>CAKNYM010050346.1:34915-49319 GCA_932195095.1 Andricus curvator
ATTTTTCCATTTTTGGTTCCAAATTTATCTTTTTGAGTTGAAAACTTCACTAATGGTGGAAAATTCATGTATTTTGTTGGAAATTGTTCTTTCTTGATACAAAATTAAACTTCTTCGTTGAAAATTCATTTCGTTGATTGAAATTGACCTATTTTGTCAAAAATACTTTTTTTTGTTCAGAATAATTTCTGTAAATAAAATTTATCTTTTGTGGCTGAAACTTTGTATATTTTATTAAAGTCTTTTTGGCTTAAAAATTCGAAATTTTGCGTGAAATTTTTTTCTTTATTAACTGAAAAATGTTTTTCTTTATTCAGAATTTGTCCTTTTGGTTTAAAATATCATCTATTATCATTGACCTATTGAAATATTTTATTTGTTGTTGAAAAATTATCTTTTTATTTAAGAATTCTATTATTTAGTTAAAAAAATGCGTCTTTTTTGTTAAAAATTTGGCTTAAGGCCTTCTTGGGGTACCACTTGATACATGACGGCTTAGCAGACCCTTTCTATTGTCTTGCGCTCAAGCTCGAGCTCGTGGCTCGCTGGGTCGACTCTGTCCCGTAACGGTAGACAGTTCTTAAATTCTAAGGTTCAAGAATTTTCTGAAATTTATTATATCTGAGAAGCTACTATGGAACATATATGATTGCAAACAATTTTTTTTTTTAAATGGTTACAAATTTCTTTAATTGAAAAAAAATACATGTTTCATCAGCATCACATCACCCCGACGAGCATCGGGCTTGAGCTAGAGCGCAAGACAATAGAAAGGGTCGGCTAAGCCGTGAAGTATCAGGTGGCACCCTGAGAAGGTTTTTAGCTAAATTCAATCATTTTAAGTTTTCTTTTTGATTATTTTTTTCATTGTTCATTTGTTTGAGCTGAATTCACACAAACAACTATTAACTGATTTACCGTTTTTGTTCGATTGACATTTGTTAAACGATTAATTGGTTGAATCACACAGAAAAAAAACTTTCACTAAAATTATACTATGGAATTGATATTAAACAATTGTAGAACTTACAGCCTACGCAAAGTCTACGCAAAATGTATTTTTAGACTTTTCCAGAACTTTGGACTTTCTGTCTTCCTTGGCACATGGTATCGCTATTTCAATGATATCCATGCTTGCCGTCTTGAATTTTTCACTTTTTCGACAATTAGCCTTAAACGTCGGTGAGAATTTAGGATTATCAATATCATCACCTTGGAAGTTCTTTGAAGTTTCCATACTTATATCATAGACTTTGGTTGCAGCATGTTCAATAGAAGCCGCAATTTGGTACCACACACTATGGAAGTCCACATTACATTCTGACTTCAACATCTTAGGCGTCAAACCAAAATAAAATTTCAGATCTTTTTCAACTTGCTTTGGGTCAAACGTTGGTAGTGGTTCCGGCGCTTCTGACGATTTTGGTGATTCAGACGATTCTGACAAACCTTAAAATTGTTAAAATATATCTTATTGTATGATGATAAAAACGTTTTGTTCTTAAAAAATCATGTTTACGAGATCTCGCATACCTTATTTTTAGTTTGTTTACCCATTAATAAAGATTACGAGTTTTTCGCAGTATCAATTTTGTAAATCAAAATTTTTAAATAATTAATTTTCTTTTGTGATCAAATTTATTTATAAATGTTTCTGAACACTATTGGTAGAAGAGAAAATTTTGATTCTAAACGATTTTTCAATATGATGATATAATGCTGTTCTTTATAGTTTGCTGGGACAACTGAAAATTCCCAAATAATAAATAATACTCAATAATAAAATGGATATTATTTATTTATTAAAAATTTAATGATCAAATATTTTCAGGAATGAAAACAGTTCCTTTAATGTTTAAGGTTTTTTAAAATTATTGTTTGAATTTAAAATAAAAATGATTAAAAAATATATATTATTGAGTGAAATTTTTGATTTTGAAAATTTGCATAGTATTTTTAAAAAATTAAAAAAAAACTTCCTTAAAAATCGAATTTTTGTTCTAAAAAAATATAAAAGAATTTCAAGATAAATCAGAGCTGAATTGAATCCTGCATATTTCATTTGCAAAATATTATTAGGTTCGGAGAAACCTCAGGGAGATATTTTTTTTTCGTTCGAGGCGAAATTTTATATTTTTTGTTTGCATACAATTTGTATGCAATCATTGTTATTTTGATTTCAAGCAATAATTAGAAAAACTTTAAACACTGACAAATTTTCTTTCTTTGATAAAAATATTTGATTATTCTATTTTTAATAAATACATCATATTTATTAAAAACCATTTTTTCAATTGTTTATATTCGGGAATTTTCTAGTTCAGACACTTCATAATTTGGCAATTTTCTGTCGATTATTTTATTATTCGGGAATTTTCCAATTTGAAAATTTTATTTTCCTCGACTTTTCAGTCCTTCCATTTTGCCACTACTAAGAATATCTTAATTTACTTAATACGTAGATTTTTGAAAATTTAGAAATAATAATGTTAAGTTTTTAAAGGATTTTAAATGGTTTCAAGGTAATACAAAAATTTTCCTAGGAAAATTTCAAATCATTATTTATTTAAGAAAATAATTTTTTAAGCAAATTTGAGAATATTTCCATATATTTCAAAAGATTTCTAAAAATTCCGAAAAAAACCTGGAAGATTTTGAGGAAATTTTTTTGCTTTGAAAATATTTGTAAAAGGTTTAGGAAAACTGATTTAGGTTTCATTAAAAGAAAATTATACGTTATTCCAAAAGATATTTAGAAGCTTTAGAAGTTTTGCAGAGATTCTAAAATAATTTTAAACTTAAAAATATTTCCAAAATATTAAAACAAAATGTAGATTTTTGAACATTTAGAAATATAATTAAAAAGCTTTTCAAGTATTTTGAATGGTGCTATGATAATAAAATTATTTTCTCAAATTCCCTGAAAAATTTTTAAATCATTCTTATTTTGAAAAATTAATTTTTAATAAAATTCAAAAAGATTTCTACAGATTTTGAAACAAATCTGGAAGACTCTAAAGCAATTTTTTGAATTCTGAAAGATTTTTCTAAATTATAGAAATAATTTGGGTCAGTTTGAAAGATGATTGAAAATTCGTCTATTTATATAAATAAATAAAAGAATATAAATAATTATTATTTATATATTAATTTGAAGAAGTTTGAAATTTTGAGTTAAAATTAATTTTTTTTGTAATAATACCAATTATTACATTTTTTGTTGAAAATTAATTTTTTTGGTTGAAAATTTAACTGTTCCAATTGTGGTTCAAAATTTCTCGCTTTTTGGTTGAGAATAGATACAAATCTTGTAACAAATACAAAATCTTTCGTTGAGGATTCAACTATTTGATGGAAAATTCGCTTTTTTGGTTTAGTTCAACTATTTTTTATTTAAAATATATATATTTTTTTTTATAGAAATGTCCACTATTACATTTTTTGTTGAACATTACTTTTTTTGGTTAAAAACGTAACTACTTCAATTTTGGTTCAAAATTTATTTTTTTTTAGTAAAAAATTCAATTTCTTGGTTGATTGTTCAACTGCTTTGTTTAAATTAATCTCTTTGGTCGAAAATTTATCTTTGTTGGTTGAAAATTCAACTGGTGGGTTGAAAATAATTGTATTTGGTTCTCTATTTCCTTAGAATGTGGTTTGTTTGATAATTAAATTTTTTGACTGAAAATTCAGCTACTTCAGTTTTCGTACAAAAATGATTTTTTTTTTAGTTGAAAATTCGTCTTTCCAGCTTTAAAATTAATTTAAATATTAAATTAATTTCATTTAATTAAAAAAATAAAGTAGAGGATTCAACTATTTGGTTGAAAACAATTATTTTTTGTTGAAAATGTAACTTGTTTGTTAAAATTTCTTTTTTTCTGTTTCAAAATTAACTTTTTCAGCTTAAAAACGATTCCAGTTTTGTTAGAAAATGGATCATTTTCAGTTGAAAATTTGTCTTTTTTGTTTCAAAATTAATCTGTTTTGTTTCAGGATTTAACTATTTGTTTGAAAATTCGTGTTTTTTGGTTGAATTCAACTGTTTTTTATTTAAAATTAAATTTTTTTAAAAATAAATATCAACTATTACATGTTTTGTTTAATTTTTTTTTTAAATTTAACTGTTCCAATTTTAGTTCAAAATTCCTTTTTTTTTAGCTGAAAAATCAACTACTTGGTTGCTTGTTTAACTGCTTTCTTAAAAATGGATCTTTCTGGTTGAAGATTCACAATTTTAGTTGAACATTCATTTTGTTAGTTGAAAATTTATTTTCTCAGTTGAAAAATCATTCTTTTGTTGTTGAAAATTAATCTTTTTGGTGAAAATTGTTATTTTTTGGTGAAAATTCAACCAGGTCGTTAACATTTGATGCTTTTGGTTCGAAAATGTAACTATTTTGTTGAAATTCGTTTTTTTTCGTTATGAGAAAATTACCTTTTTTAACTGAAAATTTAACTATTGTAGTTGTGGTAGTGAGTTAAAATTAAATTTCTTAATTCAATAATTTAACTATTTTGGTGAAGTTCCTTCTTTTTTCGTTTGAAAATTAATTTTTTCGGTTGAAAATTCAACTGCTTGGTTAAAAATGAATGTTTTTGGTCAAAAATGTAATTATTTGGTTGGAATTAGGTTTTTTTCGTTGTTGGAAAATTAACCTTTTTAACTGAAAATTTATTTTTTCCAATTTTGGTAGAAAACTAATCTTTTGTAGTTAAAAATTCGTTTCTTTTCGGTTTGAAAATTAATCTATTTTGGTAAAGCATTAAACTATTTGTTTGAAAATTCGTCTTTTTTGGTCCAATTCAACTGTCTTTGATTAAAAATCTTTTGTTGAAAATGGATCTTCTTGGTTGAAGATTCATAATATTTTAGTTGAAAATTCATTTTCTTAGTTAAAAATTCCCCTTTTTTTGGTTGAAAATTGATCTTCTTTGATAAAAATTCAACTAGTTTGTGGAAAACTTATGTGTTTAGTGGAAAATGTAACTATTTAATAAATTTTTTTTTTTTTTTTTGGTTGAACATTAACTTTTCGATCTAAAAATTTTACTATTCAACTTTTGGTAGAAATTTGATCTTTTTTAGTAGAAAATTCGTCTGGTTTGAAAATTCATTTCCTTTGGTTGAAATTTTATTTATATTTTGTTAAAAATCAACTGCTTGATTCAAGTTTTGTCGGCTTTGGTTGAGGATTTTACTATTTTGTTGAACATTTCTTTTTTTGAAAATTAATGTTTTTCAACTGAAAATTCAATTATTCGATTTTTGTACTAGCACTAGTAAATGTGTATAATATTGTAAAATGTAATGCATATAAAAATCAACAAATTTGTTTCTATAATTTCATTTTTTCACGTATACTCACCGACGGAAAGTGCCACCGAAGCAAAGATTAAGAACTTCATCATGGACGTTTATAAGAAATTAACAGACAAGTGAGGAAAACCTACTGATAACAGGCCATTTATATACTTAGATTTTTGAGACGCAGTTACTTTCAAAACGACGAAAACCTTAACCTAATTAGGCTTGTAGTATTAATTCAATGTTCGTTTATCTTGAGTATAAAACAGGTGCACAAAAAATATTTGTTCTTCTGAAATTGTTATTGCCACACTTCAAAGAAGCACTAATAATGCTTAAATAATGTATTGGCTAATATTAAATAAATAATTGGAGATTGAAGAAGAGATGATTTCTCAACCAAAATAATGAATTTTCAACAAAGAAAATTAATTTTCTACCACAAAAAATGAATTTTCAACAAATGACGTAATTCATAACCAAATGGTTCAATTTTAAGCCAAGAAGATTTATTTTATAAAAGTAATGCGATAAATTTTCTAACAAAAAAAGGAATTTTTAACAAATTACATAAATTTTCATATATATAGTTTGAACAATGGATGTGATGTAAGTCAACATTTTATTCGATTAATTTTTAGATTATAATTTTTCTTTTCTAGACATTTTTAACTGAATAGTTGAATTTTAAACCAAAAAAAGATAAATTTATAACAAAAAATGGAGTAGCGAAATTTTTGTTGAGAAGAATTAATTTTCAACGAACAAAAACGAATTTTCCACTAAGGATTCTAATATTGTACAAAATAGTTCAATATTATGCCACATTGATGAATTTCGAAGCCAAAAAGACGCATTTTTTATAATGCTGTTGAATTTTCAACCAGAGAATATTAATTTTCAACAATTAAATTAATTTACAATCAATCAATTGAATTTTCGATAAATGGTTAAATTTTCAGTTCAAAAAATTTATTTTGAGCAAAAAAAGCGAATTTTCAGCTAAATTTATGAATCTTCAACCAAATAAATCAACTTGATTTTTAACTCAAACAAATTCCTTTTCTATGAAAAAAGACGAATTTCCAACGGAATACGTGATTTTTCCACCAAATACTTAAATTTTCTTTCAAATTGTCGAATTTTCGAGCCAAAAATACGAATTTTCTACAAAACAGTTGAGTTTTCAACCCAAAAATGTGAATTTTTAACGAAAAAGTAAGTTCTTAACTAAAACAAATTAATTTTTAACCAAACAGTTGCATTTTAACAAACAAATGAAATTTCTACACAAAGAGATGAATTTTGAATCTAAAATTGTGAACTTTTCAAATCAAAAAGACGAATTTACAATAAAACAATTGAATTTTCAACCATGAACTATGACTTTTCAACAAAATCTTTTAATTTTCAACAAAATACGTGATTTTTAACCAAAAATAGTATATTGTGCTACAAGTGCGGAAAGAAGGCAGCTGCAACTGCCTACTTTCAGCACCTGTTGCACACGATATTTTTTGTAACAAATGCAGGACATTTGCGATTTGAGAAACAATAAGAATACATTTTTCGGAAATTTATGGTAAAATTAATTGTTATTAATTATTATTATATAATATATTATATTATACCACGCTAAAAAAACCAGTTGTCGTCAGATCACTGAAGTTAAGCAGCGTTGGGCGCAGTTAGTCACGCCTACCCTGAAAGGGAAATGGCTTAATGGTGAATTTGTATATTGACGAAAATTTCCAGAAATTAAAGGTATCCAAAGGTTTTTGAAAAAAAATAAAAAATTTCCGGAAAATGGAAAATTGCTAAATTTCCGGAAATTTATGAAAAGTTGCTAAATCATCGAAAATTTCAGGTATCTAAAGGTTTTTGGAAAGATTCCAAAAATTTATGGAAAATTGCTAAATTTCCGGAAATTTATGAAAAGTTGCTTAATCATCGAAAATTTCAGGTATCTAAAGGTTTTTGGAAAGATTCCAAAAATGTCCAGAAATTTATGGAAAATTGCTAAATAATTAGAAATGTCAGGAAGCCAGAGCTTTTTGGAAAAAATTTCCATAATTTCGGGAAATTTATGGAAAATTGATAGATTACCGGAAATTTCAGGTATCCGAAAATTTCTAAAATTTTTGGTAATTTAACGGTAATTTATGGTAATTTACCAGTCATTTATGGTAACTTATCACTTTGAGTTCGTCCAATCACTATTCACTACTCGCTATCAGTCTCTCAATCGTAAAATCATAATGAAGTGAGGTTATTATTCCGGCAGTCCTGGAAAGTAAATCTGAATCGAAA
This sequence comes from Andricus curvator, assembly GCA_932195095.1. NCBI lineage: Eukaryota > Metazoa > Arthropoda > Insecta > Hymenoptera > Cynipidae > Andricus > Andricus curvator. The sequence goes on from CAKNYM010050346.1 coordinate 42,534, forward strand.
TGCGCAAGCGCAACAGCAAGAAAAAGTAATCTGGCTGGAACTGCGCAAGCGCAGCAGCTAGAACAAGTTATCGTGCTCAAAGAGCGCAAGCGCAGCAGCTAGATAAAGTCTTCTTATAATTGCTTTTTACCACGGCTTTGGAATTGGTCACTTCCCGCACAGAATACATGCCTTGAAAAGCGAACATTTCGTGCGTGCGTTACAAAAAATTGATTTTCTAACAAGAAACATAATTTTTCAACAAAATACGTAATTTTTCCACCAAATAGTTAAAAATAGTAGTAGTATTTAATTTTTTTCAGGTCCTACGGCTCAAAATTTATGAAGGAGATTTCCAGAAAAGCTTTAAAAGTATTAATTATTATCAGACCTGGGTTGAGACCGTAACAGCCCCTGACGCTTGGGTAATCCCGTTGCGTCCCCTTGTAAGCCTAGGCATGGCCCCATAGCCCTCTCCATAGGGAGAGGACCGCAGCCACGCTGTTGGCTGATATCTCTGACTCGCTGATGGAGTAGTTGCCTGTGAGTGCTAGACGTTTCCCCGCCACCGCAGTGCAGTGACAAAGGATTTGAGTAGCTGTCTCATTATCCTTTCCGCACAGACGACAGAGAGGACGTTCTGCAAGCCCTAACTTATGTCTATGATATCCTAAGTTCCCATGCCCTATGAACAGTTCTGTTAGGACTTTGATTTCATTTCTCCCGAGCTTGAGTATTTCCCTAGCTCGGTTAGAGTTAAGCTTTGAGCCCAAGAGTTTTTTGGCCTGTCTGCAACCAGGGACCAAATCCCACTCATTCTGATGTTTCTCAGTCAGCCAACTGTTAATTTCTTCAGTAACTTACCTGCTGGAAATACCTACAACTGGCTCAGGTCCAGTAAAATTTTTTTCTGCTGCTAGCTTGGCTAACTATCCGATATCTCATTGCCCTTGATACCACTGTGTCCAGGGATCCATAGCAGAGTGACTCGGTTTTCCGTCGCTAACAAGGACTATTCAAGGACAATATAGCAGCCCTGCTGTCTGAGCAGATACAAATGTTCCTTTTATTGTCATACTCTTTTACCTTGTAGGCGCACTGGAGTATGATCGATCATAATCTCAGATTGTAGAAGTGTGGCTTATGACCTCATCTCCAGTGTGAAGCCCATTCCATTCCTTCTACGATATACGCCGGCTTCTGCAGGTGTGCGTCGCTCTTAACCCATTCTTCCTTCGTGGATAGGCTAACTCGATACTTCTTGTCGAAGAGGTAGCCAGTGACCGTTCTGGCCCTGGGCATCATTAACCAAATTACCAAATTTCGCCTCCAGGCCGCGTTTGCAGCCACGGCCTTGATGATAAGATGAAGGGATTCTAAACCTGTTAGTGCCCCCAGTGCCATCGTGGGTGTCGACTTCGAGGCTCCAGTGACGCCTCTAAAAATCAGTCCCCTGATCCTTTCCAGTCCAGACTTCACAGTGGACAGCTCGACCCTGCTCCACCAGACCACTGCCGCATAGGTTAGCCTGGGTCGCAAGATCGCTGTGTAAATCACATAATTAAATCCGGAATTACTCGTAGATATTTAGCTCGTTCTTTGATTTCCAGTTGTTGTCCTCCAATTTTCAATGTACTCATGGTTCCCCACTTGTACCTTCTAGTGAAAACAATCGCCTCTGTCTTACTCGAATTAACCGATAATCCAGTTTTTTTGCACCATGAATCCACTATCATCGGTGCTTGCTGCATTACTTGGAAGAGCGCATCCAGATGCTGGCCGCGCTTGATAACCAGTATATCGTCTGCATAGCCTATGACGTGGTAGCCTTGACTCGAGAGTAGATGAAGCAATTCATTCACTACTAGGCACCACAGCAAGGGCGATAAAACTCCTCCCTGCGGACATTCACAGTCAATGGTTTCACATAGAGTGGCATCACCCTTAGTAGTGGTTAGATTCCTGTTGGCCAAAATGTGGCACGTCCATTCCACGACTGCAATAGGCACACCATGTGTAATCATGGCTGCTCTGATCACCTCTCCAGATGTGTTATTGAAGGCTCCTTCGATGTCCATAAAGGTTCCAATCGCGAGGCCTTTTTTCTTCAGTTGACCTTCAATTAGGTTTACTGCTCCACTTAGCGCCGTCTCCGTCGAGTTACCAGACCTGTCGGCGTGTTGCTCCTTGTGGAGTGGCCTACTTGACAAGACTTTTTAGCGGATATATTTATCCACAAGTCTTTTCACTGTTTTTAGTAGGAAAGATGTTAGACTGATGGGCCGGAAATCCCTGGGTGAGGTATAATCGATCCTACCTGCTTCTGGAATGAAGACTACTCTCGTACCCCTCCATGCCGTCAAGACATATCCCAACGTCAGACTAGCCCTATCAAGTCTCACTACTGGCCCTATGATGACGTTTCCAGCTCTCTGTAAGAGGACTGGATATATGCGATCTGGTCCAGGAGACTTGTAAGGACTGAAAGATTTCAGGGCCCACCTGACTCAGGCGTGGGTGACAATCTCGTTGGCCAGCCGCCGTTTCGGGCCCAGTTGGGCCGCAGACGACTTAGCTTGCCTCTGAGGTGCCGTCTTCTTTTCTCCAAACCTTGAAAATCCCGGGAAATGTGCCTTAATCAGGTGAGCCAAAGTATCCCTGTCCGACTCTGAAAATCCCCTCAGGGAAATTTCAAAGTGCCGAGAATAGCGTCCGGGTTCCGAGAAAGCAGCCTATCCAGTCTGGCCGCCTCAGCTCCCTTCTCGATGTCTGTACAAAAGTTGGTCCAGCTCTCCTGCTTTGCCTTACGTATTGCACCCCTGTATTCGTCCCTCATCGTTGTGATTGACGTCCCTAGTTCTTTCGCTTTGCCACTACTGGCACGTCTGAACCTCTCTCTGGTTTTCCTGCGAAGCTCTTCGAGTTTCCCATTCCACCAGTGTGTCTCGCCGGCCATTCAGACTCTTGTAGGTCGACAATTACTTTCATAGGTGGTAGCTTTGATGGTTTCTGTGAAAGTTTTGGCTGCTATCTCCAGGGTATCCACGTCTCGAATTGACCTGGGAACCTCTGAAAGTGCACATCTTAGTTCCGTGGAAAACTGATCCCAGTCCGTTTTTCTTGGATTTCTGACCCATTTAGGGCCAGTGCGTACAACGGATTCCAACACGAACTCTACACCTGTGTGTGATCTGCGAGAGTGGGTTCATCTGAAACTCTCCACTTCCTGATATTGTCCCTAAAACTACTGGTGCAGAGAGTGATGTCAATGAATTCCTCCCTGACCGAATGACGGAACGTCGGGGTGTTCCCCGTGTTAAGAATATCCAAATAAGTGGTGATTAGATATTCCAATAGGTCATTACCTCTTGAGTTGATGTCCGTGCTGCCCTACAAAGTATGGTGGGAATTAGCATCACATCCCAGCAGAAGGGAATACCCCTTACCTTGCAGTATTCCACCAGTGTACGTATTCCACTGGTGGGTTGGTATCGCCGCCATAAGAAAAATAAGCCGATCCCAAAACTAGCCTCCCTGTTCCTTTGAGATCCGTGGCTATCACCATCAGGTCTCTCGAACAGAGTTCAACCAGCGGGACAGCGTTAACACCCTTCGCCATTATGTAGGCCCTTGGTTTGGCCGCCTGGGGGTCCCTGTAACAAAAAGACCAGCCCCCCTAATCCCCTTATGGTATCTCGAACTAACCATGGTTCTTGGATTAGCGAGATACTTGTATTCATCGCAGCCATGCAGTGGTGCAAGTTAATCTGGGTAATGGTTAGACCAGGAACAGTCATTTAGGTCTGCTCTTGATCTTCCTGCGTCTCAACAGGCTCCTCCTGTCCCTGGCCGGCAACCTTAAAGTTGACCTGACCGGAATGATAGAAGGGCCTGCTGTTAAGGGCCGCAAGAGCCCTCGTTTGGGACTCAGGAATCTGTACGACTAGGAGATGCCTAGTGCCTCCCAGTGTGTCCCCTTCCTGAGGCCTATCGTGCCTGACAAATCGCCAGGACGCTGTCTTAAGTGAGGGGTTGAATTTTTCGACGGAGCACCTCTGACGGGTCTTCCGGTTTGCCCGGGAACCATGCCGTAGCCCTCACCATCTTCTGGAGCAACTCAACCCCACCCACCTTAAGAGATGCACCTTCCCACGACTCAGTCTCGACCAATGCTTTGAGTAGCCAAGCTTAATCGCTAGGTCGGCTGCCACAAATACGAAGACCCCTCCCCTGCAGAAGGAGGTCACGAATTTTTGCAGTTGATCTGGAGAAACTCTTTCGAGCGCCCTGCAGGCAGTCTCCCTAGAGATCTCGTACTGCTCCGTAGTGAGCAACGAGTCCGGGTAGTTGATGTCGGTCACCACTGTCGCCAGGGGGTTGGTCCTCTGAGCGGTCGTCAGTCCAGCTCCCGACGACTCTCTGTTCGTCGGCTGCTGGGCCGCCTTGTGCCTCCTCAAAGGCTTAGCCGCCTCCGGTGGGGTGCCTTCTGAGCCCCTACCTCTCTTCTGGGCCTCAATGCCAGATGTCGGCCCTGTAGCCGCCGACATTCCAGCCTTCGCAGCTGCTTTAATAGCCTGCTGCGCTCGCCTCCTCAGTCTCCTTTTCTGGGAACCGTTGATGCGTCTTCTCTTATTGGGGGACTTATTGGCCTCTTCCAATACCATAGCCTCGTTCACGGGGACTGTCAATCCCTCAGCTCCCGAGGGAGCTGGGGCGCAGCCGTCACCTGAACTTGGCTTGCCGAAGGGACAGATGGGGAGGAAAGGGTTACGTTAGACCCGTTAAGGCCCAACCCCTCACCCCCCTCCGCCACCTCCCTTCCTCCTCCTTTTCAATTTTCTGTATTTTGCGTGTTCAGTTTGATCCCACGAGAAGCTAGGGAAATAAAGGTCCGCCCCTGCAGAGCCTCGCATGCAGGGGTAAGACTACTTACTCGGGGAGGTCGTCCGGTGTCCCCGAGAGGCCACTAGGACACCGTCGTAACCCCTAGGTGCCGAAGTGCCATGAGCACGATCACTCTACACCCATGACTTAGTGGGGTAGTCACATTGAGTGAGGCACTCAATGTGTAAATATCCGCTTGCAGACTGCGCAAAAATATTCATGTAGGAATTTGGTCTATGTTTTTAAATGCGACGCAAAAGAGTTTTTCTTCGCTGCTTCGTAACCTATTTGCAGTATTTAATTTTTTTCACGTCCTTCAGCTCAAAAATTTGGAAAAAGCTTTTTATCAGAGCTTAAAGAATAATCCCGAGCTAAGGATATTCATGTGAGAATGTGGTCTATGTTTTTAGATAAGGAAAAATTGGCCATCGAAAAATTAGGAAATTTTGGAAATAAAGTTTTGCGGCAACCTGATATAATATTTTCGTCAGTAATTTATTTGCCTTGTGTTTCTACTTCTGTTTTTTGCAGTTTTTCCATTTTTAAGATTATATTTTTAGTTGCAAATTTTATTATTTGGTTGAAAATTCAAATATTTTTCAAACCATGCTCTTTTTCAAAATTCATACTGTGCTTTGATGAAAATTCATCTTTTTGAGTTGAATACTTAACTTTTTTTGGCAGAATATTGACTTTCACATTTCTTGGCTGAAAATGAAATTGTTTGGTTGAAAATCATTCTTTTAGAGGATTCAACTATTTTGTTGAAAATTCGTGTTTTTGGTTGAATTTATCTATTTTGATTTGAATTTAAAATTTATTTTTTGGTTGAAACATTTAGTATTACCTTATTCAACGGAAATTCATCTTTCGTGATTTAAAACCGAACTACGTCGTGGAAGATTATAAACTTTTTTCTTGAAAGTTCATATTTTCGGGTTGAAAAATCGATTGTCTTACATTAAATTCGTCCTTTGGATTGAAAGATCAACAATTGAGATGTACTTTTTTTCCGACTGAAAAATCTTAATTATTTAAATATAAATGCAGCGATGCTGAATTTAAATATTTTTGAACGGGGTTTTCAAAGGACTCTTATTAAAAGGGCCTAATTTTTTAAGTGGATCTGAAGATATTTTGTAGAATTTTTTTGGATTTCTAAAGATGTCCAGGGATTTTGAAGTATTTCCAAAAATTTTACATGATTCAAAGGATTTTAATGAATCTTTAAAATTTCAAGGGATTCAAAAGATTTCTAGGGATTTAAACATTTTTTTCAGAGAAACTTAGTGAATTTTAATTTAATTTATATTCTAGGGATTTCAAATGATTTCTAGCTCACGGAATAAACTAAATTTTATTTCAACGGACTTCGACGGACTTTGCCAATTTCAAGGGATATGAAAGAATGAAAATTTTTCTTAAAGAATTTTAAAGATGGATTATTTTTAAAAAATGCGATGAATTTAATTGATGCCAAAACTTTTGAGGAATGTCAACGAATTTAATAGGAGTTTGAAAAATATTTCAAGAACTTTCAAAGATTTTTACAAGATATAAGGGATTTTATAGGATCTTCAATTATTTTATAAATTGAGTATCTTACAAATGTCAAGGGATTTCAACAGATTTTCATGGATTTAAAAATATTTGCATGGATACCAGTTACATTTTTTAAGCAATTTCAGAGATATGAAGGAAATTCCAGATTTTTTCTGTCTAAAGTTTTTCTTTTGCACAACCGCTCCTTTGCAAAATGCCATTGTTTTTAGTCACATATATACATTTTTAAATTCATAACCATTAAACTATCTGAATGTGTTATCCCAGAAATTGCATTATACATTATCATAGATTTCATAGAATAATCAAATTGTCTTTTTTCTTTTTAAATAAAATCTAAAATGAGATGGATTAAAAATT
>CAKNYM010050346.1:49719-69288 GCA_932195095.1 Andricus curvator
TATTTTTCATATATCTGTACTAGTATTCACCTACAATAGTCAATATTTACTTTTTGTAGTACACAAGGAAAATCGCAGTAAAACCCGTGTATAATACAGCGGATAATTAGATAATTAGATTCATAATTAGATTGAAACATTCCAAGTCATCATATATATTGTCCGTTGATTCTTTTGCCACTTTTCTCACCTGCTTCGATCTTTTTGCTTGGCTCTGAAAATAAAGCAATATTCGATTTAAACAATATTTATATCTTATATAAAATGAAAATAAAAAAATAGCGCTGCGTACTTCAAGCAATTAATTGTTTAATAAATAGAATAAACGGCTGAGTCAGCAAATAGTTAATCGAATTGATTCAGCTAAAACAAATAGGAGATCAAAACAGATAATTCGTTGAAAATTACCTTGATGAGCGAAAATAATTAAATATTTTACAATCTCGATTGTGAAATATTTAAACACTAGCAGAAAATGCGTTCACGTCCCGCAATTTTTATTTCCTAACATTAAAAATATAAACGATTGAGAAATCCATTATCAATAAAACATTTAAATGGTTTGTTTCAAAATTTGTTGAAAAAATAATTAATAATCAATAATTTCGAATTAATAGCGTTTGAAATATAATAAAATATGTTGAACGCTTTTTAATTGAAAGTGTTCCAATTCAAATAATTTCAAATTAGGTGAAATTTTGAAAGAGGCAATATTTCAAATGGAATGAAAAGCAATTGAACTTTTATTATTTCTGGATAAAAGCTTTCAAATTTTTGAATCTAACCATTTTATTTCAAGCAAAGAATCTCGAAATTGAATGATTTGGGATTAAGATGTCGAAAATAGGACACATTCAGAATTGAAATTTTTTAATTGTACACCTTTGAAATTTAAGTATTCTAAAAAAGCATTCAAAATCATGTAATTTCAAATAGAAAACATTGGATATGAAGAAATTTCTACTACGGAACGTTGAAAATTAATCGAATCCTAACTCAATTCAAAACCCAAAAAACCGTTAATTATCAAGAATTGTGACATTAAAACATTTTTCTATTCAAACCCTTTGAAATTTCAATTATTTGAGTTGTTTTACAAAAAAAGAATAAGTTACAACATATTATTCCAATTTTTGAGATTGAACAATTTTAAGCGTTTCAATTCGAAATTGTTTTTTTTTCTAAGTTGAGTTAAAAATTTGCAATATCTTGGAACATTTTCAGATAAAAAATTATTCAATTTTCAATGCCTGGTTGTAAAATCTCCTCACTCTTAAGTCTTGAAATTTAGAAATTATTGTCTTAATTTTTAATTGGTTTGAATTTATTCTGGAGGTATTCAATTACAATATTTTTAATTACAGATCTTTCAAACTAAGAGGCGTGCAACTATAAAAACTTTGATTTGATATTCTACTATTGTGAAGAATTTATAAAACTTTTGAAGCAAAAAAGTTTAATTTAAACGCCTAAAAAATTAATTTTTTTTTTAGAATTGCGCATGCAAAACTATAATTTTGAATTTAAATATGTATTATAGAAATTTCAAAGATGATAAATATATCAATAATAAGTATCATATCATGATAGACCAGATAGGTATTTTTTTTTTACTAATAAATGTGATTTTTGTAAAAAAAATCACTGTCATTCTCACAGTTTGAAATTGAAGAACGTCATATATTGTGAACCCTTAAAGTTTAATATTTCTAAAAACTTTAAAAATTATATGTTTTCTGCTGAAAAACTTGAAAAATTAATGAATTTAAATTAGAAACTGAGAACTCATCTTTTTTAGTTGAATATTCAAATTTTTGGTTCAAAACTCCAAAGTTCGTATTTTTTGGTTGAACTCAACTTTTTTTTATTGAAAATTAAAATATATTTTTAGGTTGAAGATTTATCTCTTGGGCTGAAAATTAAACTATATTGTTGCGAATTCATCTTTTAGGTTAAAAATTCAACTATTTGTTTAAAAATTCGTGTATTTCGGTAAAATATCAATCTTCTTGGTCGAAAATCAATTTGTTCGGTTGAAAATTTAACTATTTTGTTAAAAATGCATTTTTTGGTAGAAAATTAATTATTTGAACTCAAATTCAACTATTCTATTTAAAATCAAAAATTTATCTTTTGGAAAAAAATACATTTTTTTTGGTTGAATTCAACTATTTTTAATTGAAAATCAATATACTTTCAGGGGAAAGATTCATCTCTTTGGTTGCAAATTCAAGTATTTTGGTGAAAAGTCCTTTTTTTCATTGAAAATTAATTGTTTGAAATACAAATTTAATTTCTTCATTTTTCGTTCCAAATTTATCTTTCTGAGTTGAAAACTTCACTAATGGTTGCAAATTCATGTATTTTGTTGGAAATTCGTCCTTCTTGGTGAAAAATTATTCTGCTTTGCTGCAAATTCATTGCATTGATTAAAAATTGAACTATTTTGTTGAAAATACTTTTTTTTTTGTTTAGAATAATTTTTGTAAATAAAATTCATCTTTTGTGGCTGAAACTTCATATATTTTATTGAAGTCTTTTTGGCTTAAAAATTCGAAATTTTGCGAAAAATTTTTTTCTTTATTAACTGAAAAATGTTTTTCTTCATTTAGAATTTGTCTTTTTGGTTTAAAAGATCATCTGTTATCATTGAACTATTGAACTATTTTATTTTTTGTTGAAAAATTATCTTTTTTATTTAAAAAATCGATTATTTTGTTAAAAAATTCGTCTTTTTGCTAAAAATTTGGCTTAAGGCCTTCTCAGGGTACCACCTGATACCTGACGGCTTAGCAGACCCTTTCTATTGTCTTGCGCTCAAGCTCGAGCTCGTGGCTCGCCGGCGCCGGCTTCCGTAACGGTAGGCAGTTCTTAAATTCGAAGGTTCAAGAATTTTCTGCAATTTATTATATCTGAGAAGCTACTATGGAACATATATGATTGCAAATAATTTTTTTTGAAAATGTATGAAAATGGTTACAAATTTTTTAAATTGAAAAACAAACAAAAGAACACATGTTTCATCAGCATCACATCACCCCGACGAGCATCGAGCTTGAGCTAGAGCACAAGACAATAGAAAGGGTCGGCTAAGCCGTGAAGTATCAGGTGGTACCCTGAGAAGGTCTTGAGCTAAATTCAATCACTTTAACTTTTCTTTTAAATTACTTTTTTATTGTTTATTTGTTTTAGATGTTTTAGCTGAATGTACACGAACAACCTTTAACTGATTTAATCGTTTTCGTTCGATTGACATTTGTTAAATGATTAATTGGTTGAATCACACAGAAAACAAAAATTTACTAAAATTATAATATGGAATTGATATTAAACAATTATAGAACTTACAGTCTACGCAAAATGTATTTTTAGACTTTTCCAGAACTTTGGCCTTCCTGTCTTTCTTGGCACATGGTATCATTATTTCAATGATATCCATGCTTGCCTTCTTGAAATTTTCACTTTTTCGACAAGTAGCCCTGACCGTCGTTGAGAATCTATGATCATCATATTGCATTGTCTTTCCAGTGTCCATATTTATATCGAAGACAGTGTTTGAAATATGTCCAAGAGATACCGCAATTTGTTGCCACACACTTGGAAAGTCTGTATTACATTCTGACCTCACCCCATTAGGCGTCAAACCAAAATTATATTTCAGTTGTTCTTGAACTTCCTTCTGGTCAAACTTTGGTAGTGGTTCTGACGATTCTGACGATTTTGACGATTTTGACGATTCTGACGATTCTGACAAACCTTAAAATTGTTAAAATATATCTTATTGAATAATGATAAAAACGTTTTGTTCTTGAAAAATCATGCTTACGAGATCTCGCATGCCTTGTTTTTATTTTTTTTACCCATTAATAAAAATAACTCTCCATTTATAATGCAAGTTTTTCATTAGAATTTTAAGTAATTGTTACAAAGAAGATCATAATTAATCAGAAATTTTATTTTATGGTTTTTTTAAGAAATAAAATCAATGATACATTTTAAATTGTATTTAAAAAAATTGAAATAAAATTTTTTTCTATGACCCAACTCTTCAGTGAGTTTCACCGAGTGTAATAAAAAACAAATTTTTGGTGTTGTATAAATTATCCTTCATATTTCTGAAATTTTCAATCTTTTATTAATAAATTTAAAATATTCAGCGAAATTTTTTTTTTTTAATTTAATTAAAAAAAAAATTAAAATAAAATGCAAACGCAACTTAGAGATGAAAACACATAAACAAATTGATTTATTGATTACTATGGCACTGTGATAATTGCTTTTTCAAAAATGGGGAAAATATTTTAATGTCCAGTTTCTGAAGAATTTCTCCAACATGTGTTTCTTACGACTATTGACGGTCTCTTGTCTAGGAAGGAGTGTACATTTAGAAGGAAAAGGGAGAAAAGGGGGGAAAAAGGTTACACTAACACTACAATCTACACTGTACTTGAGCTCATGGGAAAATGCGTACAAACCAAAATCTGTCAATTTCAAAGTGAATTTTCGTTCGTCTATATTTTTTCCTTTTCTAAAATGATTTCAGTACTCACGGTGACCCGGTACGGTTTAGTCGTTCTGGACGAAATTTTGAAGAATCAAAATAACAAATTTTTTAAGAAGTGTGTGCAAAATAAATAATGACCATGAATTCTGTTAGATTGTGAAGTGAAGTTAAATTATAACTTTGGAATTGCAATAGATGAAAGAATAAATAAATTTGAATAAACCTTCCTGAATTTTTAAACCAAAATTCACTTATTTCGACCAATTTGAATTTTGAAACTTAAATTAATTTATAATCAACAATTTTGTTTCAATTTTATTTTTATTAATATTAAAAAAAAAAAAATTATTTTTATCTGTTTATCATCTATTGACGTTTTTGTGGTGATTGTGACTATCTAAATTGGTGTTGTGCTGATGGTTTTCATGCAAGATTTCTAACGGATTAGAGATCTGAACATATGATCATGAATTTCGCGGAAAGTGACAGATTGTGGGGCTTAGGCATTCATATTAATGACAGTCCTTTTAAAAAGATCAAATCTTTCTACGCGTTAAGTAGAAAACTCAATCAATTTGAATCCCAGAAAACCTTTCTCATAAAATGCAAAAATCATGGAGTTCTTCCAGCAAAAATTTTTGATTTACAAAACAGATTAGATTTTAAATTCACGAATATCAAAAAAAGAGAAAAATTTCAAGAAACCACAAATAAATTCCAAAGATCAATTTTAAATTTGGTCATTAGTGACTGTCACACAAGAATAAATTATTTAAATGGAAAAATTAAATTTACTCTTGACAAATTAAATGAGCAGGTACCCCCCTATGTCATTCAAGAGTGTATTATTAAAGACAATAAATTAAACCAGAGAATTACTCAAAATAATAAAAAACTAGACAGAAAGTTTATGAATTTAATTCAAAATCAAGGTGATATTCAAAAATTAAATATCAATATTCAAAATGCGCTTTCACGTGAAAAATCGAACCCATGGTTTCTGAATCTTTCGAAAATTAATATACCTTTCCAAGTGACCAACATTTTGAGATTAGGAGAAGGTTTCAGTAATAAATTTGGGGGAAAATAGTTTGTCCAACTATTAGAAGTTGTAAAGGATATAGAGATAAATATTCACAAAATTCCAAGTAGTAAATTGCAAGAATTCAGATCTAAACTATCAGGATCATCTAAAGATTTTATTGGAAATAACAATTTAATTTCAATTATGGACAAAGAATTAAATGAAGGCTATAAATTAACGAATGCATTTTTAAAGAAAAATCCTGATCTCCTGATAACATGTGCAGATAAGGGTAATATTACAATAGCAGTTTTGAAAAGCGAAAATAACAAAAAAATTATGACAATTCTTGAGGACACAGATAGTTTTGAAATAATTGAAAATAACCCTCTCAAAAAATTACAAAAAGCTACTTTTAAGATTTTAAATAAATTTAAATGGAATGGTTATCTTGGAAACATAAATAAAAGTGACATAGATACTGTAAATTCAGTTCTCTCCTTATCTTATTGTCTGATTAAAGCACACAAAGTTGATTATCCATTAAGACCGGTAATATTAACAATAGGTTCTCCGACAAGAAAATTAGAAGAATTACTCAGTAACATCATTAAAAAATCAATTCAAATTTCAAATAACACAGTAAAAAATAGTACAGCATTTCTTGATCTCATTGAAGGAGTTACGATTCCTCATGATTACATCCTAGCTTCTTTTGATGTGATTGCTATGTTCCCGAACATTCCTTTAGATAAAGTTAAAGAATCGATTGAAAAAAGATGGGAATACATAAAGATACACACTAAAATTCCATTTAAAAAGTTCATTGAAGCAATCGATTTTGTTTTTCAGTCGATTTATTTTCAATTTGATAGCAAATTTTATAAACAAAAATTCGGAACACCAATTAATAGGATCTGTTCTCTCACCTATTTTGGCAGAAATAGTCATGGAAGATTTAGAAAATAGAGTTTTCAAAAAAATGGAAAATTTAGTTAACGACCAATTAGAAAAAGTAGGATTTCAATGCCTTTTTTATGCGAGATATGTTGATGATTCTGTTCTGTGTGTAGATGCAAGTAAAATCAATATACTTTTAGATGCCTTCAATAGTATACATCCTCGATTACAATTCACTTTAGAATTAGAAAAAGAAAATAAGTTGGATTTTTTAGATTTAACTCTGATTAAAACAGAGGATGGTAGAATTATAACGGATTGGTACAAAAAACCATCATTTTCAGGACGAATTTTGAGCTCCTTGTCAAATAACCCAGTACAAATGAAAATTGCGATTATGAAAAATATGGTTGATAGGGCTATAAAATTATCACATCAAAGTTTCCATAAAAAAAATATTGATTTATGCAAACAGATCCTTTTTTTGAACCATTATCCACCCTTGTTCATTGATAAACATATAAATAACAGAATTCATCAGATTAATCAGAAAGAGAACGTTTTAATTAACACTGAGACAAGAGAATTTGATAGATATAACACGGTTGTTTTACCTTATTTTGATAAAATTTCAAAATCCTTGAGATCTTTACTAGGAAAAAAGGGATTACATACAATATATAGAATTCCATTCAAAAGTAACAGAACCGTTAAATTGGGAAAAGATGTACGTGACAAACTAGAAAAACAAAATGTAGTTTATAAAATAAAATGTAGGAGTTGCAAGGCAGTATATATAGGCCAAAAAAGGAGACCACTAGGAATAAGGAGAGATGAACATCTAAATAATTTTCATAGGAATCAGAAATATCATAGTATGTTGTCAAAACATAGACTCACACATGGCCATGAGTTCGATTGGGATGGTGTAAGAATACTATATAATGAAAGGAACCAAAGAAAAAGGGAATTCATGGAAATGTTATACATAAAGAGAGAGGGCAATAATGCAATCAACTTGAAAAGAGACCTTTCAAGGTATAACAAAGCCTTTGATAGTTTTATAGAATTTTTATAAGAAACTTTTGAAATTGTTGTATTTTAATGTTCTGTTCATTGGAAATTAATACAAGTATTAAACTTCATAAAAGATTTCCGAAATATTAAGGATTGACACTTATACCGAAAATTAAAAATGAAAAATTCATCCAAGAATAAAAAATAATGTAAATAACAGCACGATAAGAAAATTCAGTCTCATATGTTTTTTTGATTTTTTGACATTGATCTCGAAACATGTTGGGCCCAAAAGTAGTATAAAAAGGACGGAGAAAGAGAAAGGATAAGAGAGTGAGGATGGCTTGGTTGTCTCTTTCCTAATTCTCTCCCTCTTTTTTCCTCTTGTTATATACTTGTCTCTAATGAGCCGATTACAAAGTTGTTTGGAAATATATTTTGAGGCCTTTCTGTGCAATTCTTTTTGCATATACTAAACTTTTTAAATTTGCTTTTTCAAAATAACTGATTTTTGGATTCACAATTTTTCTTAGCCTTTTTGTTTCAAAAATAAATTTTTGCACAGATTGACTTGTGAATATTGAGTTTCTAATTTTCTTCTTAAAAATTTAACAACAGAGACATTAAGCCATAGACGTAGATATTGTTTCTCTTGAGTTCGGCTTTAATTGCCGTCCTCAGAGAATCGGTTTCTTTGTCAACTCTCACAAGATTACGAGTTTTTCGCAGCATCAACTTTGTAAATCAAAATTTCTAAATAAGTAGTTTTGTTTCGTCATGAAATTTGTTTATATATGTTTCTGAACACTATTGGTAGGTGAGAAAATTTTAATTGTAAACGATTTTTCAATATGAAGATATAATGCTGTTCTTGATATTTTGCTGGGACAACTGAAAATTCCCGAATAATAAATAATACTCAATATTAAAATGGATATTATTTATTTATTGAAAATATAATGATCAAATATTTTCACGAAAGAAAACAATTTCTTTAATGTTTAAGGTTTTTTAAAATTATTGTTTGAATTAAAAATAAAAATGATTAAAAAATATATATTATTAAGTGAAATTTTTGTTGTTGATAATTTGCATAGTATTTTCTAAAAATTACAAGAAACTTCCTTAAAAATCGAATGTTTATTTTTTTTTAATATTTTCAAAAATCTAGATAAATCAGAGCTGAATTGAATCCTGCATATTTCGTTTGGAAAATATTATTAGGTTCAGGGAAAATTTAGGGAGAGATTTTTTTTCGTTCGAGGCGCCCTTTTTTGAATTTCTTTTTGCATGCAATTTGTATACAACTATTGTTATTTTTATTTGAAGGAATAATTTTAAAAACTTTAAACATTGACAAAGTTTCTTTCTTGGATAAGAATATTTGATTATTCTATTTTTCATAAATACATAATATTTATTGAAAACAATTTTTTCAATTGTTTAAATTCGGGAATTTTCTAGTTCAGACATTTTATAATTCGGCAATTTTTCGTTGGTAATTTTATTATTCGGAAATTTTCCAATTCGGGAAATTTATTTTTCTCGACTTTTCAGTCCTTCCATTTTGCTACTACTTAGAATATCTTAATTTACTTAATACGCAGATTTTTTTAAATTTAGAAATAACAATGTTAAGCTTTTGAAGGGTTTTGAATCGTTTCAAGGTAATACACAAATTTTCCTAGGAAAATTTCAAACCATTATTTATTTATTTTTTTAAATAGTTTTTCATGGAAATTTGAGAAGATTTCCATATATTTCAAAAGGTTTCTAAAAATTCCGAAAAAAACCTGGACAATTTTGAGGAAATCTTTTTACTTTGAAAATATCTGTAAAAAGTTTAGGAAAAATGATTTAGGTTTCATTTAAAAAAAATAATTGTAAGTTATTTCAAAAGATATGTAGAAGCTTTAGAAGTTTTGCAGAGATTCTAAAATAATTTTGAATTTAAAAATATTTCGGAAATATTAAAACAGAATGTAGATTTTTGAAGATTTAGAAATATAATTTAGAAGGTTTTTAAGTATTTTGAATGGAGCTATGATAATAAATTTTTTTTCTCAAATTCCCTGGGAAACGTTCAAATCATTTTTATTTTTGAACGTGAATTTTTAATAAAATTCAAAAAGATTTCTACAGATTTTGAATCAAATCTGAAAGGCTGTAAAGCAACTTTTTTAATTCTGAAAGATTTTTCTAAATTATGGGAATAATTTGAGTTAGTTTGAAAGATGTTTGAAAATTCATCTATTTATATAAATAAATAAAAAAATATATAATTATTATTATTTATATATTAATTTAGAGAAGTCTGAAATTTTGAGTTAAAATAATTTTCTTTTTAATAATACCAAGTATTACATTTTTTGTTAAAAATTAATTTTTTTGGTTGAAAATTTAACTGTTCTAGTTGGTTAAAAATAATTGTATTTGCTTGAATATTTTGTTAAAATTTTGTTTGTTTGATAATTAAATTTTTTGACTGAAAATTCAGCTACTTCAGTTTTCGTACAAAAATGATATTTTTAGTTGAAAATTCGTCTTTTCAGCTTGAAAATTAATTTAAATATTGAATAAATTTAATTTAATAAAAAAATAAAGTAGAGGATTCAACTATTTGGTTGAAAACAATTATTTTTTGTTGAAAATGTAACTCATTGGTTAATATTTCTGTTTTTTCTGTTTCAAAATTAACTTTTTCAGCTTAAAAACTATTCCAGTTTTGTTAGAGAATTGATCATTTTTAGTTGAAAATTTGTCTTTTTTGTTTCAAAATTAATCTGTTTTGTTTCAGGATTTAACTATTTGGTGGAAAATTCGTCTTTTTTGGTTGAATTCAAATGTTTTTGATTTAAAATTAAATTTTTTTATAGAAATATCAACTATTACATGTTTAATTAATTCATTTTTTAAATTTAACTGTTCCAATTTTAGTTCAAAATTCCTTTTTTCAGCTGAAAAATCAACTATTTGGTTGATTTTTTAAACTGATGAGTCAGTTTGAAAGATGTTTGAAAATTGATCTATTTATATAAATAAATAAATTAATAAAAATATACATTTATAATGACTATTATTTATAAATTAATTTAGAGAAGTTTAAAATTTTGGTTGAGAATTAATCTTTGGTTGAGGATTCAACTATTTGATTGAAATTTTGCTTCTTTGGTTAAATTCAACTGCTTTTATTTAAAATAAAATTCACTTGTGGAGTGTCCACTATTACATTTTTTATTGAAGATTCCTTTTTTTTATTAAAAATTTAACTACCTTGATTTTGGTTCAAAATTGATCTTTTTTAGTATAAAATTCAACTACTTGGTTGATTGTTTAACTGCTTTTTCAAAAATGGATCTTTTTGTTTGAAGATTCATAATTTTAGTCGAAAATTCATTTTCTTAGTTGAATATTTAATTATTTTGTTAAAAATCCATTATTTTTTTGGTTGAAAATTAATCTCTTTGATTGAAAATTTAACTTTTTAGGTTGAAAATTCAACTAGGTTAAAAAAAATGGTTTTTGGTTGACTATTTTGACTATTCAACTACTTCTGTTTTAGTAGAAAAATTATCTTTTTTATTTGAAAATTCGTCTTTTCGGCTTGAAAATTAATTAATTCAATTTAATAAAAAAATAAAGTTGAGGATTCAACTATTTGGTCTAAACCAACTATCTTTGGTTGAAAATGTAACCATTTTGTTGAAATTTCTTTTTTTTCTGTTTAAAAATTAACTTTTCAGTTAAAAAAAACTGTTTCATTTTTGTTAGAAAATTGATAATTTTTATTCTTTAACATTATTATTATTTAATTTTATTATTTATTCTCTTAGTTGAAAAATCATTCCTTTTTTGTTGAAAATTAAGCTTTTTGATGAAAATTGAGATTTGTTGGTGAAAATTCAACCAGTTGGTTAATATTTGATGATTCTGGTTTGAAAATGTAACTTTATGTTAAAATTTAGTTTTTTTTTATCAGAGAATTACCTTTTTTAACTGAAAATTTAACTATTGTAGTTGTGGTAGTAAGTTAAAATTAAATTTCTTCATTCGAAAATTTAATTATTTTGGTGAAAATTCCTTCTTTTCTGTTTGAAAATTAATTTCTTTGGTTGAAAATTCAACTGCTTGGTTAAAATGAATGTTTTTGCTAAAAAATGTAATTATTTTGTTGAAATTGCGTTTTTTTCGTTGTTTCAAAATTAACCTTTTGAACTGAAAATCTATCTATTCCAGTTTAGATAGAAAACTAATCTTTTTTAGTTAAAAATTCGTTTCTTTTCGGTTTAAAAATTCATCTATTTTGGTAAAGCGTTCAACTATTTGGTTGAAAATTCGACTAGCTGGTTAGAAATTAATGTTTTTGGTTGAAAATGTAACTAATATTTTTTTTCTTCAAATTTTGTGTTTTTTTGTTGTTGTGAAAATCAACTTTTGGAACTGAAAATTTTACTAAATAAGTTTTGGTAGAAATTTGCTCTTTTTTAGTTGGAAATTCGTCTGTTTCGTTTAGAAATTCATCTCCTTCGGTAGAAATTTTATTAATAATAATAATTAATAATTGCATACATGAAGCAACAAATTTGTTTCTATAATTTAATTTTTTCACGTATACTCACCGACGAAAAGTGCTAACGAAGCAAAGATTAAGAAATTCATCACAGACGTTTATGAGAAACTACCAGACAAGTGAGGAAAACCTGCTTCTTTTCGTAAAGTAATATCGTAATACTGATGACAGGCAATTTATATATTTAGATTTTCATGACGCAGTTACCTTCAAAACGAGGAAAACCTTAACCTAATTAGGCTTGTAGTATTAATTCATTGTTCGTTTATCTTGAGTATAAAACAGGTGTACGAAAAATATTTGTTCTTCCAAAACTGTTATTGCCAGACTTAAAAAAAGCACTAATAATTTTCCAATAATGTATTGGCTGATATTAAAGAAATAATTACCTTTTCTTTAAAGAAAAAAAACTCAAAATAAAATTGTCTGTGAAAAAAGCGAGAAAACTACAGTAAAATCAATTTACTGTTAATTTTTATCCAAACAGTTGCATTTTCAACCAAAAAGGATGAAATGTCCGACAAAAGAGATTATTTTTCAACCAAAATTATAAATTTTCAACAAATGACGTAATTTATAACCAAATGGTTGAATTTTTAACCAAGAAGATTCATTTTCTAAAAGTAAAGACGAATTGTCAAAAAAATACGTGAATTTCTAACAAATTAGTTAAATTTTGAACCAAGCTGCGATAAATTTTCTAACAAAAAAAGAAATTTTTAACAAATTTTTAAGTTTATTTTTATTTTTTAGTTTATATTTTTTCTTTTCTAGGAATTTTTAACAAAATAGTTGAATTTGAAACCAAAAAAGACCAATTTATAATAAAAAATGGACTAGCGAAGTTTTTGTTGAGAAAAATTAATTTTCAATGAACAAAGTCGAATTTTTCACTAAAGATTCTAATATTGTACAAAATAGTTGAATATTATACCACATTTTTGAATTTTAAAGCCAAAAAGACGAATTTTCCATAATACTGTTGAATTTTCAACAAGAGAATATTAATTTTCAAAAATTAGGTTAATTTACAACCTATCAATTGAATTTTCGATAAATGGTTAAATTTTCAGTTCAAAAAATTTATTTCAAACAAAAAAAGCGAAGTTTCAGATAAATTTATGAACCTTCAACCAAATAAATGAACTTAATGTTTAACTAAAACAAATTGATTTTTTATGAAAAAAGATGAATTTCCAACGGAATACGTGATTTTTCCACCAAATAGCCAAATTTTCTTTCAAATTGTTGAACTTTTGAGCCAAAACTACGAATTTTCTACAAAACAGTTGAGTTTTCAACCCAAAAATATGAATTTTTACCAAAAGTTAATTCTTAACTAAAACAAGTTAATTTTTAACCAGAAAGTTGCATGTTAACCAAAAAAATGAAATTTCTACACAAAGACATGAATTTTGAAACCAAAAATATGAATGTTTAACAAAATAGTTGCATTTTCAATAACAAAAAATGTGTTCGTCAATAAAAAAAATTTCAATCAAATTGTTAACTTTTCAAATCAAAAAGACGAAAAAAGACGAAAATAGAACAATTGAATTTTCAACCCAGAACTATGACTTTTCAACAAAATTGTTGAATTATCAACAAAATACTTGATTTTTAACCAAAAAAATTGATTTTCTACCAAGAAACACGAATTTTCAACAAAATACGTAATTTTTTCACCAAATAATTAAAAATAGTAGTAGTATTTACTTTTGTTCAGGTCCTTCGGCTCAAAATTTATGAAGGAGCTTTTTAGAAAAGCTTTAGAAGTAATCCTTGGCTAAAAATAGTCATGTGGGAATTTGGTCTATGTTTTTAAATGCGACACAAAAGAGGTTTTCTTCGCTGCTTCGTAACCTCTTTGTAATATTTAATTTTTTTCACGTCCTTCAGCTCAAAATTTTGAAAAAAGCTTCTCATCAGAGCTTAAATAGTAATCCTGAGCTAAGGATATCCATGTGAGAATGTGGTCTATGTTTTTATATGAGAAGAAAAAGTGTTTTTCTCCGCTGCTTCGTAACCTCTTTGCAGTCTTTAATTTTTTTAACGTTCTTCAGCTAAAAATGTGGGAAAAAGCTTTTTATCAGAGCTTTAATAATAATCCTGAGCTGAGGATATTCATGTGAGAATGTGTTTTATGTTTTTAAATGAGAAGAAAAAATGTTTTTCTCCGCTGCTTCGTAACCTCTTTGCAGTATTTTTTTTTTCATGTCCTTCAGCTCAAAATTTTGGGAGAAGCTTTTTAATAGAGCTCAAATAATAATCCTGATCTGAGAATATTTATGTGGGAATTTGTCTTATGTTTTTAAATGCGACGCAAAAGAGTTTTTCTGCGCTGCTTCGTAACCTCTTTGCAGTATTTAATTTTTTTCACGTCCTTTAGCTCAAAATTCTGGAAAAAGCTTTTTTCAGAGCTTCAATAATAATACTGAGCTGAGGATATTCATGTGAGAATGTGGTCTATGTTTTTAGATGAGAAGAAAAAGTGTTTTTCTCCGCTGCTTCGTAACCTCTTTGCAGTCTTCAATTTTTTTTTACGTCCTTTAGCTCAAAATTTTGGTAGAAGCTTTTTGTTAGAGATTAAATAATAATCATGAGCTGAGGATATTCATGTAAAAATGTGGTTTATGTTTTTAAATGAGAAGAAAAAATGTTTTTCTACGCTGCTTCGTAACCTCTTTGCAGTACTTAATTTTGTTCACGTCCTTTAGCTCAAAATTCTGGAAAAAGCTTTTTTCAGAGCTTCAATAATAATACTGAGCTGAGGATATTCATGTGAGAATGTGGTCTATGTTTTTAGATTAGAAGAAAAAGTGTTTTTCTCCGCTGCTTCGTAACCTCTTTGCAGTATTTTATTTTTTTCACGTCCTTCAGATTAAAATGTTGAAAAAAGCTTTCTATCAGAGCTTAAATAATAATCCTGAGCTAAGGATATCCATATGAGAATGTGGTCTATGTTTTTAGATGAGAAGAAAAAGTGTTTTTCTCCGCTGCTTCGTAACCTCTTTGCAGTCTTCAATTTTTTCACGTCCTTCAGCTCAAAATTTTGGAAGAAGCTTTCCATCAGAGCTTGAATAATAATCCTGAGCTAAAGAAATTCATGTTAGAATGTGCTCTATGTTTTTATACGAGAGAAAAAAGTGTTTTTCTCCGCTGCTTCGTAACCTCTTTGCAGTCTTCAATTTTTTTCACGTCCGTTAGCTCAAAATTTTGGTAGAAGCTTTTTGTTAGAGCTTGAATAATAATCCTGAGCTGATAATATTCATGTGGGAATTTGTTTTACGTTTTTAAATACGACGCGAAAGAGTTTTTCTACGCTGCTTCGTAACCTCTTCGTACTATTGCATTTTTTCAGGTTTTTCCGCTAAAAATTTCAACTTTCAATTATTTCTACTTATTGTAATGGATTGTTACCATTTCCAGAAATTTCAATGGATTTTATGGGATATGTAATATGGAGGACCATACAAAATTTCAAAATGTTTGAAAGATTTTTAATATTTCAAAAGATTCCAACAACTTTCAAGAGATTTCAAAAATCTCAAGGAACTTCAAAGAATTGTGTAGCATTTCCAAAGATTTGAAGGGATTTTAGAAAATTTCACGTAAGGTATTTTATAGGACCTCTTGTTTAAAATGATTTGAGAGGTTTTAAAACATTTCCAAGATTCCCAGCTATTTTAGCAGATTCCAAAGAAATTCAAGAGGTTTAAAAAATTTCGAAGAATGTCAAACAATTGTGTAGCGTTTCCAAAGATTTCAAGGAATTTGAAATGATTCCTCAAGATTTAGGGGCTTGAGAGGACCTCCAAGTGTTTCAAAGATTTTATGGCATTTTACAAATTTCAAGAGATTTCTTGAGAACTTTAGAGAATAAATCATATTTATTTTATTTTTAAGGTATTTTAAATGATTCTTACGGATTTCTAACTATTTCATTATAAGAAAATTATTATAGGCCCATCGATTTTCCTATAATTCGTTGCTATCGTCGATCTGAGTTTTTATTACTCAATTTATTTTCAAGATTTTTTTTTAACCTACGACATATTATTGTTATTGATATAATAGTAATAATAATTATTAAAAATACATCATCTCTAGTTTTTGAAACTTTAATACCAGCGCCATATATTAATCTCTCATTAGAGCCGAAACACTTTGGGAGGAAAATTTTCCACTTTGTTTAAGGCAAGTGCATGCATCTATTTACTCACAGGTATACAGGAATTTCGCCTTTATCATCCTATTTTGCCTTCCCTCAAAATTACCTCTATATGCCTCAACCACCCCGATTCTTCGCCCGTAAAGATGCTTATTTTAAAAATTTAATAACACCGACTGAAAACATGTTTTCCAGCGAACCGCTCTAAAGTGACGAAGGACCGACATCGACAGTGTCGTGCATAATATATTATATTACATAGAGAAAAATTTACATTTTCTGAAGGCTTATGACCCTATATATACTTTGAAATATTCAGATTCTGAAGAGTTGACCCCCGCCCTCAAACTTACAAGAAAAATACAAAAATATATTTTTAAACATTCGCGAAAATACGGAAATAGATTCTTTTAAATAAAATTATTGTGGGCATTATACTAAATTAAATTTCAAACTCTTCAAACTCCTAAGATTTGAAGTTAAAATATTACATCCACAACAAAACAGATGAATTTTCAACCAAAAAGGTGAATTTGCAACTAAGAAGTTTAATTTTTGACCAAAAAAGACAAGTCGTCAAAAAAATACAGAAATTTCAAACCAAATATTTTTATTCTTGACTAAAAAGATGAAATTTCAAATAAAATAATAAATCTTCAACCAGAGAAGATAAATTCTGGATAAAAAATATGATACTTGATATTTAAGCCTAAAAATATTCTTATTTTGAATAAAAAACTGTTAAATTCATCCAAAAAAGACGCATGAAAAAAATAGTTACATTTCAAAACAAAGGGAACAATTTTCAAATAAAGTGATGAATCTTTAACCAAAAGAATGACTTTCTAACAAATTAGCTCATGCTTTGGCCACGTAGTTGAATTTTCAAACAAAAAAGGTTTTTCCGTTAAGAAAGAACAAAAATTTCAACCAAACTTTTGAATTGACAAGCCAAAAAGACACATTTGATATAAAACAGTCTAATTTTCTACCAAAAGATGTGCATTTTCAACGCAAATGTTAATTTTCAACCGAATACTTAAATTTTCAACCAAAAAGATTAATTTTTAACCAATAGGATTAACTTTCTACCAAAAAGATAAATCTTTAAGTAAATACAAGATTTTAAAACCAGATAGTTGAATTTTTAACTAAGGAGATGAATTTTCAAATAAATTAATAATCTTCAACCAAAAAAGATGAATTTTGAATAAAAAATATAATAGTTTATATGTATATCAAAAAATATTTTAATTTTAAGTAAAAAACAGTAAAATTCATAAAAAAATACGCTTTTTCAAAAATTAGTTGCATTTTCAACTAAAGGAAAAAATTTTCAATCAAATGGATGAATTTTCAACAACAAAAAATGAATTTTTAACAAATTAGTTCAGTTTTTAGCCGAATAGTTGAATCTTCAACCAAAAGCGGTTTTTCTGTCAATAAAGAACAACAATTTCTATTAAATTGTTAAATTTTCAAGCCAAAAAGACGAATTTGTTTTTAAAAAAGTCGAATTTTCTACCCAAAAATAGAAATTTTCAACAATATTGTTGACTTTCAACCAAATAGTTTAATTTTCAGCCAAATAGATGAATTTTCTTCCAAAAAGAATAATTTTTTACCAAAAGTGACAGATATTCAACAAAATGGTTAAACTTTTAATAAAATAACTGAACTTACAGCTAATTTGATACATTTTTAACTAAAATAGTTAAATTTTCAGTCCAAAAATTAATTTTTAGCCAAAAAAAAGGCGAATTTTGAACCAAATAGTTGAATTTCCAACCAAAAAGATTAATTTTGAACCAATAGGATCAATTTTCTACCAATAAGACAAATCTTCAACAAAATAAAGGATTTTGAAACCAAATAGTTGAATTCCCAACTAAAAAGATGAATTTTCAAATAAAATGATAAATCTTGAACCAAAAAAGATGAATTCTGAATAAAAAATATAGTGGTTGATATTTAAAAAAAAAATATTTTAATTTTAAATAAAAAACAGTAAAATTAAAGACGCATTTTCAAAAATTAGTTACATTTTCAACTAAAGGGAAAAATTTTCAATTAAATGAATGAATCATCCGCAAAAAAAAATGAATTTTTAACAAATTAGTTCATTTTCCAGCCTAATAGTTGAATCTTCAAGCAAAAAAGGTTTTTCTGCCAATAAAGAACGAAAATTTCAATTTAATTGTAAAATTTACAAGCCAAAAAGACGAATTTGATATAAAAAAAGTCGAATTTTTCACCCAAAAATAGAAATTTTCAACAATATTGTTAACTTTGAACCAAATAGTTCAATTTTTAGACAAATAGATAAATTTTCTACAAAAAAGAATAATTTTTTACCAAACGTGACATATATTCAACGAAATGGTTAAACTTTTAATGAAATAAATGAACTTACAGCTTATATGATAAATTTTTAGCTGGAGTAGTTAAATTTTCAGTCAAAAAAATTAATTTTTAGCAAAAAAAAAAAAGAATTTTGAACCAAATAGTTGAATTTCCAACCAAAAAGATTAATTTTGAACCAATAGGATGAAGTTTCTACCAATGAGACAAATCTTCAACAAAATAAAAGATTTTCAAACCAAATAGTTGAATTTCTAACTAAAAAGATGAATTTTCGAATAAAATGATAAATCTTCAACCAAAAAAGATGAATTCTGAAGAAAAAATCTGCCCGCTTCGCGGGCACATTCTCATCGCGCGCTTCGCGCGCGGCTCGCTTCGCTCGCAAGTTTCAGCGCGCCTAGGGCGCGCACCTGTTGGATCTCGCGCTTCGCGCTCGATTATATGTTTATCTTGCGCTTCGCGCTCGATAATGCATTCACCTCGCGCTGCGCGCTCGGACACATTTGTCGTCTAGGTTTTCACACTTCGTGTGCTCACTATTGCGCACTTCGCAGGCTAATACTCTCTTAGTAAGCTTCATCGTTATGACTTGCTTTTGGTTTAATTATGTCAGTTTTACATAAAAATAAGAACTAATTTACTTAAGGTTCTATCGACCTTAAGGAACACATTCTCATCACGACACTCGCGCTTCGCGCTCGATATTTGGTATGATCATCATGTGCACCTCGCGCTTCACGCTCGTTTCTGTTTATCGTATAATAGAAACCCAAAAGTTTGAGCGCGCTTGCTGCGCGCAATTTGGTCGTCGCGCTTCGCAACGACCATATGTTATGTTCAATGTTCTTCAGATAAAAATGACTAAAGTTGTATTTGATTTAAAATGAAGAAGGTAATTCCTTTACTTCAGCGTATATTTCCGTATCTTTATAATAAATCCTACAATCAGAAAGATTTTTTTCCAACTATCTGAAAAGGGGAGAAAAAAAGTATTTAAGTCGTTTTTGGAACATATATCT
>CAKNYM010050346.1:69298-111964 GCA_932195095.1 Andricus curvator
CATTTTTCACATAAAACCAATACTTTCTCATTATGATGAGAATGTAAAAATATAGTAGTTGATATTTAAAAATAAATGCTTTAATTTTAAATAGAAAACAGTAGAATTCATCCAAAAAGACGCATTTTCAAAAATTAGTTACATTTTTAACTAAAGGGAAAAATTTGCGATTAAATGGATGAATCTTCCGCAAAAAAAATTAATTTTTAATAAATTAGTTCATTTTTTAGCCAAATAGGTCAATCTTCAACCAAAAAAGGGTTTCCTGCCAATAAAGAACAAAAATTTCAATTTAATTGTTAGATTTACAAGCCAAAAAGACGAATTTGATATAAAAAAGTCGAATTTAGTCGAAAATATAGAAGTTGATATTTAGATAAAAAAATATTTAAATTTGTATATAAGAAACATTACAATTCATCCAAAAAATACGGATTTTTAAACAAATAGTTACATTTTCAACTGAAGGAAAAAATTTTGAATTAAATTTATGAATCTTCAACCAAAAAATTAATTTTTAACAAATTAGTTCACTTTTTAGCCAAATAGTTGAATCTTCAACCAAAAAAGATTTTTCTGTTGAAAAAGAATGAAAATTTCTATTAAATGATTGAATTTACAAGCCAAAAAGTCGAATTTTATATCAAAAAGCCGAATTTTCAACCCAAAAATATAAATTTTCAATACGAATGTTAATTTTCAAACAAATAGTTAAATTTTTCGCCAAATAGAAGAATCTTCTACCAAGAAGAATAATTTTCTAACAAAAAAGACAAATTAAAAAAAAAATGTTTACATTCTGAACCAAAGAGATGAATTTTGAACTTAGGTGATGAATCTTCAACTAAATGAGTTAAATTTACAGTAAAAAAAAAATAATTTTCATCAAAATAAAGCCAAGGTTCAACAAAGTGTTTAAATTTATAACCAAAGAGATGATCTTGCAGGGTCTATGATAAATATTCAACTGGAATAGTTAAATCTTCAGTCAAAAAATCAATTCCTAACAGAAAAAATTAATTTTTAACAAAGTAGTTAAATTTTCAACTAAAGTGATCAGTTATCAACTAAACTTATAATTCTTCAATAATCACAAAAATTAATTTTTAACAAAGTATTTCAACTTTTAATCAAGTAGTTGAATTTTCGACCCAAATAAATGAATTTTCAACTAGAATAATTCAATTTTTAGTAAAAAAATGAATTTTTAACTGAAAAGAAAATTTAAACTTAAAAAAATTCCACAAAGTAGTTACATTTTTAACCAAAGAGATCAATTTTGAAATAAAATTATGAATGCTTAACCCAAAAAAAAAGAATTTTTAACATAGTCGTCAACTACCATAAAAGACACATTTTCCAAAAAATGGATGAATTTTTACCCAAAGAAATGAATTTTCAACTAAAATGCTGAATTCTTCAACAAAAAAATTATTTTGCAACAAAGTACTTCAAATTTCAACCAAATTATTAAACTTTTAAAAAAGAAGAATTTTGAATGAAAAATGTAATAATTGATATGTCAACCTGAAAATATTTCCAGAAACAGTTAAATTTATCCAAAAAGACGAATTTTTCAACAAAATAGTTGAATCCTCAACAAAAAAATATTAATTTTTTATCAAACTGTTTCAATTTTTAACGAAAAAATAATACGATTCTACCAAAAGATTTGAATTTTCGAACAAAAACGACGAATTTTCAACTAAAAAGACGAATTTCCTACAAAGCAGTTAAATTTTTATTAATAAAAGTCAATTTCCAACCCAGTAGTTGAATTTTCTACCAGAATAGTCAAATTTTCAACCCAAACAGACGAATTTTGATCAAAATAATTAAATTTTCATCGAAAAAGATGAATGCCTAACCAAAAATATGAATATGAAAGTAAATTTTTCAACGAAAAAGAATGAACTTTCAACGAAAAACAATTGTTAACTGAGTCAAATGCTGCCTCAAAATCTACAAACAGTGCGACTAATTTTTATTTCTTCCGCCGTAGGCTCCTATTCTCTAGATTGACTAGATTGGCACAATTTTTTATTTCGGACTACAAACTTTTCAAATTCGCACTATAAAAAGTTTATATCAACTTATGGTTATTTAATAATTATTTTATAATAATTTATTTTATTTTATTTATTATTATTTATTATTTCATCTATTCAGGGGTAATTATAGTTATTTTGTATTATAGTCTGACTATCTTTCTGTATGCCCTCGGCTTCTGCTTTCCATAAAGAACAAAGTCTTGTTTTTGTTACGGCTTGGTTTTCTTGAATCTTAATTCAAGTTCATTTTTAGCCTTAAAGCTAGATAAGCATTATTTGCTTCAAAATAAGACCGGAAGCCTATTTTATGACTTAAAGCAAAACCGAGTTTCTCAATTCAAAACTTTTGTTTTTTGGTACAACTCGAACGATCCCTTATGGTGTAATAACCAACTTCATCATCTTTTAAAACTCTTAGCTAAAGTGTTCTGCAACGCTTCTCACTTGTTTCAGAGGATGTACCCCCGACGATACTTTTCGGACTTCCCGCGGGATCCGCATCCATAGAACCCTCAGGGGCTCTCGCTGTTTTTCCCGGAAGTATTCTTCACCTGGAATGCCTTTTCTCCAGGAAACTTGGAAATCCAGAGTGGACATGGACCTCTACCTTCCGTCAACATTTAACCGGTAAGTCTTATATTTAATCCACCAAACATTTTCAATTTAAAAAATCAAAAAAATTCTATTTTTCCCTTCCCTAACTCCCCCTACATTCCCCTGCTACCCCTCTCCCCCGACTTCACCACCAACACTTCAACCTTCGCTTCCCCTCACTTCCACAACTCCTGCCTCATATACTTCTCCCTCTCCTCACTTCCCCAGCCAAAACTCCCCTTCTCCTAATTCCCCACCCCAGATTTCTTCTCACTTCCCCTACCCCCTCATTCCCTACTTTCATTCCCCCCATTTCCCTTACTTCCAACAAAAAATATTCGGTTCCGAGAAATTGATATCAGGGTGCACAGTCTTCCCCTGTTTTTCTTGTTTCCCCTTTTTTCTTGAAATTCCCCTTTTTCCCCCTATTCTCAAAAACCTTGCCCTTTTCTCCCTTTCTCTTTAAATATACGATATTCGAAATTGTACCCATTATTGAATAATAATTAAAGCAATTACAGCACTTAAATAAATTATTTATGAATAAATAAGGTACACGTTCCAAGTTCAGACCATTAGAAATAAATACTCTTAAACAAATTTGAAGATAAAACATTTTAAAGCAAGTTGAAAATGTGAAAACTGCCGACAGAAGTTATTATCCAATATAAAATTGGAACAGTTACAAAATATATATTATTTTTCAAATAAGTATTAGAAGATTAATACATTTTAGTTGAAATGTACAAAGTTAAATACCTAATTAAAAAATGGAATATTCCAAACTCATAAACTACAATTTTAAATCTTCTAACTTGAGCAATTTTTAATTTTTTTAAATTTTTACTTGAAAATTTAACTATTGTTGAAATATTTTTTGGTTGAAAATTAATTTTTTTTTAAACTCACAATTAAACTATTCCATTTGTGTTTGAAAATCGATCTTTTTAGTTGGAAATTCAACTATTTGGTTGCATGTTCAAATTTCGTTCAAAAGTTATATTTTTTGGCAGAAAGTATTATAGAAAGTACTTTTTTTGGCACGAAAATTCAATAAATAGGTAGAAAATTGTTTGTTTTCTTTTCATTTGAAAATTAGTTTCTTGAAATGAAAATGTAGAAATTCCATTTTTTGTTCAAAGTTAATCTTTTTTATTTTGAAAATTCAAATATTTGGTTAAAAATGTATGTAATCTGTTAAAAATTCGTCCTTTTTTTGTAGGAAAATAATCTTGCTATAATACTAGACATTTTGAATACAATTTTTTTTCTTCTTTGGCTAAAAAATCTTTTTTGGTTGAAAACTCAACTCTTGTTGAAAATTCGTGTTTTTGGGTTAAAGATTCAACTATTTTGTAGAAAATTTGAATTTTCTCTGGAAAATTAAATAGTTTGGTGATTTTTTAACAACTTTGTTAAAAATTCATTTCTTAGTTAAAAATTCATCATTTTAGTTAAAGTTTTTTCTTCTTTGTTAAAAAGTAGGTTTTTTAACTAACAATTGTAATGTTTGGTTGGAAATTAACTTCTTCATTATTAATTAATATTTTCGTGTTGAAAAATCAACTGAATTGTAGAAAATTCAACAATTTGGGAGAAAATTCAGTTTTTTCAATTGAAAATTAATTTTTTGAAACGAAAACATAACTATTCGATTTTTGGTTAAAAACTTTTGTTCTTAATTCAACAATTCAACTATTTTGTTCAAAAATTATCTTACTCGTTAAAAATTTAAAATTGCGAAAGTTAAAAATAAATTTCTTGCTCAGTTACAATTTTTTTGAAAATGTGCAAAAACATGTTTTTTTTTGGATTGAGTCATATGCACACATTTAAAAAAAAGTTGAATATGTCGAAACTGAAATTTATTCAGCTTGAACCAAAGAAACATTTTTTTATTTTTCGGAAAAAAATGTTTGTCGTGAATTAGGATTTTTGGGATTTCATATCTTTTTTTGCGATTTTCGAACGTTAAAAACACCACGAAAAAAATGTTTCCCATGGATAAAAAATAATAACATGTTTCTTTGGTTCAAGGTGACTCAAATTCAGGTTCGAATCAATCCAAAAAACATGTTTTTGTATATTTTCCAAAAATTGTCAATAAGGCAATTTTTTTTTTAATAAAAAAAATTGTTTAATTGTAAATTTAAGAAAGAGAACAGAAGATATCAACCGATTTCAATTGTTTTAAATTTAGATTGAAAGTATTAATTATAGTAAGGATGAAATAACAAATCTTGGAAAGAAATATTTATGAGAACGATGTCAAACATATCAAAATTGTGTATTTAACTAATTTTATTTTTTCCCGGACTTTTTTATTTCACTCCGGATGGGTTTCCAACGATCTAAGTATATCCAATTTTTAAAAATAAATCTTTAATGGCAGAAATAATTGAAAAATCATTAAAAGTTATTTAAAAATGTAACATTTCTTAAGAAAAGGTTGTTTGTTCTTTTCGACATATGAAAATAAATGTTTAATCTTTCCCCTATTTTCCCCTTTTTCGTGCAAAAACCACCCTATTTCACCTTTTGTGAGCTCCTGTTACGCTGTGATCCCTGTAATATCAAAGATCGCGATATCATAGTAGTATGGTAGATTTTATTGTTGTTGAAAATCTGAAAAAAAATTAGAAAATATTTTTTTTTTAATGAAATGGTAGTAATTTCTACAAATATCAATGTGAAAAGGTTGAAAAAATTATTACTACGTTAAAATTGGAAATTAATTTGAACTCAAATTTTATTACAAATTATTTTTTGAT
The DNA here is from genome assembly GCA_932195095.1 of Andricus curvator. Classification (NCBI taxonomy): domain Eukaryota; kingdom Metazoa; phylum Arthropoda; class Insecta; order Hymenoptera; family Cynipidae; genus Andricus; species Andricus curvator. Next base: position 74,715 of record CAKNYM010050346.1, read on the forward strand.
TATTGGTTCAAAAAATGATATGTCGAAAACAATGTATTATTCTACTAAAAAAAAATTCTTCCAAATAATATAATATATGAACCTGTGTGGCTTAATCAAGGACGATCCTAATCAATTTAAGTGTTATAAGAAATAAAAAATATCATAAGCAGAAAATTCCATAGTAGAAATAATGTAAAAAAAATTATTCTTTTTATATATAATTCTTCAGAATATTTTTAAATTCTGAAAATTTTGTACAAAACAAAAAAACAGTATTGAAGTATAAAGTAGAGTTATTCACTATGTTTATTTATAATAATTATCTCAACTGATATTATGATAAAAGAGAAAAAATTATAAAATTGTTTCCGACAATTTATTTAATTTTGTAAAATGTCAGTGCGCGGTCTGTCTTATAGATTGAGAAGCGAAAATCTGTTGTTTTACTGATAAGCAAGTTATAAGTCGTCCTTCTTTTTTAATTTGAAACATGCAACTGTTTTGTTGAAAATTCGACTATTTCCTAGGAAATTTACTTTTTGTTTAAAATTTGTATTTTTCTGTAGAAAAGTCTATTGAAATCCTTTTGGGTGAATATGCAACTCTTTTTTTTCAAAGTCTTTTTGATTTAAAAATTCACATGTTTTAGTAGAAATTTCATTTTTCTTGAACAATGCAACTATTTGGTTAAAAATGTAACAATCTTTTTAAATAGTCATACTTTTTGGTTAAAAATTCGACTATTTAGTAGAACATTACCTTATAGTTTACAATTCTTATTTTGTTGTTGGAAAGTGAACTGGGATCATCTTTGGATGAAAGTTTAACTATTTTTTTGAAGTTTTTTTTTCCTAATTCATCTGTTTTAAAAGAAATATTTCATCTTTCTTGAATAGAAATGCAACTGCTCGGTTGAAAATTCAACTCTTTCTTGAAAATTTGTTTCTCTGATTTCAAAATTCACCTGCTCTAGCAGAAATTACATCTTTCTTGGATAAAAATGCAACTGTTTGGCTTAAAATTCAACAATTTTGTTGAAAAGTCATACTTTTTGGTTGAAAATTCTACTTTTTTGTTGAAAATTTAACTACTTTGTAGAAAATTTACTTTTTAGTTAAATTCAATATTTTGGTGTTGAAAAGAGAACTGAAATCTTTTCTGGATGAAAATTCAACAATTTTTCTGAAATTTAATTAAATTTTTTCAATTAAAAATTCATCTGTTTTAAGAGAAATTTCAGCTTTCTTGGATAAAAATGCAACCGTTTGGTTGAAAATAAAACTATTTTTTGTTAAAAAGTCATACTTTTGGTTGCAAATTCTACTGTTTTGTTGAAAATTTAACTTTTTCGTAAAAAATTTACTTTTTGTTAAAAATTCATATTTTGGTGTCAAAAAATGAACTGAAAGCTTTTCTGGGTGAAAGTTAATCTTAAAAAAAATTGTCCTTTTCTATTAAAAATTCATCTCTTTAAGTACAAATTTCATCTTTCTTGGATAAAAATTCAACTACTTGTTAGAAAATTCGACTATTTCTTTGAAAATTCATCCCTTTTGGTTGACAAAATTTGTCTTTTTGGATTCATATTTTGATTTTGAAAAGTCAACTGCAATATTTTCTGGATGAAAAGTCAACTATTTTTTTAAAACTTGTTTTCTTTTTAAATAAAAATTCATCTGTTTTCAGAGAAATTTAATCTTTTTTGGATAAAAATGCAACTTCTGGGTAGAGAATTCAACAATTTTGTTAGAAAGTTATCCTTTTTGGGCAAAAATTAGTCATTTTGGATTCAAAATTTAATTTTTTTCATAGAAACTTATTACTTGTTTAAAAATTCATATTTTGATCGTTAAAAGTCAACTAAAATCTTTTTTAACAGAAAATTCAACTATTTTTTTTTTAATTTATTTTTTTGATTTATAAATTTATTCGCTTTGGTCGAAATTTCTTTTTTCAAATGAAAATGCAACTTTTTGGTAAAAAAATGATTTTTCTATGCTTGAGTATTCAACTAGTGTAACTATTTTGTTGAAAATTAATCTTTTTGAATTAAAAATTCAACTACTTGGGTAAAAGTTATACTGCATTGTTCAAAATTTATTTTTTTGATTAAAGGCTTATGTCTTTGTTCAAAAGTTTAACTGTTCAGTGGAAAACTCTTTTTTTTTGGTTTAAAATTAATTTTTTAACTGAAAATGAAACTTTTCCATTTTTTTAAGTTTGATCTTTTTTAGTTGAAAATTCTCCTTTTTTTGGTAAAAAAAAAAAAAATTTTCTTGTTTTAAAATATCATTTTTGTTGGGTAAAAATGCATCAGTTTCGTGGAAAAATAAGTTATCGCTGAAGTCATATTTTTTGTTTGTAAATTCAATTTTTGTAGAGAAAATTCGTTTTTTGGCTTGAAGGTTCAACAATTTAGGTCAATTTTATTTTATTCAGTCAAAAATCTTTATTTGTTGAAAATTCTTCTTTTTGGTTTTAAAAAACCTTTTTTTGTATAAATTTCACGTTTTTTGATTGAAATATAAACTATGGCACTTTTTGTTGGGAACTTATATGTTTAGGTTAAAAATTCAACTATTATGTTATAAATTTAATTATTTTTTTGAAAATTCAAGTCTTTTGTTAAAAAACCATCTTTTCTAGTAGAAAAGACATTTTTTTGTTCAAAATAAATTAATAAATTAAAAATTTTTTAATTTGTATCTGAAATACTGTTTTATTCCGTTCATAAAAGATTTTATGTTTAAAGTATTTCAAGATTAAAATGCTGGTATTTTCATATTAATGATCAAGAAAAATGAAAAATTAGACAAGGAAAAATAAGTGAATTTTGAAAATGAAGTTCTGGGACACCCTGCCTAATTTTACTAGCAATAACTAGTAAAACATTTTTGGAAACTAAAAATTACGTACAAAAAAAGTGGGGGAGGGTTGAAATATTTTGTTACAGTTTGTTACAGGTGGTTGGGGGGTCTCAGAGAGGACCTATAATCCGTTATGCAATTTAAGTACGGCCCCTTAGCTAGTTGAAAACTTATTTCTAAAAATGAAATCAACGATACTTTAAATATTATATTATGCTTATTTTTTTTTGGATCCAATTAATTTTATGAATCTGAAAAAGCACCAGAAACCGTAAATTACATTTATAAAATTGTCTATTAGAGTAAATTTTATGCAAGATTTATGTAAAAGCATAACAAATATATTGTGAAATGAAAGTGGCCTAAACTAAAATTCAGTATATCGAAGGCTTAATTGTAAATAGCGTCAACCGGGGTAATTATGGATCATTCGGGGTAAATACGGATCCATTTTTATCCTCTGTAATTCAGTAAATTTGTATTATTTTTGAATAATTCTTTTATTCATTGATCATTTGAAGATTTCCTACGAATTCTCAAAAACTGACAGAAATTTTTTTCAAAATGCAGTATTTTCCGAACAAGCGTGAAAAAAACCTGACTTTTTTTTAGCATCGGATGGTAACATGTACTATGAAGCTCGTAAGTTTCTTTTTTCTGAACCACTGCTTCACATTTAAAAAAATTATTTTTGAAAAATTGAATTTTCCAATTTTTCTCGGAAACAGCGAAAGGTACAAATTATGTGTAATAAAACTGATAGTACTTCTTCCTCATGTAAGCAGAAATTGTAAACAAATATAGGAAAAAATAAACTAGGTGGGGCTTTCTAAAAAAATTAATTTTTTTCATCGAATTTTGAAAACATGAAAAGATTTGCAGAAAAATCCCATTTTTTCAATTATTTAAAAAATTTGCTCATATAAAATTTTTTTGTTTTGAAAAACAATTTTTCTCAATGAGAGGCAGTGGTTTACTAAAATTGAAACTCAAGAGATATATAGTAGGGTTTTTGAGAAAATCCAGTTTCAAGAATTTTAGAAACAGATCTGCCATTTTTGTACATTTTTTCATTTTTTGGAATTAAATGAGTAAGAATTCCCACGCAAAAAAAAAAAAAATTATCAATACCGACGCTCGTTCGGAAAATACTGCATTAAAAAAAATTCTGTTAATTTTTGAGAATTCGTTTCATAGAATGATAATTATATCCTAATACCAAATCGTTCTAACACCATAACTTAGACGTTTCTGGAAACTTAGCCTGATTTAAAATGGGATTGTTTTTGAATTAAGAAAATCGGTTTTGTTTTGAAATAGTAATTTTTTTTCAACAAAAAATAGGCTTACGGTGTAAGGCAACAAATTGTCTTGAATCTAGCTTTAAGTCTAAAAATGAGCTTAAACTATGGCTTAACAAAAACTAGACGATTTTTAAAAATCAAGACTTTTTTTATTTGAACCTTTCAACCCCTTTCAAATGGAATACTTCTGAGAATTGGAAAGCATCGTCACCATTTTATACAATTCCATCAAGTTTTCAAAGATTGAAAGAAAGTTCTGATCTTTTTGTGACCGCGATACTTCAAAAACGGAAGAGATCTTTGGAAAAAGTTTCTGGAACGCATTCTTTTATTTTCAGTGAGCAGTCAAAAGTGATAAATCTAAAAGTGTTCTTTTTCAGCAGAAGTTCTAAAAAGAAAAGTCTTCCTGAAAATTTCACGTTGCTCGATTGCAGTTTTCGAATTTCGTCGTCTCTTTGAAAATTTTTGACTCGATTGACCTATAATCGCATACATTTATGAAAAATATACCGTCAACTAGGACAGTTATGGATCAATAAGGTGGTCTCAACGAATGGTTTCCATTGATAGAAAAAAAAATCTCTTTAACTTTCATCCAAATCGGTTAATATTAACATTGCTTTGGCCCGGAAATTCTCATAAGATTAACAAAAAATAATAAATGACAATGTTTCGTAAAATTGGCACTCATGAACACTATTTCTTCCTTTTCTTGTAATTAATGGTTGTTATTGCACAATTGACATATTTGTAATTATTTTTAAATGGTTCAAAATTGTTTAAACAATTTCAATTTGTATGAAGAATGATGTTTCTTCACCAACTCATTGTTTAAATTAATTGTTCAAATGAACTTTATTAGTTAAGATTATTTTTTCCATTAGTCTTAGAAATGTTTATTTTCTGTGATAAATAGGCTATCAGTTGTTCTGAATAACAATACTTTTTCTTTAAGAAATGTTACAATTGCTTACAAAATTGTACGATCTACTTTTAACTTTTCATGGAACAGAGGTAGAAAACTCTAGTTTTTTTAAATTTGGTTAACTATTCATTTATTAGGACCAGTACTCATTAGTCTACAGAAGTGATTTTAAGCAAAAAAAAAAATTAATTTTTAGAACATACTTTAATAATAGTCTTCTAAAATTAAATTGTGCTAAGAGTACAAAATATCCACAAATTATTATGAGAATAGTCATTTAAACAAATATAAATTGTTTAAAAAGTTATGGAAACATCCAAATGACGTAAATATAGATACAATGATGAGCGACATACATACATACATACATTGATTAGCAGTTCGAACTCGAAAGTTCATTGCCTCACTACCCGATTCGGGTAGTGTTTCTAGGTGGATATTTACTACCAATGTGGGCCCACCACACCCACGACGGGCCAACAGAAACGCAGTATTCCTGAACGGTCACCCATCCAAGTACTAACCGCGCCCAACAATGCTTAACTTCAGTGATCTTACGAGAACTGGTGTTTCCAGCGTGGTATCGCGACATAGTTAAACAAAATTTAAAAACATAGAGTTTTTTTATCTCTTTTCCATGGGAAGAAGTTCTTAAAAAGTTCTTAAAAATAACAAATAGCCATAATAATTGCAGAAAAAAATTGTATGACTAGTAGAAAAAATTTGAATCTCCAAGGATTTCAAAGATTTCTGGCGATTTAAACTTTCTTTTTTTAGAGAAGTTTAATGAATAGATTTGATTTAATTTATATAAGGGGCATTTCAAATTACTTCCACAGATTTGAACAATTTCAAGGAATATGAAGAAACTTACAAAATTTTGAAGGATTTTAAAAATTTTAGGTGACTTTAAGGGATTTCAAAGAATTTTGTAGGATTTCCAAACAGTTTAAGCTCCATATAAAATACTATCTAGAGAATTTTTAAAAATGAATTAAATTAAATTAAATTTCAAGGAATTCCTAGCAATTCCAAAACTTTCAAAGGATTTCAAGGTATTTCAAAAATTCCAGAACATTAAAAGAATTTTATTAAATCTCCAAAGATTTCAAAAATTTCTAGGGATTTGAAAGGTTATTTTTTAGAGAACTTCACTGAATAAATTTATTTTTATTTATATTAAAGGGATTTCAAATGATTTCTACTTATTTTAATGGATGTTTACAATTTCCAAAGATTGCAGGGGATATAAAAGAATTAAAATTTTTTTAAAGGATTTTAAAGATTTTAAGTTATTTCAAAGGATTCCAAAGGATATGAGGCATTTGATAAGACCTTTAAGTATTTGAAAGATTTTAAGAAATTTTAAAAATTCCAACGTATTTCTAGAGAACTTTAGGAAATAAATTTAATTTATTTTATTTTTAGAGGATTTTAATAGATTTGTGCAGACTTTAAACTATTTCGAAGATTTCGAATCAATTCAAAAGGGGTTAACAAATTTTAAGGGTTTTCTACGGATTTTAAAGATATTAAGGGATATCAGTTTTGTATTTACTAATTATAGATTTTAATATTTTGAATTGTTTAGTTTCAATTTTAAATAAACGAAATCGTCTTGTTTTTTGAGTTCTTCAAAATCGTTAAATATCAAATTGAAAGTCTTGATAGTTACACAATTTTCAGTTTAAAGTATTTGTAATTAAACAATCTTGAAAAATGCTACAAAAATAAATTGAAAAAAAAACTAAAACTGTCCGATTTTTCGTTAAAAATTTAAAAAAGTTATTTACAATTGAAGTTTACTTGATTGGGATACTTCAGGGATCAATAATAATTTTGAAGGAAGTTTTAAAAAATAAATTATTTGAAATTAAAAAGTTAAAAATTGTGTTGCTTAAAATCAAAGTAGAAACAAATTGAACTATCTGAAATTCATACCTCAGATTTCGAAAGTTAAATCAACAATTTGAAAATTGTTTATTTTCAAATGATTTAAGTTTACTTAAAATAATTCAAATTTTGAAGGGGTTGAGTTTAAAAAAGTTTCAATATCACAATTTTTGGTCATTAAAAATTTGTTTAGTTTTGAATAAATTTCGGATTCATTTAATTTTTAACGTTCCATAGTAAACATTTTTTCATTGTTAATGTTTTCCATTTGAAATTAATTCATTTTGAACGTTTTGTTTAGACTAATATAATTTCAAAGGTTTATAATTGCAAAATTTTCCATTTTGAACAGTAAATTTATTTTCTGATCTCAGAACAATTTGTCTAATCAATTTTAATATTAAATTATAATTTTGTTATGTAATGAAGAATAACAATTACAAACTCTAGAATTTTGAAAGATTGAATGAAAATAGACTTTGAAAAATTCAATTTAGTTTTCAATTTCTAATTGTCAAGTTTTAATCGCTTCGAATTAGAAATTATTTGAATTCAAAAGTTTTTAAGTTTAAACTATTCAATTTTGAATACCTTCAATTAGAAATAATAAAACCTTAATTTCTTAGAATTTTGAATGATCCAATTTTTAATATCCTTATCTGAAAATATTCAATTTATAACAGTTTGAAATGATGCTATTTCCGAAATTTTAATCTAAAATCATTCAACATAGAGATTCTTCAATTAAAACCAAGCTGTTCAATTATTTTGAACGCTTTGAATTAGAAATGATAGAATTTTAACTGTTTAATAAAATTAACCAATTTTCAACATTTTTGTCTAAAATTTTTTATTTTGAAACTTCTGATGAAAATGTTTCCAGTTTTAAGGTAGATACAAATTAAACTATCTGAAATTCATATCTCAGTAATTTCTTTAATTTTAAAAGGTTACAATTTTAGAGTTCTCAATTTCCATTTTGAACGCTGAATTTTTTAGTTGAACCTTTAGAAGTTTCACTTTTGCAATTAAGATTCAAATGCCTGATTTTTAAGAAGCATAACAATTTGAAAATTGGTTATTTTTAAATGATTCAGCTTAACCTAAAATAATTGAAAATTTAAAGGGTTTAAGTTTGAAAAAGTTTTTGAAAGTGTAAAGTTTTAATTTAAAGGTTTATAATTGCAAAATTTTCCATTTTTAATGAAGAATTAATTTTTTTATCCCAGAAAAATTGGTCTAATTAATTTGAATACTGAATAATATTTTTTTGCAATAAGTAATAATAATTTAAAACTCTAGAATTTCAGAAGTTTTGAATTTGAAAAATTCAATTTAGTTTTTATCTTTAAATTGTCAAAGTTTAATCGCTATGAATTAGAAATGATTTTATTCAAAAAGTTCTAAAGTTTGAATTATTTAATTTTGAAAATGTTAATCTGAAAATATTCAATTATAAACAACTTGAAATTGTCCTATTTTCGAAATTTCAATCTGAAATTATTCGATTTTAAGATTCTTCAAAATTCAAATGAAATTATTTAATTTCCAACTTTTTGAAGTCGATATTGTTTCAAATGCCTAAATTTCAAGTTTTTTTTTTTAATTAAATTTATTCAGAAAAAAAGATCTCCTTTCACTCCACTGGGATTCGAACACGAGATCAACTGATTTCCAGCCAGGTGCTCTAACCATTGAGCTACTAGAGAGATCAGAGGAAGGATTCCTTTTTTTGAAGTACGCTTTATTATGCAAGATTTTATATACAAAACAATTTTTTACTAGGAATCTGCATTATCATCGGAGATGGTAACGATCGATCCAAAGAGAAATCTTTTCACACATACTGCGTAAATGGAAATCTAAAATATCGAGCAAAGTTATATCCTCTAATACAGAAAATATGTAACGTCCTCAGACTAGATGGAGTTATAAATTAAAATGTTTCTTGAAATTAAATTTATTCAGAAAGAAAGATCTTCTTCTTTCACTCCGTTGGGATTCTAACACCAGATCAACTGATTTCCGGCCAGGTGCTCTAACCATTGAGCTACTAGAGAGAGCAGAGGAAGAATTCCTTTTTCTGAAATACGCTTTATTATGCAAGATGTTATATACAAATCAATTTTTTACTAGGATTCTGTATTATCATCAGAGATGGTAACGATCGATCCAAAGAGAAATCCTTTCACACACACTGTGAAAATGGAAATCTACAATATCGATCAAAGTTATATCCTCTAATACAGAAAATATTTAACGTCTTCAGACTAAATGGAGTTATAAATTAAAATTTTTTTTTCAATTAAATTTATTCAGAAAAAAGATCTCCTTTCACTCCGCTGGGATTCTAACACCAGATCAACTGATTTCCAGCCAGGTGCTCTAACCATTGAGCTACTAGAGAGATCAGAGGAAGAATCCCTTTTTCTGAAATACGCTTTATTATGCAAGATGTTATATACAAATCAATTTTTTACTAGGAATCTGTATTATCATCGAAGATGGTAACAATCGATCCAAAGAGAAATCCTTTCACACACACTATGAAAATGGAAATCTACAATATCGATCAAAGTTATATCCTCTAATACAGAAAATATTTAACGTCCTCAGACTATATGCAGTTATAAATTAAAAAATTTTTTAAAATTAAATTTAGTCAGAAAAAAGATCTCCTTTCACTCCGCTGGGATTCGAACACCAGATCAACTGATTTCCAGCCAGGTGCTCTAACCATTGAGCTACTAGAGAGATCAGAGGAAGAATCCCTTTTTCTGAAATACGCTTTATTATGCAAGATGTTATATACAAATCAATTTTTTACTAGGAATCTGTATTATCATCGAAGATGGTAACAATCGATCCAAAGAGAAATCCTTTCACACACACTATGAAAATGGAAATCTACAATATCGATCAAAGTTATATCCTCTAATACAGAAAATATTTAACGTCTTCAGACTAAATGGAGTTAAAAATTAAAATTTTTTTTTAAATTAAATTTATTCAGAAAAAAAGATCTCCTTTCACTCCGCTGGGATTCTAACACCAGATCAACTGATTCCCAGCCAGTTGCTCTAACCATTGAGCTACTAGAGAGATCAGAGGAAGAATACCTTTTTCTGAAATACGCTTTATTATGCAAGATGTTATATACAAATCAATTTTTTACTAGGAATCTGTATTATCATCGAAGATGGTAACGATCGATCGAAAGAGAAATCCTTTCACACACACTATGAAAATGGAAATCTACAATATCGATCAAAGTTATATCCTCTAATACAGAAAATATTTAACGTCTTCAGACTAAATGGAGTTAAAAATTAAAATTTGTTTTAAAATTAAATTTATTCAGAAAAAAAGATCTCCTTTCACTCCGCTGGGATTCTAACACCAGATCAACTGATTCCCGGCCAGTTGCTCTAACCGTTGAGCTACTAGAGAGATCGGAGGAAGAATCCCTTTTTTGAAATACGCTTTATTATGCAAGATGTTATATACAAATCAATTTTTTACTAGGAATCTGTATTATCATCGGAGATGATAACGAAATTTAAAAAAAGTGAAAGGAGGAGATCTTTTTTTCTGAATAAATTTAATTTCCAAAAAATTTTTAAATCATAACTCCATCTAGTCTGATGACGTTAAATATTTTCTGTATTAGAGGATATAACTTTGATCGATATTGCAGATTTCCATTTTCACAGTGTGTGTGAAAGGATTTCTCTTTGGATCGATCGTTACCATCTCCGATGATAATACAGATTCCTAGTAATAAATTTCAAGTGTTTTTATTTGAGAAAGGTACAAGTTCAATTTTGCTTTTTCATTCCATTCGAAATATTATCCTTTTTTCACAACTTTACTACTTAACCCGAAATTGTTTCATTTGAAACGTTCTAAATTTAAAATCGTTTAATATATGTAGGTTTTTATTTGAAAGTGCTCTTAATTCGAAATTATTATTTATTAATTCAAAATTTTTAAAATCTCTTAATATTTATAAATTAATTTAATAACGGTATTTTAAATTGTTTATATCCACTTATTTTTGGACAATTTTAGTCCTGAAAATAACACAGGTTTTTCATAATATTATTTTTTAAATTCTGTTGAAAATAATACGGGTCATAAAACGCGAGGGAACATTTGGCATACACATGTCTGCCAGTGCTGGGATGACATATGATAATACATGACCCTTCTTTCTCTTCGGCTAAGCGCGGAGGCCATGCTCCCATTATACGGTAATTAGTCCGCGAATGAATACAAATGCAGTTACATAAATGAAAACCTGACTCGGCTCTGTTTTAAATTTGCCTACGCGCAATTTGCTTATAAATGTTTGGGTCAGAAAAAAGATTTTTTTTTGAAAAGTGAAAACGCTACTCGATTTTTTCAAAATATAAATCAAATAATGAAATTTGACCCATAGAAAACCTTCATTAGACGATTCTAATGTAAATAACTATGAAAATACACCAGGAACTTTTGTTTTGTTTTATATTGAAATTTGAAAAAATTTTCATCTGAAGTTCTCAAAATTGAAAAATTTTACACCACAATGTTAAAAAGTGTGTTTAAATTTAACATAACAATAATTGTATAAAAGTTGTATTAAAAAGATAAATTTAAAAACACGTGCGCCTCTAGCGATTCTTTATAATTTTTTTTTTCAAATGAACAATTGGATTTTTGTGAACATTTTTTGTAATTTCTTAAAATACTCTGCACATTTTCAAACAAAATTTTTCATTGAAAAATATATTTTTTTCGTCTATTTTTATTTTTAATTGAAACAATAATTTTAAATACCTTTGAACATTAAAAACAAATCTCTTTTATAAAAAATTTTGATTATTTTATTTGTATTGAATGAATGATATTTAACAAAAAACAATTTTTCAATTGTTGAAATTCGGGAACTTTCTATTTCGGTTATTCTATAATTCGGCAATTTTTTTGCGGGAATTTCCTTCATCGGGAATTCTAAAATTCGGTAATATTATAAACTGTCGGGAATTTTATTATTTGAAAATTTTCCAATTCCAGATTTTTATATTTCAGCAATTTTATAATGTGGGAAATTTTGTTATTCGGGAATATTCTAACTCGGGAATTCTACAGTGTCGGGAATTTTTTTTTCGGGATTTTTTATTCGTCTCTTTATATTATTAACAAATTTGAAAATTTTCGACAGAAAATAGCCGAGTTATAAAAGATCCGAAATAAAAAATTCCCGAATTTAAACAATTAAAAAAATGGTTTTTTATTACATATTATTTATTTATTAAAAATACAATAATCAAAGATTGTCAACAAAGAAATTTTTTAAAATGTTTATTTAACTATTGTTTGATTTTAAAATAACAATAATTGTATGAAAATTGTATTAAAAAATTAATTTCAAACACATGTGCGCCTTGAACGAAAAAAAATATCCCTAAATTTTCTCCGAACCTAATAACATTTTCCAAACAAACTTTGCAGGATTCAATTCAGCACTGATTTATCTTGAAATTCCTTTTTAATTCAATTTTAATTGAAAATTTGATTTTCGAGATCGTTTTTTTGTATTTTTTTAAAAATACTATGTAAATTTTGAAATAAAAATTTTCATCCAGAAATATATTTTTTGCAATTGTTATCATCTCTCTAAGTAAAAATTGGACATATAGTTGAATTTTTGAGAAAAACCGCAATCATCTAACATTATCATAGAAAAATATAGTTATAAAGAATAATAAATTCTTTCAACAATTATGTTTTTTAAATTGCATTAATTCTTACCTCGTTCTAAGTGAAAATTTCACCAAAAGGCACAAATTCAGAAAAAACCTCAACTATCTAGCATTACTATAGGAGAAGATAGTTATAAACAATATTAATTTGTTCTGATAATTGTGTTTGTTACATTGAATTAATTATTACTTCATTCTGTGTGAAAAGTGTACAAAAAGTTGAATATTCAAAAAAAAAAAAAAAAAAACCGCAGCTTTCTAACATTATTCAAAGACAATATTTGAAAAAATGATAATTAATTCTTTAAGCAATTATTTTTGTTGAGTAATATCAATTGTCGTATCACTCTAATTGAAAAGTGGACAAAAAGTGTAAAAGTTTAGAAAAAACTGCAACCTTCTGGCATTATTCTAAGAGAATATTATTATAAATAATAATCAATGGAATAAACTTTTTTTTTTTAATTCAAATAATCATTGCCTTGCTCTAATTATAAACAATAATAAATGTTTTAAACAATTTATTTAAACATATAATTATCAGAAGGAAGCAGTATTTTATGTATGTGGAACAATTTGTATGAAAAAAACCACAAAAAATGATAATTACTGCCAAAAACTCGCAAACCCCAATTTTTCACTTATGGGTTCTATTTGGGACCCTATCAAACAGAATTATTGGGGTGATAGTTAAAAAGTAATTTTTGATTCGTATTCTAGGGCTAATTGTGAAGAGAAATGCTGAGTTACAACTCTATTCATTTGATATTCACGATTCTGAATAAAATTTACAAAAACGTCTTTTTCTTATGGGAAATACGTGTTAAACTTCATGGGGTTTGCGGAACTTCTAAATATATTTTTTTTTTCAAAACAAAAAAAAAAGCATTTTTTGTGTGGATTTAAACAAATTTAGGCGCGATGTGCATGAAAATTCGAGAAAGACAAAATTTGGACCACTGTAATGTGTATGCGCGCATGTTTTAGGGCTTCGGCGCACCCTGGTCTGACCATTAAAGTCTGTTTCCACTGCCTAGCAGATGCAGAATTAATTCCCTAGGATTTCCTTCTAGTTTGAACAGACTGCCAGCTACAGATAGTGGATCTAATGAATTACCACCATTTTCATGACAGGAACGTATAGAAGAATTATTGCAGTTTCTGAAACTGCCTCAACGATTATCCCGAAGTTATAGAGCTTCATTTAATAACGTGGGACCACATAGTGACCTTCAACTCCTGAAGTTAATTTTTTTTTAAATTGCTTTCACTACAGTGACCTCTCACTTATTCCAAGGCTCACTTATTCCAAGTCCCCCAATGAGCGTCGCTTGACAAAATCACCCGAGTCACGGAAGAGGTGGGGGCCCTTGCAGGCTTGGAATATCCGAATGTATAAGTTTCTCGGTCCGTGGAAGAAGTAAGAGTTCACTGTATGAAGTCTCGCCATTTAAAGTACGGTGGGACACATAAGGGTGGTCCAAAAATTCGACTTTTGACTTTTGCTGATCATCCCCCCCCAACTTTGCAAGTTTGTTCGTTTTTCGTAAAAAGAAATTCCCTATTTTTTAAAAAATTGTTGGTTTATATAAAACGTACTGTAGCGAAAAATTGTACCCTCACATGATATAATAAAACCAGATATTTAAGGTTTTCGTGTATCGTTCATTACAAATCTGAGGTCAAAATTTGAAAAATTCAAAAAACCAATATGGTTGAATGTACACGAATCTGGATTCAAAATATAAAAATTCAAAATGGCGGGTCCAAGACCATGGACTCGAGCTAAACAAATAACTTAAGTTAAGTCGGTATTTAGGTTTTTTATTTGGGTCACTGATTACGAAGCTGAGGTCAAAACTGGAAAAATATAAAAATCCAAGATGTCGTATCCGATATGGCGGAATGAAACTAAAGAAACGAGCTGATTGGCTCTGAAGTCGGTATTCATGGGTTGTTCCATCGCTGATTATTAATCTGGAACAACAATATGTCCCTGCGCTGAAAAATAAAAACCCTTGAAGAATAAAGAATTGTTAAAAATGACCTATTAGATTTTAAAAATTCAAACTGGTCTTAAAATACATCTTTTGACTTCCTAAGAAGCATTCTCAAAATTTTTAAGACCATTTTTTTCAGATTTAAAAATTCTATGTACGGCTTTTCATAGTACTTGAAAAGACGAACAATTTCTCCTGATGACTTTTTTTGATAAAAAGCAAATTACCAGAGTTACAACATTTAGAAAATTTAAAAAAATAAAGGAAAATAAAAATTTTAGGCCAAACAACGCACGATATGAAAAAAAGTCAAGAAGAGGAAAACGTTGCTTTTCTAACACCCTACAAGATTGTCATAACAACTTTTTGAATTTTTATGAAAAGAAGGAAATTATAATTTTGACCGCACAAAAAAATGACAAAATCCAAAATTTCATTTTGCGTTTAAACTATACAAGATACGAAAGAAGATGATCCAACAAAAATGGTCCATTCAAAAAAGATCTACAAATTTGTTATTGATCACTTTTTTATAGGGCGCGTAGTTTTTGTGTTATTCGTAAAAAACAGCATTAAAAATAAAAAAATTTAATTTTTGGAAAAAAACTTATAAACTCTTCTTATAAAAACACGTTGAAAAATTAACTGTTTTGAAAAACGACACAAACTACAATAACAGTTTATTTAATAAAATTTGTTGCCTAAATTATACCTACAAATTTGCTTAGAACCACCTTACGCTAGGATGCGTATTTCTGGTTTAAATCGTAAAAAATAACATTGCAAATAAACAAATTAGGTTCACGGAAAAACGATACAAGTTGCAATAAAATATTTAATGACAAATTTTTTTTTTTTTAATGATGCGCAACTTTTTTTTAATTATAAAAACAAGACAATAAAAATAATTTTGTTTTAATATCAATGCATATTATGAATGATTTTAATATTATAAATTTATTGAAATGATACATTTTTTCAGAGGAGCCGAGAATAAAATTTGTGTAAAATAAGAAACCAATATTAATGTTATCACGATAAGCAAAATTTGTACATAATTTCGCAATATGTTAATAAGCAGTCCCAGACCTAGGTACAGAAATAAATATAATATATATTTAGAGTTCAACTCAATGTAGAAAAATTCGCATTTTTGGCAAAATCGAGTGAACGTGTTCCTTAAAGCTGAAGGAGCTTTAACAAAAGAGAATTCACAGAAACCGAGCCAAGTTTTCAGAATTTTGCTAGATGTTTTTGGGTCATTTAAAAATTTTATTTATTTAATTAAATGATCAAATGAGAATAAATAATAATAATTTAGTTATTAATTAATTAAATGAAATTGAATAATTTATCGTGAATCATTGTTGCTAATTATTGTTGTATTTAACAACAGAATTAAAGACGACCACGAAGATGAAGACCACAGTATCAACGATCTTCATTTTTTCCAGTAGATGACAAAATAAACTACTTATTTTTCACAAGTCAGACTCGAGAAAAAAAAATCGTTTACGAAATTCGTTAAAATTTATGTTTCACAATATATAGAATTTTTTATCTTTGAGCGAAAGACACTTTTTAAAAGAGAAAACTAATATTAATTCTTGAAATTATTAAAATGTTTGAAAAGACGCATATATCATTCTTTCGCGCATTTCATGAAATGTTTTAGAAATTGTCTGAATAATTTTTGATTTTAAGGTCTTAAGAATTTTCAATAGAAGCAAAAGAATATTTCTCAAATTTTATTTTCCGTAATGTTCATTTTACCGAAAAATTATTTACTATGATGTTTCTTCATCCGAGTTTTTTAATTTTCCTTATTTTTATTTTACCGAATAACCAATTGCCAAAAAAATAATTACCGAAACAGAAATTATTCGAAATATGAAAATTCCCCAAATTTTCAAGTCACCGAAAATAATAAATACCCTAAATAGTAAATTTCCGAATTCTCAAATTCCCCAAAATAGTAAATTTCCGAATTCTCAAATTCCCCAAAATAGTAAATTGCTAAGTTTTCAAGTTTCCGAAAAAATAAAAGATTTAATAGTACATTTGAAAATAAATATTAAATACCTCATGTAAAATAAAATACTATTTGAAAAAAAAATTTAATATTTTTTTGCAAGAATTTCAAAATTGGGCAATTTACTATTTTCCGGAGAATTGAAATTTCGGCAATTAATTATTTTCGAGAATGAACATTTTTAGTAGTTTTATTTCCTTTCGAGAATTTTAAATTTCGGATACACATTTTCATTTTTCGATATTTTTCCACATTCGGAAATTGAAAATTTGCAAAATTAGGTAAACCTAAATTTGAATTGTAACACAAGTTTTAAGTGTTACAATTAAAAATCTGAATATTCTCATGATTTATATTCAAAGTTTCTTTAATGTAGATTTATTATTATTTTTTAAATTATTTTCTTAAAATTGGAGACTCTTCAATTTTAACGATTTGCAATTCAAGATTCTTCAATTTTTAAGATTTAGAGGTGAAGGTTCATTAATTTGGAACGTTATCGGTTCAAAGTGGTACAATTTTAAATGCTTTTTTGTGGCATGGTTCAAAATTGAAAATTGAAAATTAGTCAATATTAAAAATAAAAAATTTAAATTAATTCAATTATACAGATTTTCAATTGAAAATTTTTTAATTTCAACGATCTTCAATTGAAATTTTTCATGACTGAAAATTAAACATACATTAATTTGAAATGTTTATAGTTTTAAGTGATGAAATTTCAAATGTTTTTTCTACTAGTTCAATTTTTAAAGTTCATGCAATATTGAAAATTATTCAAAATAGAAGATTTGAAATTAAAATTAATTCATTTGTACAGATTTTCGATTGAAAACTTTTCAATTTTTAAAATTAACAATTAAAGATTCATTAACTTAGAATGTTCCAAGTCCAAAATTATGCAATTTTGAAACTTTTTTTGGAATAGTTTCATTTTGTAGGTTCAAAATTGAAATGAATTCAATTTTGAAGATTTGAAATTAAAATTAAATTAATTTTGTAGATTTTCAATTACAAATTCTCCAATTTTATACACTCAAAATAACAACTTACAAAGTTTGCTTACTGTGCCTATAAAATAATCGCGTGCTGATAAAAAATTTCATGATTTTCCAAAACGGTCGCCCTCAAGTTTTTTTCTCTTAATCAAAGAAACTCGTTGGAACTTTCAAATTAGAAAAAAAAGTTTCAGATGTGCGGGGCTGTTTCTAAAATTTTTAATTCTCGAAAATTATTCAACAGGGGCACATATTGTATAAAAATTATTTTCATGCCCAACTAATACTTTTCATTTTATTTCTAAGAATACATGTAAAAATACAAAATAAGATAACACAACATTTTTTCTCCACGTATAAATGATAAACATTTTTTTTTATTCTGAAATATTGAGATATGTAACATTCGATATGTCGAAATTTAAATCAAACACCAACACATGAAAATATGTTATTGAAACCCGGAAAAGAATTACATTTTCAATTACACAAACTCTGTTTATTCTTCTCCGCTTGTTTTGAGCATGAAAGAGAAGGCAAACAATTTCGTAACCTGTATATCGATTTTCAGAAGACAAAAATAAAATCTTCTAAATATCGTTAGAAACGATTCAATTTTTATTAATCTGCTGAATTGAAATTGAAATTTTTAATTTTTTATCAGGAAGAATGTTTCGAATTCTTTTAAAATTTTTAAGATTATTTGTTCAACAAAAAAATAACTATTTGACTTTTTTTCGAATTCTCATCTTCAAAAATCTATATTTTGCTTAAAACTTTGTGAAATCTTCTAAATTTTTAAATTATTTTCGGATCATTTCGAAACGCCTAATTATTATTTGAAGTGATCAAATTTTCCATTGCATTTTTTAAACCCTGAAAATTGAAAAAAGTTAAATTACGATCTTCCAGATTCTTTGTCGAATTTTTTTACAAATTTCTTGAAATATTTTGGATTTTTTTTCAAAAGTTAATTTTTCAAAATAAGAGGTCATTAAAAATGTTCCCAGGAAATTTAAAAACATTTTTCTATTCTCCTGAAACCTTTCAAAATTGGTATGACAAAATGCCTGAAAATATTTCTGATTTTTTTCGAATTTTCTTGAAATCCTTTGAAATGATTCGAAATCTCAAAAAAAAATTTGATTAATTTAAAAAATAATTAAAATTTTTTTCACCAATCTTAAGAAAAATTTGGTATCCTCTTGAAACCTTTCAAAATTCTTAAAAAGCTTCTATTTTTTCGAAATCATCTAAAAATATAAATTTCATTTTAAAAAATTTTGAAATCTTTGCAAGTTCTGGATTATAATTTAAGTATTTTTAATTCTTATTATTTAATTCTGCAGACTAAAAACTGAAAATTATTAAATTTTTACGATTAAATTTATTCAATTTTATAGATTTTCAATGGAAAATTTTTCAACTTCCAGGATTTGCAATTGGTAATTGCGATATGTATTTCCATTTTGAAGATATACAATTGGAAAATTGTTCAATTTTGAATATTTGCAATTGAAGAATCTTCAACATTTAATGTGGATGATAGACAATTATGCGATTTCGAATGCTTTTTCAAAAAAAATTTAATTCGGAAGATTTAATTGAAAATTCGCCAATTTTAACGATTTGAAATTCAAAATAATAAATTACCAAATTTCCAAAAATAGTAAACTGCCGAAATTTCACATTCCCGAAAAATATTTACTTCAAAATTCAGGTTTTTGGTCAAAGATTCAACAGTTTAATTCAAACGGAAAATGGTATGACAAGAGATTACCATGGATTAGATAACAGCTTTCACTGGACGCAAGATGTAAGAAAAATTATTAATAAAAAAAGAATAATTCAAAATATATGAATTTTCAACTAAAAAGATACGTTTTCAGCCAAAAATATAATAGTTCAATTTTCAACAAAAAAATACCAATTTTCAACAAAATAGGTACATTTTTCAACCAAAAAATTAATTCTCTAGGAAAAAAAAAGTTTATTTCTTCAATTTTTAAAATTTACCAATTTTAAATTAGACTGAGGTGAAGATTAGTGTTAAGAAACATAATTGTTTAAAGAATTTATTATTATTGTTAATAATATTCAGTTTGGATAATGCTAGAAAGTTGCTGTTTTTTCTGAGATTTTTCACTTTTTGTCCAATTTCCAATTAGAGTGAGGAGTATAATTAATTAAAGTTGAAAAACAAATTGTTCAAACAATTTATCACTATCGCTAATAATATTTAACTTGAATCATGCTAGAAATTTGCGATTTTTTCTGAAATTTTTAGTTTTTTGTCCAATTTCCGAATAGAGTTCGGTAAACAATTAATTAAAGTTAGAAAATTAATTGCTTAAACAGTTTATTACTATCTGTTTTATTTGAGGAAGAAATATACACAAAAAGAGAGGGATTGTATGAAATATGATTCTTTCTAATGTTTATTTATTACTTGTTCATAACTAAAAAGGCAAAGAAAAGTTGAACATTTCAGAAAAAACAGCAAATTTTTAACATTCATTCAAGAGAAGATAGTTATTAACAATAATGAGTTAATTAAAAAACTATTTTTGTTTAACTTGCATTAATTATTACCATGCTAAGTGAAAAGTGAACAAAAAGTTAAAAATTTCACAAAAGAACTGCAACTACCTAGCATCAATATAGGAGAAAATAGTTTGTTAACAATGATAAATTGTTTAGGCAGTTAGATTTCTTAGATTTTTTGAATTATTATCTCACTATTAATACAAAGTCGACAAAAAGTGGAAAATTGAAGAAAAAATGCAACTTTCTAGCATTATTCAAATCAAATATTATTAACAAGAGTAATAAATTGTTCAAACAATTAATTTTCTAACTTTAATTGTTCACCTTACTCTCATTGGAAATTGGACAAAAAAAACTGAAAATTTCAGAAAAAACCGCAACTTTCTAGCATTAATCAAGTTAAATATTATTAACGATAGTGATACATTATTAAGCAATTCATTTTTCAACTTTAATTAATTATCCACCCCACTCTCATCGGAAATTGAAAAAAAGTGGAAAATCTCAGAAAAAACCGAAACTTTCTAACATTATTCAAACTGGATATTATTGAAAATAATAATTAATTGCTTAAACAACTAGTTTTGTTAACAATAATCCAATATTACCTCAGTCTAATTGATAATTGGAAAAAGGCGAAAATTTTTTGATAAAAAAACCCCTACTTTCTATCTCTATTTTAAGAGAAAATTGCTCAAAACAATAATGAATTGTTTAAACAATTTATGCCCGCGAAACTTCCCTGGGAGTTTTTTTCCGTTGAAGTCTGAGGGAACGATTCCTGACGGTTATGGTTTTCAATAATTTTTTTGTTGCAAATATTAGAAGAAAAACTATTTTTAAAACCTTAGTGGGCATCAGCAGAGGTTTTTCTATTTGGAAAAAAATGAGATCATTCCGTTTCCCTACCATCTTTTCATCCTTTCCTAACTTTGCTCTCTACCCCTCCTAATAATTCCATAAAATATTTATTCCATTCTACCATCTCAATATCCTGGTTTACTCTTTTCTTTCTTCTTCTCTCTCTATTTACCACCTTCCAAACCTCTTCTTCCGTACTAGCCTTCTCCGCTTCTTCTTCAAACCTTTCATTTTCCTCCTCTTTTTTTTTGACCACACAACTCAGTATACTGCTTCTTTTTTCTCCTATATTCTTCTCCACTACTTGTCTTCTTTCTCCATTTTCTTAATTCCCTTTTCACTCCCTTCTCCTTCTGTTTACAATTCTCATCCCATCCACTTCCATCCCCTCCTTCACTAACTTATTTTTTGCTTGTGCACTCTTATACTCCTTTTATTTCTCCTATAATTATTTCTATTTCCTCGTTTACATTTCCTTTCCCCATTTTGATATTCCTGACTTTTTCTTTAAACTGTTCTTTACCTCCCATTGACCAATCCCCTCTTGCTGCTCTATTTACTTTTGCTTCCTTTTCAGCCTTATTGATATTACTCATTTCTCCCTCTACTGTCACTATTAAGGGAAAGTGATCCGAATCTACATAATTCCCTACCTCTAGTTTCTTAAGCTTCTCTCTTACCTCGTCGTACACTACCACATAATCAATTACCGTTCCCCTCTTTTCTCCTGAACGTGTATATTCCCCTTACTAATCCCCCTTTATACTTCCGTTTAGGATAAACCATCCCATCTCCCCTAGGCTCTTTAACAAATTCTTTCCCTCCCCATTCAGTATCTTGTCCTTGGATTTTCTTCCTCGCTCTCCATCCCATTCCCTTCCTCCTCTATCTCCTGTTCTCGCATTTAAGTCTCCTCCTATTATAAGCCTACTCTCTTGCTTATTTCCTTCCATCAGTTTCCTCATCTCCTCTGATTTTTCCTGCATATCACCGTTCACATAAACCCCCACTATCTTCCACCTCCCTCCTCCCATATTTATCTCTTCTACTCCCATTGATCTGCCTTTTTTATTCTTCCTCTTTGCATTTTGAACCTGCCATTTGTAACCTCTTGGTAATCTTCCCCTTACTCTTTCCAATCCCTTTTCATCTAGCCACGTCTCCATCATTACTACTCCATCCCATTGTGTTAAATTTTTCATAAACTCCCTATCCTTTCTTTCTAAGCCTACTATATTCCAGTAGCATATCTTCCAATCTTCCCTACTTTTGTTTCTCGTTTCTTTTTGTTTCCTACTATTTCTTAATTCTTTATCTCCCGTTCCTTTCTCTCCTAGTTTCCCGACACCTCATTATTTACTATCTGTTCCTTATCCTCGTCCCAATTCCACCATACACCTTCTATCTGTATTCTCCCATACTTAACCCATGTCCTTCTTCCCTTTTTTTCTTTCCTCTTCCGCTATTTTCCTTAACTTATACTGCATGTTCCTTTCTACCCATGTCAAATCATCCTCTATTCTCTTTGTTCGGGGAGTCAAGAGACGTATTTTAAGACCAGTCCGAATTTCAAGAATCTATTCAGTCAATGAATCTTCATTTATTGACCTAATTATTCACCCCGGATTCTATCGGAATCAATTTCGAACATGTTAGAGCGTTTAATAATAAAAATTTAATTTGCGCAGAATTATTGCAGGATTTCAACGAACTTTTCATTTTTAATTTATATTTTACACTATCCCAAAATAATTAATTACGAGAACGAAAAGGTTTTGCACTCCTTTTTAGATTTTTTTCCCATTACTCCAATGAAGCTTTCGTTTTTCATTATACTAGAAACAGAAGCCTTTTATGGAGGACTCATAAAACTGAAAATGCAATCCTTTCGCGAGAAAAAAATTCCCTAATGAAAATCGGGCCTGCACGTCGTTTATTCCGAAATATGCTGTAATAAAAATCTATGCATCTGTAACTCTTTTCTCGTAAAGTCCTCACTCCTCATATAAAAGTCGTCATAACTGACGTAAATGTGAATGCGTCCATGGTCGAGAGAACTTTATTTCCGAATGTATTTCAAGTATCTTCTATGTGAGCCTCGAAGATCAACGTCGAAACTTTCGTTATTAGATATCAGAACAGGAAGTTCCCCAGACTGTAAGTTGAGACATATAGTCGTTCTCTATTAAGAAACTTGGAAATAAGTGAAGAATCGATACCATGAAAGTTGGCAATACTAGAATCACTATTATAAAAACAGAGATTATCAATTCCACAAGCTTCGCTATTAATTAGGGAGCGTTTATTAATTACGTGGCGATGATTTTTTGAAGTAAAATTTCGTTTGGGATGGCAGTGAACTGAAAAAACGACCGACCGACCGAACGACCGACCGACCGACCGACCGACCGACCGACCGAACGAACGAACGAACGAACGAACGAACGAACGACCGACCGAACGAACGGATTCCATATCTCTCTGTCTCTCTCTTACAAGTATAATTTCTGTACATTCTCTCTCTATTCGCGTCTCCCTTTTGTGCGGCGATTCGCAATCGCTCTAAAGACTCCACTTCGATGTCCCCACTACTGCGAGGCTAAGCAATTTTAATTTTGAATTTTTTTCTCTCTCTACTATTTTACTATGCGCTCTCCGAGGGTGTCTAGTATCCTGAAAATCCTTGATCACCTGGAAAAATCCTTGAATTTTTTTCTACCTGAAAAAACCTGGGAGTCCTTGAATTTTGTTAACTGCCCTGGAACTTTTATTCCCTTGAAGAAAAAAAATTGTTTTTAAATTTGTTTTCCGCTGAACAGAAAAAGAATGCGGAATCGATTTTTGTAGGTGCATGTATAATGATCAGGGTGTGCACTCACCTGGAAAAACCTGAAAATGTTAGGGAATGTTTTTTCGAGAGCGTGATGAATTTTTTGTATAATTGTAATATAAACTTGAATATCAATATTTTTTAATTTGTTCAAGTAGCTTTATATATTACTTTTTTAATATATTGAACATTTTTTTTACTGAAGTTTTATCTTTTTCAGTTGAAAATTCAAACTATTTATTTGAAAATTCATGTATTTTGTTCAAAATTCATTTTTTTGCCTGAAATATTAACTATTTCATTTTGCCTTGATGATTCATGTATTTGTTGAAAATTCAACCTTTCGGGTTAAAAATTCAACTTTTTTTGTTACATTTTGATTTTTTTTCAAAATTCAACTATTTGGTTGAAATTTTATTTTTGTAGGTAATAAATGCAACTTTTTTCTTGAAAAATGGTCTCTTTGGACAGAGAATTCGACCTTGTTGATTTATATAATTTACTTTTTTTTTGTTGCAAGTTAAACGAATTAATTTTTTTAGCTAGAAAGTTGACTTTTTCATTTCTGGTTGAAAATTTACCTTTTTCATGTATTTTGTTGAAAATTCGTCTTTTATGGTAGGAAATTAATGATTTTGTTTAAAAATTCAATTACTTGATTGAAAATTAAACTATTTTTTGTTTTTTGAAGATTCATAATTTTAATTGAAAAATCATATTTTCGGTTGAAAATTGACATATTTTGCTGAAAATTCGATGTTTTTGAATACATTTTTTTAACTGAAAATTTAACTCCTTTGTTAAAAATTTATTTTTGTAGTTGAAGGTTCATCTTTTTAATTGAAAATTCTACTTTGTTGAAAATTCTTTTTTTTTTGTTTCTTGAAAATTAACTTTTTGAACTAGAAATTCAACTAATGAACGTGAATATTCTATCTTTTTAGTTGAAAATCCATCTGTTTGGTTAAAATTTCATCTTCTTAGATTTCAGTTGAAGATTCATCACCATAGTTGAATACTCATTAAGTAGGTTAAAATTTTAACTACTTTTTGAATAATCTTTTTTTTTTGGTTCAAAAATCAATATTTTTATGTGAAGATTTAACTTTAATTTTATTTTAATCTAATTTCAAAATATTCAAAGGGATTTCAAGAGATTCGGAAAGATTCCTACAAATACTTAAGATTTCAATGAATCTCGTAATATTTTGAGATGTTTTCCGAAATTTTTAAAAGTTTCGGCCGCTTTTAGAGATTGTAAGTGATTTCCATGGATCTTAAAGGATTGTAAGGGATTTTTATGGGATTTTGAGCATTTTGATTAATTTGGAGGATTCGCAAAGATTTCACGGAATCTTAAAGACTTTGAAAGGGTTTTCACAATTTTTGAAGGATTTTAAAGAGTTTTCACATGATTTGGATCAAAGGAAGGATTGCAAAGATTTCGAAGGATTTCAACGGAATTTAAGATTGGTAAATGGGTTTTGACGATATCACGGAATTCTGAAAGATTTTTAAAGATTTCAAAGGATTTTGAGAGATTTAAAAAGATACCAAAGTATATTCATGGGTTTTGAAGGGTTTATTACAAATTTAAAGAATCTCCATATGTATAGTATGAAGAGTTTTAAATTAATTCGGGTAGCTTTAATGACTTTTGAAAGATTTCAATGAATTTCAAAGGGACTCTAATGAGTTCACGGGATTTTGCAATATTTCAAAATAATTTTCGAAACCAGGATTTTATCCAATTATTTCAAATTGTAAGGGTTAGCCATACCACGCTGAAAAAACCAGTTCTCGTCAGATCACTGAAGTTAAGCAGCGTTGGGCGCGGTTAGCACTTGGATGGGTGACCATTCGAGAAAACTGAGTGCTGTTGGCACATCGTGGGTGTGGTGAGCCCACACTTGTAGTTATTTACTACAAGTTATCAACCTAGAAACACTACCCGAATCGGGTAGTAGTAGTGTCATAAGGGATTTTCATGGGATTTTGAAAATATTAATCGATTCCTAGGATTTTAAAAGATCTCACGGAACCTCAAAGAATTTGAAGGTGTTTCCACGATTTTTAAGGGATTTTAAAGAATTTTTACATAATTTAAAAACTTCAAAGGAATTTATCAAATTTTCAAAATAATTTGAAAGATTTCAAAGGATTGGAAAGATTTTTAAGGATTTGAAGGGATTTTACGAGATTTGAAGCATTGTTGATGATTTCACTGGATTTCAAAAAATTTGTGAAGAATTTAATGGATTCAATGTGGTTTCGATGAATTTACGGGACTTCCGAGAATTTTTGAAGGTCTGAATATATTTCAAAGTATATCCACGGATTTTAGTGGATTTAAAAAAATGGTTAAGGATTTCGACATGTTTGATATAAGGAGTTTTAAAAGAATTTCGTCTGATTTTAATGAGTTTTAAAAGATTTTGATAGATGTGAAAATTTTTCAAGGGATTTCAAGAGATTTTCAAAGATTTACCTGGATTCTTAAGATTTCAATGAATTTTAAAGGGACTTTAAAGATTACATGGAATCTCGTAAAAATTCGAAATAATTTCCGGAATTTAAAGGATATTAACAAATTATTAGAGATTGTAAGAGATTTCTATGGATTGTCAATCTTTCAAAATGGATTTCAAGAGATTATGCAGGATACCAATGTAATTCCAACGATTAGAAAGAATTTTCACAAGATTTAAAAAAAATTTAAGGGATTTACTTTTTTTTTTTAAATTCACGGGATTTCAAAGGATTGCAAAGCTTTCCTGGGATTTCACGAGATTTTCTGAAAGTTGTAAATACCAGATTTCAAGAATGGTTAACTCTTCGACTATATATTTATTGGACATATGAAATATTAGATAATAAATAATAAATAATACAAATAATAATATAATGTGTATAATAGTGTAAAAAGTAATTTCAACAGCCAAAAAATGTTTCAATTAGCATATTAAAAAAATAAATGAAAAAGAGGAAAGTTATGTAAGATGGGGAACAGATGAAAAATTTCCACTGTTTTAGCTTTTTTCCTCACCAAGGGCGCTTGATAATATAAACAAAAGAATTCACTGAATAATAAGACATAATAGGAGAAAATTATGAAAAGAAAAAAAATAATATTGAATGCTACTGAAGAGAAGAAAAGCAATAAAAGGGTGAATATTGCGCAATGAATTTCGGTATAACGTACATTTTAATACAGAATAATCAACACGGGAAAAAATCTTAGGTTTAAACGGAAAAATACTGAAAAATTAAATCAATAAAACTAAATAAACTGTCCACCGTTACGATATTTTCCGTAAGACTACCCCCTTTTCCAGCTCGTTCAGGGCTAATGTGAAGAAAAATTCCGTAATATAAAATTCAGGAATTCTACCGTTCTTAGACTTCGGATTTTAAAACATATTATCCCAGAGTTGTAAAATCAAAAAAGTATTCCGTTTTTGAACTGTGGATTTGAAAACTTATTACCCAAGGGTTGTCAAAAAAAAATTTAAATTCAATTTCTGAATACCGGGCAAGTGTCATATTTGACAAAAATTGTCCATCTGAACGTTCCCCCGCCCATTGATTGTCAATTTCAATGCAAAACCAAAAAAGTGCACTTTAGATTTGAAACAAATATTATGCAAACGTTGAAAAAAAATTTAATTTTTGAATACCGGGCAAGTGTCATATTTGACAAAAATTGCCCACTTTAATGTAAAACTCAATTATTAGCTCAATTAAATTTCAAATTGTGTTTACAACCATTAGATAATGTGTTTTGAAAATCCGAAGTCCAAAACCGGTACACTTTTTTTATTTCATATTAAAATTGAGCATCTAAGTCAACGGGCGTATGTGTACTTGGGCAGTTTTTGTCAAATTTGAAACTTGCTCGGTATTCAAAAGTTAAATTTTAAATTTTCTCTCACGAACCTTGGATGATATATTTTGAAAGCCGAAGTCTAAAAACGGTACACTATTTTGATTTTATATTCAAATTGACGGTCTATGTGCATCCAGAAGCATATTTGAAATTTTGTTTTACAATCCTTGGATAAACTTTTAACCCGTTTCCGGCT
Source organism: Andricus curvator (assembly GCA_932195095.1). Taxonomy (NCBI): domain Eukaryota; kingdom Metazoa; phylum Arthropoda; class Insecta; order Hymenoptera; family Cynipidae; genus Andricus; species Andricus curvator. The sequence continues at coordinate 102,783 of CAKNYM010050346.1, forward strand.
TGATAAATTTAATTTTAAATTTTGTTCTATATTACGTGGATAATATGTTTCGATATCCAAAGTCAAAAAGGTCTAACACCTTTTACTTTTCAATACAAAGATTAATGTTAAAATGTGTGTATTCACAACATTGGAAACTTTACTATATTAGCTAATTGTACTCAATGATATCCTGTAATTAGACATACGAAAACTGCTGTCTCAAATATATATTAATGTTTAAAAAAATATTTGATCATTTGACAGAGAATGATCTATAGCAGTTCATTTCTATTTAAAAATATTTGAGTCTCGGTAAAGAAAAATTTGAAAATGAAAATAACTTCCTGAAATGAAATTAAGTATTGGGCAATTAAGTACGAACAATTTTGTGTCAGTCATTCGTTACGCTTAGAACTAATTTTTGGTTTATGTTTTTATCTTCGAAAACATCTAACCTTTAGGCTAATTATTATAACAATTTGAATTTGTAACCAAGAATATAACAGTTTTCTGCTGTAAAGTTATTCGAGATTTGTGAATTAGCAACTTCACGGTAAATAAATTTTACTTTATTCTCTAATTTTCATGACGGTTGACCGTTATTAAAAAAAATATATTTGCAATATATCAGTAAATTTGTGTTCATTCCTGAAACACAGTCAAGAGAAGCACGTAGAGGATTTTTTTTTTTTTTGAAATACTATTCTTTGGAGAAGCAAATGCGCACAATAGCTTAGGTTCGTTCTTTCTCTTTATTATTATCTACTTTAATTTTAACATTCAATATGTTTTAATCGTGTGCGAGAAATGTTTAGATTTAATCCGATTTTTCAAAATGAACATGATTCTTGTTCAATTAACTTGAAATGCCCTCTGTTTTTTATAACTTCATCTTATATCACCATCGTTTTAAAGCATAAGAAACATAAGAAAATGTTGATCGAGACAAACTGACTTCATCAAAAATCGAACATTCAAACTTCAATTACTTTTGATCTAGAGTATTAAGCTATTTACATACAACCATTTCCACAGTATACTTTACACTGCGATAGATACCCCGAAACAAGAATTTCTTCTTAATTTAAAAAAAATTACTCAAATATCTTTAAGAAGCATAAAAGTGAAAGGTTCTAGATATATGCACATATGAAAATTGATTTTTAAACATTATTCTCTATTATAATTCGATACTCTTTGGTGCAGAGAAGTGCAGCAAGAATGTGAGAGGTGCAAAAAGTTTTCCATCTTATGAACTATCAAAAAGCCCCTTTATTGAGCTAAATTCTAAAAATGTTCATAAAAATAAACATATGAAAGCCGTTTCGCTTGATTTGATGACAAGCATTATCAGTTTCAAAAAAGTTCTGTCTGAAATATAAAACATGCAACCATCATCTGCTTCTTTAAAAATTCATGTATTCAGAGAAGTTAGCAAAGTTGTGTATGATGTAGAAAAACACATCATACTTTTTTTTTGAGCAAAAAATAGTGTCGCAACCAAAGGAATAATAAAAAAACCAAAATAGAGAACATACATGTAGATTGGGAGGGAATCTTATACATTTTTAAACATTATTGTGGAGAGTACTCACATACTGTGGCCAATGTGGATTGGGTTCTCTCTTTTGGTGTTACCATTTTTTGGTTTCTTTACCATATTTTCTGAATTGAAAAAAACGTAAGATGTGTTTGTACTTATGCAATTTTGTTAGCTTCGCTCAATACATAAGTTTGTAAAGGAACAGATGATGTTTGTATGTTTCCTACTTCGAAAAGAAGTTTTTTGAAACTGATGATGCTTTAGTTCAATAAAGAAGCTTCCCATAGACCAGAAAATCGAAAGTTTTTTCCACCTTTCGCATTATTCTCTATTGTTATAAAAATATCGTAAAAAATAAACATTCGTCTCATTTAGACATCTGAAACTTCAGTCCTATTGCTTCAATAACTTTACCAATTACGTTGGCTAGTTTCAAACAATATTTGTAACTAGCTCAAGTATGAATATCGCTGTTTCAGTTATACAATTTTTTCCGTGCAAGTTCTCTATCGGTATTTTACAAACTCGTATAACTGAAATATGTAATCAGAAGCACTGACCACAGGATAATTTTTGCTGTGGAATAGCCTTCGAATTTATTGAGCAAGCACATGAGTTTCGGACTCTTTGAGTGTAAACCAGACAGGGACATCAAAATTACCAGCGGTATACAACCCCTTTCTCTGGATCCGATGAGGCGATTGGGTGCGTTATTTATTGAATTGAACTGGACACAGGTTACCGGCCCGAAATCGCTCAGTTCATCATGATGAAACATTGACGTAGTCGGTATATATACACTGATATTTCGTTCGTGTGCTGATATTATACTACCATGTGACCACTATATCTACAAGTACAGATTCACGAAGCATGCAAATTAATGTCCCAACCGCCCTCCACAATGACAGCAGTCCAGTGACAAGAGTTACCAGAATCCCACTGCTGCAGATTATGAAACCCACCTATTAAAACAAACTGAAAATCGTGATGCTCTCTAAATTTCAATATGAATTCATTTTTTTTTTCAAATATGATCCGCCAATCATTAGAAAATTCAATTAATTGGGGTAAACATCTGATACTATTCTGTAAAATATTTACTATAAAGTTTCGATTTTATTAAAGCTTTCAATCCACACTAATAAGGGGTTGTCCACATAAATATTGTGTAGGGGAGCGGCTTCTAATATGGCGCATTTGTATTTGAAATAGTTAAAGCATTGCGAAAGAATTTAGGACAGGTTTAATTGAATCCATTCATGTATTGAGTGACGAGCGGAGAAAAAAATATACCCCTCAAAGTAATTGTTTCATGTTTATCCTAAAATGTTTCGTCAAATTATTTTGCAGTAAACTTATAAATTATTTTCCTATGTATATTTGGGAGTCTTGTGGATGCTTTATTGCTCTTATCTTGAAAAAAATAAATTGGCAGAAAACGTATTTACTTATACACTATGCACGAGCACTTAATGTGCCGCACGATACTTAAATTTATATATAGTTATGGAAATGCAAACTTTAATAACAATTAATTTTTTCAATATTAAAACATTCTTAAGGAGATATTTTCCGGATAGGATAATATTATTTTACATTCATAATCTTGTAGTAATTTGTTTTTCTGCCATTAAAAAGTCCTTTTTGATTTGTTGTTACAAGACAGATGAGCACTGCCTCACATTAGGGAACATGGCAAGTAACTTGACGCAGAGGAATTTTTTATGAAAGTCTCAAATTAACGTGTTTAATTATTAACAATATAATTCTGGCTATATGTAGTAAACCGAAAATATTGAACAACATGCTCTATATGCTGCTACAAAAAATCGCTTATATTATCCTTTAAATTAAGCGATAATATAAATAGGGCAAAGAAATCAAATGTGGGTCGGGTTTTAGAACAAATGTATTTACAAATACAGTTATGATGAAGAATTGATTTAAGTTGTAGAAAGTTTTTGGTTTATCCTTTGGCATACAAAATATGAATTGTCGAATTTCGAAAAACTTTTGTAAAAGTTTGAGAACATTTTTTGTCAAGATATGATTTTGATCCATATTTGGACCCAGGTTCCAAATGCAGATCAGTATTAAAAAAGGTTAAAGCCTAGCGTACTGTCAAAAAGAGGTTTTTCGAAAATAAGTTTGATGAACCAAAATGATAAAAAAAATTTTTCTCAATTATATCTTTGGTGATCCGGTATTGGGTCCGAGCCTTAATGTGGATCACTGCGTGTTTCATGCTAAAAATTTACGAGTAAGATAAGCTAAGGCAATTGAAATGTGAATATATTACTAAATCCTAAAAAATAGTAACAATAACTATTTGTGAACTGATTCTTAAGAAAAACTAAATTTATGCAAAATATTTGTGATGATATTAAAATGGAAAAAATCTTATATTTTCGTATTTTATACATCTTTATTACCCTATTATATAATTCTACACTTATCTGTAAACTGTTTTAAATAATGTTTTCGTCCATTGTCTATTAAATTAATTATGATTTGTGAAAAGTGTTTGTAATTAAATCTTCAGTTCTTTGCTAAGTGAATATTCGTCCAAAAAACTATTATTTATATTTATTTGATTTTAAAACTTAAAATTACAATCCGTGAATAACTTACAAAATTTTTACAAAATGTTCTTTAAATTAGGAACAGTAGTGATAAAAGAACTTTTCAAGAAAAATGTGTATAATTGTGTAAAAAAATTAGAGGCAATATGATTCTAAATAAAATATAAATATTGTGCGCAGTTGAACTTCTGCATTTTGCAACTAGCGTGCGTTGACAAATTTTGCCAAAATTTGGATTCAAATTTCCACTTCTTAGTTTATTTAAACATTCTAAAAAATTAAGTTTTATAATTATATCAATTTATGTTTTTCCGTTTAGTTTACAGAAAGAGTACAACTTTTAAAAAAGATTGTTGTCATAGATTCTGGCAGATAATAAAAAAAAGTTGTAAATTGATAAAATTTCTTTTTTAAATTCCATAAAAATTAAAAAAATTATATGATTTTCAACATTTTTAAAATTTTAATCAAGAATAATAATTAAAAAATATTAAATTATCAGACATTATAGCCCAAAATGCTAGCTCTCAAAATAGGGCGAATAGAATGGTTTTTATCAAAAATAGGGAAATAAATTCCTGTTAATAAAATTAATGTATATGTACCATATTAAATTCAATATTGAACGTTTTAAATTCTTAAGATTCCAAGTCATATTATGTTGGATTTTTAACAGAATAGTTGAACTTTAAAACCAATCATTACATTTTCAAGCGAAAAAGACGAATTTTTTCGAAGGCAGTTGTATTTTCAAAAAAAAAATTCATTTTCAACCAAGAAAGCTGATTTTTCTACCAAACAAGATGAATTTAATAAAATAGTTGAATTTTTAATAAAATAATTAAAGTTTTAACAAATTAGTTAAATTTTCAAGCGAACAGGACGAATTATGCAGAAGAAAGTTAAATTTTCAACCCAAAAATTTAAATTTTCAACAAAACAGTTGATTTTGAACCAAGAAAGATGATTTGCTTACCATAAAAGATTATTTTTCTAAAAAAAGACAAATTTGCAACAAAGTACGAACATTTTTAACTAAATAGTTGAATTTTTAACTAAAAAATTAATTTTCAAAGAAAAAAAGAACAAGAAATTTTGAACAAGTTGCATTTAACCAAAAAGGCATATTTTTAACAAAATAGTTGAATCCTAAACCGAAAAGATGAATTCTCAACAAAACAGATTCATTTTTTACTCAAAGAGACTATTTTAAACCGAAGAAATTTTCAACCAAAGAGATGAATCTTTAAAAAAATTAATCTTTAACAAAGTAGTTTAATTTTCAACCAAAAAAGATGAATATTTAACCAAAAGGATATGTAATTTTTCTTACCCAGAAGATTAGCGTTTTACCCAAAAAGACAAATTTTCAAATAAATGATTGAATTTTAAAGCCAAAAATATGAATTATTTACAGAACAGTTAAATTTTCAACGTGGAAGTATAATTTCGCAACAAAAAAGTTAATTTTCTACCAGATAGTTAAATTTTTGAATTAATAGATTAATTTTTTATCAAATAGTTGAATTTTCAACAAAAAATATGAATTTTAATTTAGTTCGGATTTAAAAGGAAAAATGAGCAAAAGGGGAGAAAGGGGAAGTTTCTTAAAAACAGGGAACAAAGGAAGAATTCTTTGAAAATTAAAAAAGCGGGGAATAGGGGAAAGTGTGTGTTAAAATTTATCATCAGGAAACGTACGAAATGTTATCTAAGTTCGTCTATATATTACATAACGCTTTTAGGGGAGAGGAAGGGTTTACGAGAAGTTATTATGGTCCTTTTGCCATGAGGGAGGGGGTTGCTTTCGAGAAATGTTTCATACAAATTTTTTAAATTTAATAATCAAAAGTAATAGTAAAATAATATAAAATAGTAGGGTGAAGTTAACATTTTTATTTTAAATATTTTGTTGGGCATGTTGAAAAGTTGTGGTATCGTATCAGGATAACCCAATATTTTTAAACAAAAATTTAGATATCACTTTTGTTCACCACGGAGGGTTTCGAAGTATTTTGGTTTGGAAAAATAAAAACTTTTTGTAAAGTTTGAAAGATTAAAAAGGTTTTCGAATTTTGAAGTGTTATAAATTGTAATTTTTGTTATTTAGGAAAGTAAAAATAAGTTTCTTCAAACGAAATGAGAGGAGATTATGAAGAGTTTTTTCAATTTGAAATAGGTGTTCCATTAACCAAATTCAAAAAAATTTGATTATGTTTGTTGATATTTCAATCAATTCTAGAGCTCAACCAAAAATTTTTTTTTCTAAAATTTGATTTAATATCATTATTTGGAATTGAAAACTGTTCACATAAAAACTTCACAATAATTTTTGCACCCAAGCAAAAGATTTTGTAATTTGAAAAAATTTTTAAACTTTTAACCCTCCTGAGGTAAATACGTCGTCCAAAAATTCCTCTCCAATGCTTTCCATCGCCTACTCTCCCTACATTCCCTACTTCCCCTCCCACACTTCAACCTTTACTTCCCATCCCTTCCTTTACTTTTTCCTCATCTGTTTCCCCCTCTTCTAACTCCGCTCTTCCCAACATTCCCCCTCACATCCTCTACCCCCATCATTTCCCCTTACTTCCCCTAGTTCCGCTTCCTTAATTTTCTACCATTTCTGCCACTTCGACTACCCTCACTTTCCTTCACGTCTCCTACTTCCCTCCCTTAATTTCCCCTTTCCATACTTCCCCTCCACTTGTGGTCTGTAAGATGTGAGTCATGAGTTGTGAGTTGTGAGTTGCGAGTTGTGAGTTGTGAGTTGTGAGTTGTGAGTTGTGAGTTGTGAGTTGTGAGTTGTGAGTTGTGAGTTGTAAGTTGTGAGTTGTGAGTTGTGAGTTGTGAGTTGTGAGTTGTGAGTTGTGAGTTGTGAGTTGTGAGTTGCGAGTTGTGAGATAGACAAACCAGACCTCGCGAAATTAAAATAATTTTTTCGTTTTTAAAGCACACTAGTGGCAGTGCCTGTTCGATGCACTTTATAGTTGCCATAGTGGATTCAACTTTATACCACGCTAGCACGTACAATTTTAAACATTTTTCCGCCGGCAAAACTCGTAACTTTTACGATATGGATTTTGAATTCACGAGGGTACTCTTGATCTGTGTCGAAGCTTCTGATTTGTTTCTTATGAAATTTATCGACTTTTTAACTCTTCTGCAATTTTGTAGTCCTGAATGAGTCGACTTGAGTGAAATTCACAAAATCAATGCGAAATCTCTGCTCTCTCTGGGACATTTGAAATTAGGTCGAAATCCTCTAATTCAAGTGAACTTCATAATCAGCTTTAACTTTCGAAATTCAGTCCAAGCTTCAAAGTTAAATCCTTCTTAAATGGAAATTGTTGCACGTTTATATGCAAATTAAATTATTTTATAATTCATAAGTAAAGAAGTTCCAAATTAATCAACATTTCATGAAAAGAGATTTTGGGCCCATTCAAAAACTACGTGACGCTTTTTTGAAAAAAAATTTTTCATTTCTTTAATAGACTTCAGAGGACAAAATACTCTCAAAATAGGGAAAATAGGATTAATTTTGTAAGGAATATAAGGGAATAATAAGGAAATAAATTCTTTTAAATAAAATTAATGTGTATCTTACTGTATTCAACATGAAATTCAAGTTTCAAGATTCACGTCAAAGTAAATTGCATTTTCAATAAAATAGTTGAATTTTCAATAAAATAGATGAATTTACAACAAAGAAAGAATATTTTTCTACCAAAAGAGATAGATTTTCAACGAAAAAGTTGAGTTTTCAAACTAAGAATTCAAATTATTTAGAAGACACTTGAATTTTTAACCAAGAACTTTTCTAGCGAAAAACATGATTTTTCAATTCAAAAGGACGAATTTTCTATAAAAAGACGAATTTTCAACAAAAAAGATGATTTTTTTACCAAAAAAGATGACCTATTAACCACATAGTAAAATTTTCAACCTAATAGATAAACAAAAAACAGAAAAGTTCACATTTCAACCAAAAAAATATTTTAAATTAAAAATAGTTACATTTAACCAGAAAATATGAATTCTTAACAAAAAATGTAATACTTGCTATTTCAACAAAAAATATTTTTATTTTCAATAAAAAACAGTTGAATTCAACCTACAAAGAATGTTCAACAAACCAGTTGAATTTTATACCAAAAAATATGACTTTTTGACAAAATAGTTGAATTTTCAAGAAACAATTAAATTTTTTAAAAATTGTTTAATTTTTAACTACATAGTTGAATTTTTAACTACATATTTGAATTTTTAACTACATAGTTCAATTTTCAAACAAATAGGTGAATTTCAACGACAAACATAATAAGTGATATTTCTACCTAAAAATATTTTGGTTAAAATAAAAAACAGTTTATTTTAACCAAAAAAGACAAATTCTTGACAAAAAATTTAATAGTGTTGTTATTTCAACCAAAAATATTTTGATTCTAGATAAAAACTGTTAAATTTAACCAAAAAAGAAGAATTTTCAACGAATCGGTTGAATTTTCAACAAAAAAATGCCTTTTTAACAAATAGTTGTATATTCAAAAAATAATTAAATTTTTAACCAAATAGTTTAATTTTCTACCAACAAAGATTAATTTTATTCTAAAAGGATTTATTACATTCTCATTCTAATGAGAAGGTATTGGTTTTATGTAAAATTTGACATAGTCGGTTTTCATCAAATGTCCACGTTTTGAGACCTCCTGAGTCAGAAAAAACGATTTTTACGAAGGTGTCTGTCTGTCTGTAGTCTGTAGTCTGTCTGTCTGTCTGTCTGTCTGTCTGTCTGTCTGTAGCCACGATAACTTTCGAAAAAATGATCAGATTTGATTGAGCTTTGGCACACTTTTTTATGGCCGAAAAATAGAGAACGAGTTCGTTAACCAGCTATTTTGGATGAAAATCCAAAAAGTGAGCACATTTTCAAAATTTTTGAGACCACTTTTTTGGAAGATTTGAAAATTCTATGTACGGTTATTAGTAGTACGTAAAATGACGAACAAAATATTCTTATGACTTTTCGTGATAAAAAAAAAATTACTGGAGTTATAGCATTTTCAAAA
>CAKNYM010050346.1:112064-132432 GCA_932195095.1 Andricus curvator
TTATGGCCGAAAAATAGAGAACGAGTTCGTTAACCAGCTATTTTGGATGAAAATCCAAAAAGTGAGCACATTTTGAAAATTTTTGAGACCACTTTTTTGGAAGATTTGAAAATTCTATGTACGGTTATTAGTAGTACGCAAAATGACGAACAAAATATTCTTATGACTTTTCGTGATAAAAAAAAAATTACTGGAGTTATAGCATTTTCAAAATTCCAAAAAACAAACGAAAATGAACATTTTAAGCCGAAAAACGCACGATATGAAAAAAAGTCAAGAGGAGAAAAACGTTGATTCCTGAACACCCTATAATATTTTCATGACAACTTTTTGAATTTTTCGAAAAATAAAAAATTCAAATTTTGATCGCACAAAAAATTAATGAAAAATCAAAAAAGCCATTTTGCTGTAAAACTATGCAAGATACCAGAAAAGATCATCTCACCAAAATTGTGCACCTAAAAAAGATCTACAAATTTCTTATCATTCACTTTTTGATATGACGCGTAGTTTTTGTTTTATTCGTAAAAAACAGCATTGAAAATAGAAAAATCAAATTTTCAGACGAATATTACCAGCTACGAAAAAATGACCGAAACAAAATTTGTTCATCCATGGAAGAGGTACAAATTTATTGTGACTCATGTTTCGATAGGATGCGTGGTTTTTGTTTTATTCGTGAAAATAACATTGACAGTAAAAAAAATCAAAGTTTTGAAAAAACAATGCAAGGTACGAAAACATATAAATGAACAAAAATTGTGCATTCAAAAAAGACTTACACACCCGTAATCAATTTTTGTGGTAAGAATATATTCAAAATGAAAAAATTAACTTTTTTGATAAACGGCACAAGCTAAAATAAAATGTTAACTAATAAAATTTGTCGCCTCAATTATATCATTACTTTTCATTTGAAATCAAATACAAATTTAGTAATTTGTATATGAAGAACATATAACACGAAGCACAAAGTGCGCGCTCAGTGTATTTACCAAATCGCACGCCGTAAGTGCGCTCCAACTTTTTTGTTTCTATCATACGGTTCAAATGATTTTCAAATCAAATATCGAGCGCGAAGCGCGAGTGTCTGGATGAGAATGTGTTCCTTAAGGTCGATAGAACCTTGAGTAAATAAAGTTCCTTTTCAGTCTAAAATAAAAGAAAATCTAACAATCACTTAATATGTAGAGGTTTTGATAATTTTATGATATTTGCAAACAAACTTTTTCTTTTCATCGAAGTCGAACACGAAGTTCAAAAATCTAGAGGAGCCTAGCGTAAAGCGCGATGCAAATACGCCCGAGCGCGTAGCGCGAGGTGAATACATAATCGAGCGCGAAGCGCGAGATAAATATATGATCGAGCGCGAAGCGCGAGATCCAACAGTCGCGCGCCCTAGGCGCGCTGAAACTTGCGAGCGAAGCGAGCCGCGCGCGAAGCGCGCCATGAGAATGTGCCCGCGAAGCGGGCAGATTTTTTACTATTAAAAAGATGAATTTGCATTAAAAAAGTTTAATTTTTGACCAAAAAGGATGACCTATTAACCACATAAATGCATTTTCAACTAAATAGATAAATTTAAATAAAAAATATAAAAGGTCATATTTCAACCAAAAAAATATTTTACATATTTTAATTTTAACAAAATAGTTGAATTTTCAAGAAATAATTAAATTTTCAAGAAAATAGTTGAATTTTTAACCACATTGTTGAATTTGTGACTAAACAGATAAATTTCAACAGAAAATATAATTATTGACATTCAAAAAAAAAAAAGATTTTATTTTTAAATCAAACACAGTTTAATTCAACCAAAAAATGAATTCTTAACGAACAATGTAATAGTTGATATTTCAACCAAAAATATTTTGATTTTATATAAAAAAAAGCAGTTTACCTCAAACGAAAAAACAGAATTTTTGACAAAAAAGCTGAAATTACGATAAAAAAAATGAATTTTTAATCATATAGTTGCATTTTTAACCAAATAGATAAATTTAGAGAAAAAACATAATAATTGATAGTTCACCAAAAAAATTTAATTTTAAATAAAAAAAAAGGAATTTTCGACAAAGGATTTAAATTGACGTCAAAAAAGGATGACTTTTTCATCACATAGTTGAAATTTCAACCAAATAGGTCAATTAGAAAGAAAAAATACTAATTGATAGTTCAACCAAGAAAATTCAATTTCAAATAAAAAATAGTTGAATTAAAAAAAAAATGATTTTGTAACGAAAAATGTAATATTTGATATTTCAACTAAGAATATTTTATTTTCACTAAAATGAATTTAACGGAAAAAGAAGCAGTTTTAACAAAGCAGTTGAATTTTCGACCAAAAAAAAAAAGACTTTTTAACGAAATATAATTTTTTAAGAAGAAACATTTTTTAGTCAATGAAGAAGAAAATCTCAACAAAATTGTTCAATTTTCAAGCCAAAATAATAGAATTTAAACCCAAAAATAAAAATTTTCAACGAAACAGTTGAACGAATTTTCTACAAAACTGTTGAATTTTCAACCCAAAAATATGAGTTTTCAACAAAAAATTTAATTTGTAACCAAATAGTTCAATTATCTACCAAAATAACAGAATTTTAACCCAGAAAGAAAAGTTTTCAGCAAAAAAGTAAACGAATTCTCTACAAAACAGTTGAATTTTCAACTAAAAAATATGAATTTCCAACAAAATGGTTCAATCTTCAACCAATAGAATGAATTTTTAACAAAGTAATTTAAACAATTAGTTGAATTTTCAACCAAAAATTCTTTGAATGAACTTTCGGTTCAAAACAAATGGATTTTTTATTAGACTCTAATGATTTACTTCAAATTTAAGCAAATAATTATTGTGAAAAAGGGAAAAAAGAGGAAATTTCTTGAAAACTGGGGAAAAAGAGGAATTTTTTAAGAAAGGGGAAAAGTGGGGAATGGTCTTTAGATGCGGTACTTGCAAAACAAAATCACTAATTATCATTTTTTGAAGCATTTCAAAAAATTGTTATTCACATTTATATTTTCCATGTTCGGTGTTAAATTTTGCGCTTACCCCTTCCCCCGCCTCACAAATTGCAGTGTGACGTATTTATGAACGGTATAGTCCAATGAAAATTCTCAATTCAAATGTGTCAAACTTGAACGATTGGATGATTTTTTTTTTTTTTTTTTTTTTTGAAATACTAAAAATTCGGTTTCATTTCAGGTTGGGCAATTGCAGCCTCGGAGAGAGAAACGAAATATCGACTGTCGATATACTACGCCAAGAGCCAGGATTCTGGCGTTTACACTTGCTCGACCCCAAGAGGCCTCACGAATTCCATTCGAGTTCACGTCGTGGGTGAGTATGACTTTTTCCAATGATTGAATTGTAATCACATTTTATAAAAAAAATTTCTTATCTACTTAGGAAATTTATTATATACGGAAAAAATTTATTTTTCAAACAGAAAAGTACTGAAAAATCAAATCAACGAAACTAAAAAAACTAAAAAACCGCCCCCTCACATACTACCGCCCTTCACTTTACACAACGCCACCTTTCCCCCTTCCCTAACTTCTTTCTTCTATTCTTCTTTTTCTTCTCGCTCCCACAGCTGACACTCCCCTTCCCCTACTTATTTTTCCCAGCCCCCAATTCCCCTCCCCTACTGCCCCTCGCCTTATTTCGCCGCACTTCCCCTGCTTCTCCTTCTCTCACTTACACTACTTCCTCTCCCTTCATCTTCCGCCTCTTCCACTACTTCCCCTTCCCTCAGTTCTCCTACTCCCCCTGCACTCACTTCCCCTACTTCCCCTCCCTCATTTCTCACCATTGCCCCTGCTTCTCCTCTCACTTCCCCTATCTCCTCTTTTCTCATTTCCTATCAGTTGTTTTACTTCCCCTGCCCTTATTTCACCTACTCAGGCCTCACAGACCGGTCCCTATATCCCCTATTGTACCCTATATTCTGCTAAGGGCCCTAAAGTACCCTATTTACAAGACTTTTTTTTAAAGATTTTGGTGTATTTTTAAAACTTTTAAGGCATTTTCAAGAGATTTTGATTTGAAATATTCTAGGAAATTTTTTAGTAATTTCATTAATTTGAAGGGATTTCGAAGCGTTTGAAAAATTTTAGGATAAAGAATGTTCTAGAATTTCAGAAGATATGGAACGATTTCACAGGACTCATAAGGTTTTAACATAATTTAAAAGATTTCACGTCATTTTATTAGATTTCCAAAAACTTCAATGATTTTAGGGGATTTTATAATATTTTAGTGTATTTTAAAAAATTTGGTCACGAGAAGTGAGGTATTTTGTCGGGGTTTAAAGATTTGAAGAGACTTGGAATTCACCCTCAATTCTTCTAATTTATCCTTAATTCTTTGAAATTTTCTTGAATTTTATGAATTCTCTTCAATTCTTCTAAATTTACTCAATTCTACTCAATTCAATGGATTTTTTTGAATTTTTAAAAGTTTTTATTTAATCGATCCTGAGGCATTTTCAAGATCGTTAAACATTTAAAAAAAATTCTAAATGATTTTAAATATTTTAGGTTATTTTAAAAGATTACGAAAATTTTTTTAATGGATTTCAGTAATATAATGCGATTTCAAAGGATTTGAAGTATTTAAGGGTATTGTAAAAGATTCCCAGTCATTTTCAAGAGATTTAAAAAGTTTCGAGGGATTTCAAAAAATATCAAAGGATTTGAAATAATTTAAGAAATTTTAAAAGATTCCCAGAACTTTTTTTCATTTATTTCAATAGTTTAAGGGGATTTCAAAGAATTTGAAATATTTGAGGTGTTTCGAAAGATTCCAAGACATTTTAAAGAGTTTTAAACAATTTCAAGCGATTTCCGAGGGTTTTAAGAATTTAAAGGGATTTAACAAAATTTGCATGCAGTTTTAAATAATTTCGGAAGATATGGAAGGATTTTACAGGATTTGTAAGACTACACGATATTCTAAAATATTCCAAAGGATTTTATAAGATTTCCGAGGATTTCAATGGTTTTATGGGGGTTTAACAGATCTCAAGATATTTTAATCAATTTTCCAGGCTTTCTGAAAATATCAAATTTCATCAAACTTTACGGAATTTTATGATCTTTTAATGAATTCCAAAGAATTTATTCACAAGAAGTGATGGATTTCGTAGGGTTTCAAAGATTTCAAAAGATTTTCAAATTCAAAAGTTTTTCTTTTATTCATCTTGAATTTTTTTAAATTCGCCTCAAATTCTTAGACATTTCATCAAATTCTTTTAAATTCTCTTTAATTTTTCTAAGCTCATTTCAAACTTATTCAATTCATTGAATTTTTTCATATTTTTGAATTTTTTTTAATTCACTTGATTGTTTTTTAAATTAAGCTTGATTTTTGATGAAGTTCGTCGAACTCTTCTTATTTCCTTTAAAGTTCTCTACATTTTATTGTAATTAATGGCATTTTTTAAATTTTTCAAATTTTTTTCCAATTCATTTGACTTTTAACTTGAATTGTTTTGCAGTCATCAGTCACTACTTTGATTATAAATTAGTAGGGTTTCAAAGATTTGAAGAGATTTGAATTTTTTTGTAATTCACCTTTAATTTATTTAAATTCTTTGGAATTCTCTAGAATTTTTTTAATTTACTTAAATTCTTCTAAATTCCTCAATTCTATTTAATTGAATTGCTTTTTTCAAATTTTCAAAAGTTTTTATTTAATTGGTCCTAGATTCTTTTAACCTCAACGTGAATTTTTATGAATTTCATCAAATTCTTCTCTTTTACCTTAAATTCTTATAAATTCATTCTAATTTTACGGAAATCAATGGAATTTTTTCAATTAATAAAATTTTTCCGATTCATTTGAATTCTTTGGAATTTAACTTGAATTGTTTTGAATTATTATGAATTTATCCTGAATTTGTTACACTTTGAGCACAAAAAAAGTCCCCAATAAGCGTGACAAAAATTCCAATAATTACTCTCCCCTTATTTCCCCTACTTCCTCTGAATTTCCCTCCTTGGAAAAAATGCACATTTATATTCAAAAACTGAGCTTTCGAAGAAATTTCCTACATTTTATATAACGAAAAATCATTAAGTTTCGACAAATACTTCCACTACGTAAATCTAAAGAAACTCTTTTTGAAGGTAAAAAGAATTTCTAGAATCATAGAGATTTATTTTCAATATAGGAAAATTGACATTTTCTTCCCACCCTGAAATTCAAAATTTTTTAAAGCATTCCTTGTTGGTCCTACGGAATTGTAAATCTTCCAGAAGTGAAAGTCGGAATTAGAAAAATCTATATCTAATCCAACAATTCTTGGTTGAAATTAAATAATTTTTTATTGAAAAGTCTAGTATTATATTGTTGGTTGAGGATTAATCATATTGCTAACAGTTTTTATTATTCGGTTAAAAATTAAGTAATTTTGCTGAAAATTGAACAATTTTGTTAGAAACATATTCTTTTTGGACAAAAATTATGATTTTGAAATAAAAATTCGACTATATTGTTGAAACTTTACATTTTTGATGAAACTTCGGAAAATAAAGAATTTTCCACAAAAAAGTTACATTTCCAACCAAACAGATACATTTTAAGTAAAATGATAAATCCTCTACAATAACAAAATAAATTTTCAACAAAGTAGTTCAACTTTTAACCAATTAGTTGAATTTTCAACCTAATATTGAACAATTTTAACCAAGAAGAATAATTTCCCGGCAAAAAAGACAAGTTTTCAACAAAAATTTTATATATTTAACCAAAGAGATGAAATTATAGCTTGCATGATAAATCTCAAACTGGAATAATTAACATTTCAGTAAAAAAATCAATTAATTAATTCTACTGAAAAATGCGAATTTGCAGCATAATAGTTACATTTTCTACCAAAAAGATGAATTGTCAGCTTACATGAAGAATATTCAGATATAATAGTTTAATTTTTAGTGAAAACAAAAAAATTTCTAATAAAAAAAACAAAAATTTTTGACAAACTAGTTACATTTTAAAGCAAAGCGATGAATTTTCTACGAATAAAATTCTTATTCTATCAAAAGAAACGTATTTCTAACAAAACAGTTACATTTTCTACCAAAGAGAAGAATTTAAACTTACATGATGAACCTTCATCTGCAGTAGTTCAAGTTTTAGTAAGAAAATAAATTTTTATCCAAAAAATAATAATTTTTAACAAACTAGTTACATTTTCAAACAAAGAGATCAATTTTCAACTATAGTGAAGAACCTTCAAACAAAAAAATTAATTTTTAACAAAGTTCTTGAACTATCAACAAAGTCGTTCAAATTTTAACCAAGAAGATACATTTTCTACCAAAGAGTTATATTTTCAACTTCCATGATGAATCTTCAACTGGAAATTTTAATTTTTGGTGAAAAAAAAGTTAACAAACTAATTACATTTTCAACCAAATAGAGAGATGATTTTTTTATTCAAAATCATCAATCCTCAGTAAAAAAAAATTTGTTAACAAAGAAGTTCAAATTTTAACCAAGTAGTTGAATTTTCAAACAAATAGTTGAATCCTCAGCGAAAATCTAGAAATTTACAACCAAATAGTTGTAGACAAAAAACTAATCTGAATACATTTTTCAATTAAATAATAAATTGTACATTGAGTTTTAATTCATGTTATATAGTATATGTTGATCCCAACCCAAAAATATTAATTTTAAACTAAAAAGTTCATTTTCATCCAAATTGTTGAATCTTCTAGCAAAAACGGGTTTTCCGTTAAAACGGAACAAAACTTCAACTAAATTGTTGAATTTACAAGCCAAATGGAAAAATTCGATATAAAACAGTCGAATTTTCCACCCGAAAATATGACTTTTTATCAAAAATGTTAATTTTCAACCAAACAATTGAAATTTTCAACCAAGAAAAATGATTTTCTACTGAAAAAGACTAATTTTCAACAAAATGGTTACATTTTCAACCAAAGAGATATACTTAGGGATTAGATGATAAATCTTCAACTATAATAGTTCAAATTTGATTTGAAAAAATTAATTTTTCACAACAAAAAAAAACAAATTTTTGAACAAAATAGTTACATTTTTTACCATAGAGATACATTTTCAACTGAAATGATAAATCCTCAACCAGAAAAATGAATTTTCAACAAAGTAGTTCGATTTTTAACCATGTAGTTGAATTTTCAATTATATAGTCAAAAATTGTAACATTAGAGATGAAAATACAGCTTATATAATGAATCTTCAAACAAACTAGTTGCATTTTCAGTGAAGAAAAAATTAAAAAAAAATCCACAAAATAGTTACATTTTCAACTGAAATGATAGATCCTTAACAAAACAAAAAAATGAATTTTCAAAACAGTAGTTCAACTTTTAACAAAGGAGTAGAATTTTCAACCAAATAGGTAAAATTTTTAACCAAGAAGAATAATTTTCTACCAAACAATACAAAATTTTTGAACAAAGTTGTTATATTTTTAACCAAAGAGATGAAACTGCAGCTTATATGATACATCTTTAACCAGAATAATTAAATTTTCAGTCGAAGAAATTTATTTTCGTCAAAAACAAAAAATATTTTTTCCATAAAATGAAAACATTTTCAACAAAAATGATCAATTCTCAACCAAAAAAATAAATTTTCAACAAAATAATTCCACTTTTAACAAGGTAGTTGCATTTTCAACCAAATTAATGAATTGTTGCGAAATATTTAAAATGTTTGTGAAATCTTTGGGATATCATTAAAATCTTTCTGAAATATTGGGAAATCTTTTGCGAAATATTTTTGAAATATCTGATAATATTTGTGAAATTATGGAAATCTTCGTGAAATTATTGAAATTTTTGTTTAATTATTGAAATCTTTGTGAAATCATTCAAATCTTTGGGCACTTCTTGAAATCTATCTGAAATTTTTGTAAAATCTTTGAAATCTATCCGAAATCTTTGCGAAATATTTGAAATCTTCGTGAAATCTTTTAAATCTTCGGGATATAATTGAAATCTTTAAAATATTTGGTAATATGTGTGAAATTATGGAAATCTTTGAGAAATCATTGAAGTCTTTGTGAAATCTTTTTAGTTTATCCGAAATCTTTAAAATCTTTATGAAATCTTTGGGAAATCATTCAAATCTTTTTGCAATCTTTGGAATCTATCTGTAATCTTTGTGAAATCTTGGGTAAATTATTGAAATCTTCGTGAAATCTGTCTGAAATCTTTAGAAATATTTGCAATATATTTGAAATATTTTTAAAATATTTGATAATATTACTGAAAGTATTGAAATCTTTGTGCACTCTTTGAAATATATCGTAAAACTTTGTCAAATAATTGAAGTCTTTGTGAAATCTTTTAAATCTATCCGAAATCTTTGCAAAATATTTGTGAAACTTTTGAAAACTTTGGGAAATCGTTCAAATCTTTGTGAAATCTTTGCGGAAGATTTAAAAATATTTTTGAATTATTTGGTAATATTTGTCAAATTGCTGAAATCTTCTGAAAATCATTGTAGTTATTGTGAAATCTTATAAATCTATTGGAAATCTGTGCTAAATATTTGAAATCTTTGTGAAATTATTTAAAACTTTGTGAAATCTTCTAAATCTATTCGAATTTTAAATTTGAATTACCCACCCTAATGATGAATCGTCAACAACAAAAAAAGATTTTTTATTCCGATAGTAGAATTTTTAATCAAAAAGACGAATTTTGGAATAAGGAACATTAATTTTTTACTAAAACAGACGTATTTTTGACAAACTGCATGAATTTTCAAATAGGTTTTTTTTTAACAAATCATTTAAATTTTTAAGCACAGAGAATAATTTTGTACCATATTTGCAACATATTACATGGATTGTTATTGCTTATCTCTATTCAATTTTTATTCATCGATAATAGAAAATAGGTGTATGGAACGTATTTTTTCTTATCACAGTTTCATTTGCCTGCCATAAAACTCGGTACGCATATAATATTTTTCAACTAAAATTTTAAATTCTAGGAATATTATATTTCAATTGTTTTCAAAACTAAAGATTTTTTTTTATCCAAAGGAAGAAATGTTGCTTTTATTTTTCGAAAATACTATGAAAAAAATCGAATATTCAAATTTTGAACCAAAGGATGCAAAATACGAAAAAAAATCTTTGAGAGCAATTATAGTATTTGCCAAGTCCTACAAAATTTCTTGTCACCATTTTTTAATAGGATTTGTCATTTTGGTTTTATTTATTTAAACTGATTATTGATAGAAAATTAATCTTTTTAGTTGAACCTTCATTTTTTTGGTTGAAAATTTATTTCCTTGGTTGAAAATCCATTTTTTTGGTTGAAAATTTATGTTGTTGGTTAAATTTGGTTACATTTTCTTTTCGGGATTAATATTCAGAATTGTAATTAATAATTCATTTCATTGGACGAAAATTTAACTATTTGAGTGAAAAAAAATTTCTAATGGAAAAAAAAAACATTCCTTTGACAAACTAGTTATTTTTTCAATTAAAGAGATAAATTTTCTACTGAGAGGAACAATTTTCAAACAAATGAGACGAATTTTCAAGAAAATAGTTGCATTTTCTACCAACAAGGTTAATTTTCTAAAAAAAAAGACGATTCAAACTGGAATAGTTTATTTTTCAGTTAAAACAATAAGTTTGTAACCCAAAAATAATATTTTTTTGAAAAACTAGTCACATTTTCAAACAAAAAGATGGATTTTTATCTAAAATTATGAATCTTCAACCAGAAAAAAATAAGTTTTAACAAAATAGTTAAATCTTCAACCAGTAAAATGAATGTTCAACAAAGTATATGAACCAAGTAGTTGAATTTTTAATTAAAATAAGTAAAGTCTCAATAGAAGATTCAAGAGTTTAATTTTTAACAAAAAACGATCATTTTTGCGCCAAAAATGGATTATTTAAATTGCCCGCCAAGAAAATTAATTTTCAACCTAGAAAAAAACGATTTTAATAAATTTACATAAAGTTTTACTTTATGTTACATAATCTATGTTCATCTACATGCTGTCTACTTGCCCTACATAAATCTGATAAAAATTCACTAAAAAGTGAGACATTTATAACTTGCAGCCCTACTTTCAGAAAATTCTTTAAGAAACCGCCAGAATACAAATTCCTTCGTGAAGAAAAGATGCATTTTCATTTACGCTTTACCTCAGTTTTATAAGACTTTCTGCAACAAACTCAAAGGTTGTTTGTGGTTCAGGATCTCATTTTACACTGGCGCTTTGTTGAGAAAATATGAATTCACCCACACACTCACTTTTTAGCTCGTTTTCCCAACAAAGCCGAACCTCAGGCTCCTCTGTTGAAATATATAAGTCAAAATATTTTTGTTAACACGTTTGAACCGGCTCGGTCGTAAGCTCTTTACGCAAAAAACGTGAGCAGGGTAAATGACAGTGAAAAAAGGCGCACACAAAGTTTGTCTGAAAATAGAACTATTTGCTGAATAGGTTATTGAATTTAAAAAAGCTCGCTTCATTTTGTGGAAAACATTATCATCAGTCGCCCTTAAGTAATATTATATATCCGTATTTCAGTCAAAACAATATTTCAAATTAAAAAACAGTTAAACTTAACCAAAAAATCTGCCCGCCTCGCGGGTACATGCTCATCGCGCGCTTTGCGCGCGGCTCGCTACGCTCGCAAGTTTGAGCGTCCCTAGGGCGCGCGGTTGTTGTATCTCGCGCTTCGCGCTCGATAATTTATGTACCTCGCGCTACGCGCTCGGATACTTTTTGCCTCGCGCTTCGCGCTCGGCTTTTTTCGGTTTTCACACATCGTGCTCGGCGTAGATAAAAAGAAGAAATTTACTTGCAAATATTATAAAATAAACAAAATCTCTACGTTTCAAGTGATTGTTAAATTTGTTTTTATTTTAGATTAAAAAGGAAGTTTATTTACTTAAGGCTCTATCGGCCTTAAGGAACACATTCTCATTACAATGAGTGCAGTACCACCGACCGAGCTTAGGCGGCGTGGCGTCGCTTATACGTGAGTTGCGCGGCCTATCCAGCGGCTTGGAGGTGGAGGGGATACATAGGAGTGAGCGAGGTAGCATCGGCGGTCTTTTTTCAATCTCTCTATCCCCTCCACCTCTAAGCCACTGGATAGGCCGCGCTACTCACGTATAAGCGACGCCACGCCGCCTAAGCTCGGTCGGTGGAACTGCACTCAATACCCACACACTTTTTTGAAGTCCAAATAAAAACGCTTATTTGCTTAAGAAAGTTTTGGTTTACCTTACTGAAAATGGTACCAAAAAATCGAAAATTCCGTTTCTCGTCAAACAGGGATTGTTTTATTCATAGAAGACTATATTTAATTTTTTTACATAAAACCAATACCTTCTCTTCAAGAGAATGGTAAAATTTGATTTTTTGTTTATTTTATAACGTCATTTTTCACGCATAAAACAAAAACTACGCGTCCTATAAAAAAAAATAATCAACAACAAATTTGTAGGTCTTTCTTGGATGGATAATTTTTGTCTCATCATCTTCTTTCGTATCTTGCATAGTCTAAAAGCAAAATGGAATTTTTCATTTTGTTTTTTATGTATTTCATGGGGTCAAAATTTGGCTTTTTAATTTTTCAAGAAAATTCAAAAAGTTGTTACGGTAATCTTGTAGAACTTGCAAAAAGCAACCTTTTTCTTTTTATGGATTTTTTTCATATCGTGCGTTTTTTGGCTTAAAATGTTGATTTCCGTTGGTTTTTTGGGATTTTGAAAATGCTATAACTCTGATAGTTTTCTTTTTATCGGAAAAATTCCTGAGGATAAATTGCTCAGGTTCCTGAGCACTAAGAATTGCCGTACATAGAAGTTTGAAATTTTGAAAAAAAAAAATGATTTCAAAAATTTTGAAAATGCTCTAACTTTTTGAATTTTTATCAAAAATAGCTGGCTAAAGAACTTGTCCTTCTCTTTTAGGGCTTAAACAAATGTGCCAAAGCTCAATCTAATCTGATCATTTTTTCGAGAGTTATCGTGCCTACAGACAGACTACAGACTACAGACAGTCAAATTTTACATAAAACCAATACCTTCTCATTATGAGAATGTAAAAAAAGAGGCAGAAACCACCATTGTTTTTTGTGTCACTTTTATAATGATTTTTTGATTTTCATTAACAAACATATTTCCCAGGACACGGCAGTAGTATGTACAATTAGGGTGGTCCAAAAAAATTTTTTTCGAATTTTTATGGGGACACCCATCAAATTTGTTCGAATCCACCCAAAAATTAATCCATTTTTTTTGTTTTGAAAAAAAATGATATTTAGGGGTGGCGCAAGCCCCATGAAGTTTAACATGTATTTCCCATAAGAAAAAAAGACGTTTTTGTAAATCTTATTCAGAATACTCAATATTATCTCAATCGAGTTGAAACTCAACATTTCTCTTCACAATTAGCCATAGAATACGAATAAAATATTACTTTTCAAATATCACCCCCATAAGTCTGTTTGATAGGGTCCCAAAGAAACCCCATAAGTGAAAAAATGGGTTTTGCGAGTTTTTGGCGCTAATTATGATTATTTTGCGGTTCTTTTGATGCGAATTGTTTCTAATACATAAAATATGACTTTATACTGAAAATTAGATATTTCAATGAATTGTTTAAACAATTTATTATTGTTTTTAGCAATTTTCTCATAGAATGGAGTTAGAAAGACGCGGTTTTTTCACAAATTTTCCATTTGTTGTCCAATTTTCAATTAGAGGGAAGTGATAGTTCATCAATGTTAATAATAGTGATTGTTTAAACAATTTATTATAATTATTAATAATAGTATACTTGAATAATGCTAGAAAGATGCGGATTTTTTTTTAAATTTCTGGCTTTTTGTCCAATTTTCATCTGTAATGAAGTAATAATCAATTCAAGTTAACAAAATAATTGTTTAAACAACTTATTATAATTATTAATATTATTATATTTGAATAATGCTGAAAAGATGCGGTTTTTTTTGAAATTTCTGGTTTTTTGTCCACTTTTCATTCGGAGTGAAGTAATAATCAATTCAAGTTAACAAAATAATTGTTTAAACAATTTATTATCATTGTTTATAATATTCTCTTTGCTTAATCGGTAGAATGTTGCGGTTTTTTTCTGAAATTTTCAACTGTTTGTTTATTTTTTATTAGGCGTGACTTGATAATTAATTAGATTTAGCCAAAATAATTGTTTAAACAAATTATTATTGTTCATGACTATCATCATCTATATCGATTGCGCCTGATAGTTGCGGTTTTTGGCAATTTTTACCTTTCTTTCCTTTTTTCACTTAGTGAGGTAATAATTAATTAAAGTTAACAGAAAAGTTGTTCAAACAATTCAATATTGTTTATAACCATCTTTTCTCAGATGAGTGCTAGAAAATGGCGGTTTTTCTTAAATCTTTCACTTTGCATCGCCTTTTTATTTATGAACAAGTAATAAGTCAACCACAACAAAAATGATTTTTCGAAAGGTATTGTTGTTTTAAGTGAATTATTTTTGCTCTTTTCCAAATGCTTAAAAAAATTAATTTAAAGAAAAAAAGCTATTTTACACAAGGGGCAAAAACAAAGAATAGAATAATTAAGAATAGGTGGAAGGACTAGGTGTTTAAATGACTTGTAAATGTTTTTTTTTGGATTACAACTAGAAGTTTATTGCAAAGCGTAAAAGAAAAACTTGGAATTGCAAATATTTTAATATCAGCACTCCCCCCCCCCACACTCGTGCCCTGGAGAAAACACGTCTCGTCGATGAAAATATATATACAAATTAAAAAGACTCCAAACTCTAATGTTTATTTATCAATTGTTAGTAATTAAGCAGGCGGAGCAAAGTGAAAGATTTTAGAAAAAACCGCAACTTTCTAGCACTTATCTGAGAAAAGATAGTTATGAACAATATTAAATTGTTTAAACAACTTTTCTGTTAACTTTAATTAATTATTACCTAACTAAGTGAAAAAAGGACAGAATGGTAAAAATTGCCAAAACCCGCAACTATCAGACGCAATCGATATAGATGAAGATAGTCATAAACAATGATAATTTGTTTAAACAATTATTTTTGCTAAATCTAATTAATTATCAAGTCACGCCTAATAAAAAATAAAGAAACAGTTGAAAATTTAAGAAAAAACCGCAACATTCTACCCATTAAGCAAAGAGGATATTATCAACAATGATAATAAATTGTTTAAACAATTATTTTGTTAACTTGAGTTCATTATTACTTCACTCCAAATGAAAATTAAACAAAAAGCCAGAAATTAAAAAAAAACCGCATCTTTCTAGCATTATTCAATTAAAATATTATTAATAAGTATAATAAATTGTTTAGACAATTATTTTGTTAACTTGAATTCATTATTACTTCAGTCCGAATGAAACGTGGACAAAAAAACAGAAATTAAAAAAAAAACCCGCATCTTTCTAGCATTATTCAAATATAATATTATTAATAATTATTATAAATTGTTTAAACAATCAACATTGTTAACATTGATGAACTATGACTTCCCTCTAATTGAAAATTGGACAACAAATGGAAAATTTGTGAAAAAACCGCGTCTTTCTAACTACATTTTATGAAAAAATGGCTAAAAATAATAATAAATTGTTTAAACAATTCATTGAAATATCTAATTTTCAGTTTAAAGTCATATTTTATGTATTAGAAACAATTCGCATTGAAAAAAACCGCAAAAAAATCATAATTAGCGCCAAAAACTCGCAAAACCCAAATTTTCACTTATGGGGTTTCTTTGGGACCCTATCAAACAGACTTATGGGGGTGATATTTGAAAAGTAATATTTTATTCGTATTCTATGGCTAATTGTGAAGAGAAATGTTGAGTTTCAACTCGATTGAGATAATATTGAGTATTCTGAATAAGATTTACAAAAACGTCTTTTTTTCTTATGGGAAATACACGTTAAACTTCATGGGGCTTGCGCCACCTCTAAATATCATTTTTTTCAAAACAAAAAAAATGGATTTATTTTTGGGTGAATTCGAACAAATTTGGGGGTTGTCCCGATAAAAATTCAAAAAAATTTTTTTCCAGTGCATTTTTGGACCACCCTAAATTGTACATGCCTTAGGGGGGCGCCTAATAGGGTGGACGCCAGCGGGGTTTTCCGCATCCCAACCTATGGCCAGTCCGCCACTGCCCTACAGTGGATAATGATCCTACAATAGGTAATCATTAACTAAAAATACTAATAAATGTTAAATAATAAATTTAATATAATTAATAGTTAATACATGATACGTGTTAATATACTAAAATTATAATTGATTATTTTACTTATATTTATGCTTACTGTAGGACCATTATCTACTGTAGGGTAGTTTCCCCTATATAATGTTTCACAATTCTTTAAAATCTGTGAAAATACCTTGAAATATTTTTAAGTCCTTCGAAAAATCATTGTATTACTAAAGTAATTTGAAAATTCCTTGGTATCTTTTAAAATATCATGAAATATTTCAAATCTTTTAAAATGTTTTGAAATCTCTTAAATTTTTTTTTGCTCTTGAAAATTCCTTGGAATTTTTAAAAATACCCTAAATCCTTAAAATCATGTAGAATTCATTTGAAAATGTTTAAAAGTCTTGGAATGTCCTTGGTATTTTTAAAAATACCCTGAAATATTTAAAATTTCATGGAATAAAATAAAAATATTTATTTAAATATAACATAGATTTAAGATTATATATAATATATGTTTAAAAATTCTTCAAAATCTGTGCAAATGCCCTAAAATCTTTAAAATCGTCAGTAATCCCTTCAAATTTTTTAAAGCTCTTGAAATTTTCTTGGAATTTGTAAAAATATCCTAAAATATTTAAAATCGTTTGGAATAACTTGAAATTTTATTAAGATATTAAAAATTCCTTGGAATTTTTAAAAATACCCCAAAATATTTAAATTCGTTTGGAATCTCTTGAAATTTTTTAAAGATGTTGAAAATTCCTCAGAAGTTTAAAAAATATTTATTTAAATATAATATAGACTTAAAAGTATATATAATAGATAATGTTTTAAAATTCTTTAAAATGTGTGGAAATACCTTACAATATTTTCAATTCTTTGAAATCCAATTATATCACTGAAACCAATTGAAAATTTTTTGGAATCTTTAAAAATATCACCAAATATTTCGAATCTTTCAGAATACCTTCAAATTATTGACATCTATTGGAAATTTCAAGGAAGTTTTAAGAACTTTACAAAGTTTCAAGATATTTCAAAGTTTTTGAAAACTTTTGAAATCCATTGAAATTTTGTAAAGCTCTTGAAAGTTCCTTGGAATTTTTAAAAATACACCAAAATCTTTAAAATTTTTAGTTTTATGGTGTCAAAGTTTGAATTGTTGATTTTTCAAACAATATTCAAAAAGTTGTCAACATAATCTTGTAGGGCTTTCAAAAAGTAATGTTTTTCTTTTTGTGAATTTTTTTATATCGTGCCTTGTTTGGGTTACAATGTTCATTTTCGTTTGATTTTTTGGATTTTGAAAATGCTATAACTCTGACAATTTTGATTTTGTTTAAAAATATTGAGAAGATAAATTGTTCAGATTTTTGAGTACTATAAATTGCCGCTCATAGATTTTTTCAATTAGAGAAAAAATGGTTTCAAAAATTTTGAAAATCCTTCAACTTTTTCAATTCTTATCAAAAATAGCTGGCTAACGAACTTGTTCTTTTCTTTCAGGGCTTCAAAATATGTACCAAAGCTTAATCAAATCTGATCATTTTTTCAAAAGTTATCGTGCCTACAGACAGACAGACTACAGACTACAGACAGACAGACACCTTGGTGAAAATCGTTTTTTCTAGCTCAGGGGATCTCAAAACGTGGAAATTTGATAAAAAACCGACTAAGTCAAATTTTACATAAAACCAATACCTTCTCATTATGATGAGAATGTAAAAATCTGCCCGCTTGGCGGGCACATTGTCAACGCGCGCTTCGCGCTCGATAATTTATTTACCTCGCGCTACGCGCTCGGTCTTTGTATTTCCCCCACATTTGTGCACACATCTCTTGAAATTAAAGGTCAAAGTATCGACAACTGTAATTTAGTGATTGTGAATTCTCTTTTGTTAAAGCTCCTTCGGCTTTAACGAATACATTCTCATCACGTACCTCGTGCTTCTCATTCGATTTTGTCCAAAATGCAAAATTTTGTACATTATATATTCAACATTATTATATCAAATGTATATCACATTTATTTCTATACTTCGGCCTCTGATTGCTTATGAGATATTGCAGAATAGAGGACGAATTGTATTTATGATGATTACTTTAATATTCATTCCTAATTTTGCATTTAATTTTATCCTCAGCCACCATGAAAATTTTTGTATCATTTCAATAAATGTATATTATTACAATTCATAATATGCATTGATATTAAAAACAGACGTATTTTCCTTGTCTTGTTTTTATAATTGAAAAGAAGTGCGCATCCTATAAAAAAAACAATTTTTTTATTATGCATTTTATTGCAACTTGTGTCGTTTTTCCACAAATTAAATTTTTTATGTTCAATGTTATTTTTTACGATTGAAACCAATAATATGCCTCCTAGCGTTAAGTGGTTCTAAGAAAATTTGTAAATGTAATTTAGGCGAAAAACTTTGTTAGATATAATGTTATCGTATCGTGTATCGTTTTTCCAAAAAGTTAATTTTTTCATTCTAGATGTATTTTTATGACAGAAGTTTATAACAAATTTGTAGATCTTTTTTGGTTGAACAACTTTTGTCTATTTATCTTTTTTCATACCTTGCGTCGTTTTTCCACAATTTTTTTTATTGTTAATGTTATTTTTCACGATTGAAACACAAATTACGCATCTTATCAAAAAATGATTCATAAAAAATGTATAGCTCTTTTCTGAGTGAACAATTTTTGTTCATTAATTTTTCCCGTGATTTGTGTCGTTTGTCTAAAAATTTAATTTCTTTTATTCTTAAATCAGTTTTTTACAAATGAAAGAAAAACTACGCGTCGAATCAAAAAGTGATTCATGACAAATTTGTAGATCTTTTTAGAGTGCACAATTTTTGTCGATTCATTTTTTCGTTTCTTGTATATTTTGACCGCAACATGTAATTTTTGATGTTTCATTATTTTCTTGTGCGATAAAAATTTGAATTTTCGATTTTTCAAGAAAATTCACAAAAGTCTTATAACAATATTGTAGGATGTTCAAGAAGAAATATTTTTGACTTTTTTCGTACATAGAATTCTTGAATTTGAAAAAAAATTGGTCTCAAAAATTTTGAAAAAGCGATCACTTTTTGAATTTTTATCCAAAATGGCTGGCTAACGAACTTGTCCTTCATTTCAGAACACAGACAGACACATTCGCGAAAACCTGTTTTTTGGGTTCAGAATATCTCAAAACGTGGACATTTGAAAAAAACGGAGGGGGTCAAATTTTACACAAATCTAATACCTTCTCTGGATGAGAATGTAAAAAGATTAATTGTCAATGAAAAGTGTAATAGTTGATATTTCAAACAAAAATATTTTTATTTTAAATAAAAAACAGTCAAATTCAACGGAAACATTAACTTTTAACCAAAAAATTAATTTTTAACAGAATAGTTGAATTTTCAAAAAAAATATGCCTTTTAGAAAGACATCCTATTGTTGATAAAATCATGATTCTGGGGTAAAAATTCGACTATTTTGTTCAAACTTAACTTTTTTGTTGAAAATTCAAGCTTCCAGGTTCCCAGTTCAACTGCTTTGTAGAAAATTCGACTTTTTGGCTTAAAAATTAAAAACTTTGGTTGAATTTTTTTTGTTGACTGAAAAATCTTTCCTGGTTTAAGATTTAACTCTATTGTTAGAATTCGTCGTTTTGGTTTGAAAATTCATCTATTTGGCTGTAAATTTTACTTTTTTGGTTAAATGTCTAACTATTTTTAGTTGAAAGTGATTCGTTTTTTGTTGTTGAAAAGTCTACTATTAAATTTTTGATTCAGAATTCATATTTTTTTTGTGAGAAATATTATTATTTATTCATTTTTCTTATTAATTTGTTAGAAATAATTTGTCCTATGGCCAAGAAGCCATTACAAATGAGAATAAAACATATGAGAATGACGTATAAAATAAAATCGGTGCCAAAAGATTAAATAAATGAAAATATGAATATAAATATAAATATAAATATAAATATAAATATAAATATAAATATAAATATAAATATAAATATAAATATAAATATAAATATAAATATAAATATAAATATAAATATAAATATAAATATAAATATAAATATAAATATAAATATAAATATAAATATA
>CAKNYM010050347.1:6273-21768 GCA_932195095.1 Andricus curvator
GAGTGTGCAAAAAAAGCGAATTTTCAAATTTCATACCCACCTAGGAGTCAAATTATTCCTAAGCGTAATACAGCCCTACTTCTTTTTTTTTTTAATTTTTCAACAAATATTAGATAGTACGTCTCGCGTTTTGATTATTTGTTATAAATTTTCCAACCGTTAGAAGTTGAGAACCCGAGCGACTCTGGGTAGCCTGAGATTGCAGCGGTCCTGTTCAAGAAACTCGGAAATAGTCAATAGTGGGCGAACACCTTTTGTGACGTTTAATCCTACCATTGTCTGGATTCGGGCCTTTCCTCAATTACAAATTTCTGCTTAGTGGCATAATTAATATAATCTGTTGCTGAGACTCTGATCAGTGAAAATTCTTCAGTACTACTTCAGCTATCATAGTGTTACGAGCTGAGATGCTCGGAAAAGAAAAGAACCATTCATGAAAGTCCTAAGTTTGCAATAATTAAGTGTCAGCAATTTTAAGAAAATTCTAATATTCCAATTCAGAAACAAGATAAGTGTACTGATAAAGTAAAAGCGTTATACAAAGAATATATGAATTTAAATAAGTCCAGTAACAAAACTTATGCCGCGCAAAGTGTAAAAGAATATCAGTTCAAACAGGAGTTAAATGAATCATTTGAAAATTGCTGCACAGACTGCCTTGGAAACAATAAGTGAAAAAGATCGATTATTTTTATTGGCACAACGCAAAAACCAACGTGCAGGTTCTATGAGACCTACACTTAAACAACAAAAATCAGCTGAGGAACAAGCGAAGAAGATAAATGAATGCCAGCAATGCGATACAGGTAAAATGAAAAAATAAGAAACGTAAACTAAATGAATTTTTGAAAAATGCAATTGTTGTGAATTATGCAACGGCCTTATTGTAAAAGTAAATTTTCCACTCAGAATATTTATCATTCTAAAATGTGATCATATATTTTCAGATATTGAAGACGAAATTGTGATGTTAAACGAGTCAACTGACACTCTTTCTTAAAATTCCTCGGACGAGGAATGGGGTGAATCGTCTTTTAAACCGGACTGTGAAAAAACACCAAAAAAGTTTAAAGATTGGTGGTTGAAAATGTGAGAATCACTTACTAAAATGATTTTAATGATAAATTTAACGATTATGATTGTTTTCGATGCAAATATTAAGTTAATTTTTCAATATTTAAGGATATATTGTAGCTTGAAATCTATTGATAAAAATTAAATAACTCACCTGGCACCTTCTGGGCATGCTCTCGACTAGTTTTTCGGCATATTCCGTAGGTAGAGAGCACCATATCTCCTTAATTCGCCGAGAGAGCTGCTTCAGGGTGAATACACGCCTTCCTGCAAGTTTCCTCTTCACGACACTCCACACATTTTCTATTGAATTCGCATCAGGAGATTGTGAAGGCCAGTCCAAGGTCGTGATGCCATTTTCCGCTTTCCAGGACGTGCAGAGGCGACTGCGATATTTGGGGTCGTTGTCCTCTTGAAGGATCCAATCCTTATTGTTGGCTCCAAACATCTTCTCTGCAGACTTTAGAAGACCATGTTTATAGATTTCGAGCATTTTTTTAGCGTTGAGGTTCTCGGTAAAAAGCTCTAAACAGCCAAAACCGAGCTGTGAGAAGCATCCCCAAACATGGACCTTTATGGGGTGTTTAACAGTTCGCTGGAGGAAACGCTCACCAGCGGCCGACGAGGCACGTTTTATGGGAACCCATGCCCAAAAGGACGCTTCGTCCGAAAAAAGTACATTGGACCAATCACGATCAACATTTTCCGTAGCCCAAGCCAAGCGTTCTTCCATTGGAAACTCTGAGAGCAGGGGTTTCTGCCTCGCGGGAAGGTACTGCACTTTCGCCTCAGCTAATCTGCGTCTTATGGTGTTTATACTAACGTGCAGTCCCTTCTCCGCTAGCTTAGCTTTGGCTTCACGCAGCCGGAGAGTTGGGTTGCGCTTGAACAGTGCAACGATCATCTTATCCTCCTTACTGGATGTTGCTCGCGTCTCTCCTTTCCCTGGCAGGTCATCGACGGTTTTTGTGTCCCTATACCGCTCTACCCACATTTGCATGAAGTGCTTAAACTTTTTAAGCACTTTGGCAGCAGCTGAGTATAGAAGATGTGGTCCGCGTACATGGGTGCACAAAAAAAAACGCTTCGAAACGTTTAGCGTAGATAGCACTCATAGCTTAATGTTGTGTGATATCTGACACTTCGAACAAGACTGAAACGAATCGGTGGTTGCGCCGTAGCCCTTCGAACGTACAGTCAGGACATAAAAGAAAGGAATAAAAATCTTTGAAACTTTCTGAGAAAACGCGTACCTTTTCTTGTGGAAAATACGTAATACTCTCTTGAAGCTATTAACTAAATGAAAATGAATTTATACGCATTCAGTACAGACACATTTTACTGATTATTCATGTTATAATCATGTAAATTTACCGTTTCTTATTTACATACACTAGCGACACAAAGCTTGGGTACATTTCTTTTTGTTTTTAAAATTTTTCTTTATTTCAAAGACGATTATCTGCCCAGAAACTGAATTATACAACTTTGTAATCAGAGTCATTTGAAAGGTTATACAATTTCGCGTCGAATTTGCGTGTTCTTGATTTAGATTTAAAGAGTGGGATTTTCTCTTGATTTTTCCCAATTTTTAGGAATCAAGAAGATTTTTTTTTTGTCAAATTATGTTTGGTATTCGAATTTATGATATTGCAAACATACAGAAGAAACCATTATCTCAATTTGTTCGAAAAATGGATGTATCGCGTTTTATTCGCTTACTCTTCAATTTATAGAAATTTGTAAATATTTCAAAATGACCATGAATAGTAAATTATTCTAATAAAGAATAATTTTTTTGTAAATGTTATTTTATTTGAAAAAACCCTTGATGCCTACTGTTAAAAGCAATCAAAATTTTAATAAGTCAGTGTCAGACTATCACTCGATCTTCTGCCAATATATACCTTGTAGCCAACTGCCCGGAAATTTGTTGCAATATTTGGAAATGTAAAAAAAGGGAAAAGCTGAGATAAGGTTTAGTCAGTGATAACACCAGATATTACCTAGAAATACGATTTATTCACTAACTTACAGTGTTGGGGCACCAGCCCAGGATTGGCAACTAGCTTGAGATAGGATAGCGTTGGCGCCCTCGAACGTCAGGATGGCACCTTCACTTCTGGGACACACACTTGGGTATCGAGCGGTTTGGGGATGGGGTACCTCGAGTTACGCGATTCGATAGCAAACTGGCAATTCATGTTCGACGTCCTGCTTATCAGGTTTTTGGGACTCGTCGGCCACGATCGACATTTATCGAGTCTCAACCCTTTGGGCCCAGCTCAGGCATGGGATAATTTAGGGTGCTAATGTAACCTCACGTTACACCCCCTCCCCCCTGCGCGGGTTGTGGCATATACCCCCACGATTTCGGATCTGGGCTCGTCAGGAGTTCCTGCTCGTCTGCGTATAGTTCTAACAGGTCGTTATCCTCAGAGCCCAGATCTTCCTCGATTACGGTCTCACTTTCCTCGCTGTTTTCCCTTTCTAACTTATTGTCAATGCTGTCTTTAGCCTCTACCCCTGTTTTTTCTTTTCTGTCTCCAACTATTTCAATTATTTCCCTCAGATTTAAATTTATTTTTTCCCAACTGGATTTTTTATAACGCTTCTTATTCTCAGTTGGCGATGTGTGCCCTCTCCTGCTCCTTTCATCCCTCTCGTTGCAATATTCATCATAGAATAAGTATAAATCCTCTGGTATGTGGCCCCCACAGAATATGCATTTTCGGGTATTGATCCTTCCCATTCTGCAAAATCTGTAACATTTTAAAAAGAAAACCCGACCTATTCGGTCACTCAGATAAAAAAAAAAATTTAAAAGGACAAAATCAAAAACAATAGTCTAATTCAAACTATAATAATTCTTTCAGCTTTCCTTTATTCAATCCTCTGTACATCTTGTAAATCTATCCAGTTTATCATGTACCGCAAAGAACAATTCGTTTAATTGCTGTGCGTTTTTTTTTTATTAATTTATTTGTTGTTGTTGTTTTTTTTTGTAATGAAGACTGGCTGCTAGCTGACCTAAAATATATTAACTTAACCTAAAATTACTTTACTTAAAGACTGATTCTAGTCTTATTTTCTAAACTCTCTTATTTGTGAAATAAGACGTTGCGTTATTTATTTGGTTCTGTCGTTTTTCAATTTATAGAACGCTTTGTGTCTTTTCTTTTTTGACATAATATTTGCTCGTCATCAATTTTCCTTATATCGTTAATATTCCATTTTCCTATCGATTTACCCTTGATTTTACCTAGTTCGTATACAGTTGGTGATAGTTTTGCTATAACCTTAAATGGACCTTCAAAATCTTTCTTAAGTTTCTTGGCTATTTTTGCTTCCTTATTAGATAACGTTTTACCTTTATTTAAGACTAAATCGCCTACTCTTAATTCAAAAAGGCTACGACGTAAGTTATATTGGTTCGCTTGTTTATTGCTAGCCTCATCTAAATTCTTTTGTACTTCTTCTTTTATTATTTGGAGTCTAAGCAATCTATCGGTCCACTTATGTACTTCTTGAAACTCTACTTCGTCTTCGTTTTCTATTTCGTTTTTTAAGGTTTTCAGCGGCTGTAATTCTCGACCTAAGTTTAAAAATGCGGGGGTAAAATTCGTTGAGGAATGTTTACTCGTGTTCAATGCAAACTGCAAGTCTTCCAAATTTTTGTCCCATTCGCTATGATCATTCTCTAAGTATGCCTTTATTGTGGTTTTAATTGACCTGTTACACCTTTCCGTTGGGTCAGCCTGTGGATGATATTTAGGGGTTGTCAAGTGTCTGACGCCAAATTTCTGGGCGAGTTCCCTAATCGTCTTATTAACAAACTCTGTCCCATTGTCTGTCAACAGATCCCTCGGCGTACCCCATCTAGAAATTATTTTTTTATGAAATTCCGTTTCTATCGTATTACCGTTCGCTTTTTTCACTGGTATAATTTCCACCCACTTAGTGAACAGATCAACAAAAACCAGTATATATTTATTTCGGGATTTCGTAACTAGAAGTGGTCCCATAATATCTGAGGCCACCAATGTCCAAGGTTCTTCCAATATCCTTTTCCCCATCAATCCTATCTTTTTCTGATTGTTCGGTTTAATTTTTTGACAAATCTCACATTTTTTCACATATTTTAGAATTTCGGAATATATACCTGGCCAAAAGTAGTCTTCCGATATCCTCGCGTATGTTTTTTCGATTCATAAATGTCCCGATTGTGCTTTATCATGACTTTCAATCAAAACGTGACTTCTTAATTTCTTAGGAATTACTAATTTCCATGGATTGTGTTCTGGTAAGAAACGATGATTTTAAAGGGTCGGGCCTATGAAAATATAGCTGGTCATCTCGAATACGCCACTTTTCGTTTTCCTCTGGTCTCTTTCTAACCTGTCTAAATTTTGTATTATACCACTCATCTGTTTCGTCCCTGAAAACTTCGCTTTTGGTTTCTGTACTACATGACAAAACGTACGCAAGTGACTGTTGTCTGGGTTCATTTGTCCTTGATAAGGCGTCTGGTACATAATTGGAACTACCCTTCCTATAGATTATTTCGTAGTCGTATTCCGTTAATTCCAACGCCCACCTCGCTAATCTGCCTGTCGGGTTCTTTAAATTATATAACCATTTGAGTGCTATATGGTCTGTAACCACTTTAAACGAGTATCCTAAAGTATGGCCTAAATTTTCTAATCGCCCACACTACCGCTAAACATTCTTTTTCAGATGCAGAGTATTTTTTTTCCGCGTCGCTTATGCTTCGACTCGCATAGGCTATCACGTATTGATTTCCATCTATTATCTGAGTAAGTACGGCTCCTAAACCTGTGTTACTTGCATCGGTTTCTAGCTGGAAAGGACATCCGAAGTTAGGACAAGCTAATATTTCTGTTCAACCGTCCATTCCCATTTTCTATCTTTCTTCATTAATCTTAATAGAGGTTCAATTGTTTCTGCAAAATGCGGCATAAATCGTCTATACCACGAAGCCATTCCGATTAGGCGTTGCAATTGTTTGATTGTTTTTGGCTTTGGAAACTCTAGTATCGGTTTAATTTTTTCCTCATCTACCTGAAGACCTTTACTATTTACTATGAAACCCAAATATCCTATTTCTGAACATCCAAATTCGCACTTTTCCGGGCTAATAGTTAAGTTCGCATCTTTTAATCTATCCAAGACCAAATCGAGGTAATGCAAATGCTCCTCGAATGTTTCAGTAACTATCACTATGTCATCCAAGTAGCAAAAGACTTTTGGTTTTAGATCTGGAGTGATTATCTTGTCCATCAAACGTTGAAACGTTGTTGGACTATTAGACAAACCGAAAGGCATTCTCTTAAATCTAAACATCCCTTTTCCTGGGACTATAAATGCTGTAATATCTTTAGATTTCTCGCTTAATGGAATTTGATTATACGCCGAATGTAAATCTATTTTGGAAATGTACTTGGCTGATCTCATAGTATGCAAAATTTCTGTCATTAACGGTACCGGGTATAAGTCTTTTTTCGTAATTTTGTTTATTCGCCTAAAGTCCAAACAGAACCTATATTTCCCGTTAGGCTTTCTGACCATGACGATGGGACTTGCCCACTCGCTGCTGCTTAATTTTTGGTGAGACATGATAATATCTCTGCTTTATGGGATCATGTCCTTGCACGTCAATCGTATGTTCCGCCAAATGCGTCGCCTTTAATTCTTTGCCCATTCCCGGTATTTTTTCTTTTAATATTCTGTTCATTTTATCATGTTCAGAATCTGATAATTCTATTATACCCTCGCATATTTCGGACTTATTATTGAATGGTTCTCTCTCTACTGTCTGTTTTCCCCTGATATTATTTGTCCTGATAGCATTGTTTTTAAAATGTACCCAATTATTATTTTTCTGTATTTCTATGCTACCTATTTTTGATTTTTGCTTATTCGATGTATGACTCTCTTTTTTCCATATATTCGTGTTAAAATTGCTAGTTATTTTTTTCCCCTTATAATTTTTATTGTAAAAAACGCTTGAATCATTTTGTTTCCTTTTCTCATTTATCTTACACCCTTTCCTATCACTAAGTCTATTGTTAGGCTGCCTTGGCGCGTGACTCAATCTTGGGATATCTTCCTCTTGTGCCAACTCACCACTTTCTTGGTCTGAAATCGTCGTATCTAACGCTTCAAATCTATTATACACTTGTATATCCATCAGCCGTGGAACATACTCCTGGGCTAAGCTCTCGCCGCTCGCATTAGGGTGGGGGGTGGCCGCGGATTTATATCCTGCTTCGAAGGTGGTCGTTGCGTTTTCCCACTATTCAGCGTACTCTCAACTACCACCTCCTTATCATTATTCAAACCAATTTTACTTCCAAGTCTAGCTTTTCCTCCTATTCTTTCTACATTTATTTTTTCCTCTCTTTTCTTACTATCTTTTATTTTTCCCTTAGTTATTTTTCTTTCTTTTCCTGGCAAGTGATTTTTCATTTTATTAGATTCCTTTTTTATTTAATTTTCTCCCTTTGGACACTTGACCAACCTGTTTGCGTTCCTTTTTCAGACGACCCTTTTTTAGTAAATATTTCCGTCAATTTTCCTTTAACTTGTTTTGGTACTGATTTCGGTTGAGCTTCTATCGCATATCTAACCTGTGGCAATTCTGGAAGCCACCAATGCCTAAATTCAAAATCCATTTTCATTCCTAAATGTAATAACATATCCGTACCTATTATTCCCTTTGACCTTAATTTTGGTACCAACCTGAATAACAAGTGCTTTGTGACATGTCCTATCTTTATTGGAATTCGTACCTGGCCAATGATCTCAATTTCCTCGCCATTTGCGACTATTAGTCTACTTGAGATTCGTTTTTTGATTTCATAATTGAACATTCGAACCTTCTCTATTAATTCTTTGCCCATATATGAATGAGTTGCACCCGTATTGACTAACACCCTACATAAATAATCTTCAAACGCTGTTATTATATGAAATCTGGTTTCGTCCGGTTTATCCTCGTCTGAATCTAACTTCTCGGGCGGTAATTCTGCCTTTGAGGATACTTTTGCCCTTAATATCCTCCTTGACTGTTTCCCTGATTTAAAAAGGCCCAACATTCTCGCTTGAAGTGACTGGGCTTATCGCAAAAATAGCATTTTGTTTTTTCCTGATTATTGTAATTATTATAACTTCCGTTTCCAGACTGCCTTTGCATATTGTTTGAGTTCTGATGGTAGTTGACAGGACAACCTCGTGAAGGAAGAGAGAGTCACCTTTTGTCTTACTGGAATTTATTGCTCACAACTTGTTATTAGAAATCAATATAAGTAATCAATATGTTCACATCAATTCACACTGGACTAGTTCACTGAACACAAGCCGAACACTAGTTCACACTGGATGTATTTCACTGAACACTGACCGAACACTAGTTCACACTGGACGTATAGATGGTAAGTGCGCGCTGAGACTCGGGACGTCTGATCCGTTAGGGAGCTGTATCGCTTCTGAACTTCCTTCTCTCTCGCAGTTGTTCTCGGTTTCAGACCGTAACGTCGGCTCTCAGCCGCCTCGCACCAGAAGAGAGCGCGGTAAAATCTGAGTGCTCGTACATCTTTCAACACCGCCCGCCTCGTTCCGTGAACGATCTTCATTGCTGATTCCACCCGCCTCGGCCTAGGTGGGGAGGTGATGAAACTTCAGAAGCCGCCCGCCGTGACGGCGAAGTTAAGGCTGTTTCGTCGGTGGCGCTGAAGCAGGCTCTTCTGTGATGGGCAGTACTGTCAATTTTACGATAGGTCGGACATAAACACCGTGTTCGGTTTTCACTGTAGCCGTCCTCACCAGACCGTCGCGCCCGGGATGGACTGCTATAAGGCGTCCCAGAGGCCAGCGTCCGTTCGCCCGTAGAAGCGAGGCGTCTAAAATTAACGCCAAGCTGCCAACTTGAATGTTGTCTCGGGGATGGATCCATTTGTGTCTCTGCTGCAGAGTGTTCAGGTATTCACGGCTCCACTGCTGCCAAAATTTGGCTCGCATTGCTTTCACTAGCTGCCAATGCTGGAGATGGTCCATATCGGGAATGGTGAGCAAGGAATCACCCAATAGTAAGTGACCGGGAGTGCAAGTACGAAGATCATCGATGTCGCCAGAGATCGGCCCAAGAGGTCGAGAATTTAGCACTACCTCGATGCTTACCAACAGAGTTGTGAATTCTTCGTAGGTGAGATGTCTCGATCCGATTCTCTTCTTCAGATGAGTCTTGAATGAACGCACAGCGGCCTCCCACAATCCCCCGAAATGTGGCGCTGACGGCGGTATGAAATTCCAAGAAATGCCTTCCTCAGCCAAACGAGTCGTCACTTGGTCCCAGTTCAGTGACTCTTGATGTAGTGCTTCTTTAAGCTCAATATCAGCACGGTGAAAGTTGGTTGCGTTGTCGCTCCAAAACTCAGCGGGTCTTCCGCGACGGCCGCAGAAACGTGTCACTGCGCCCATAAGACTCTCAGTCGAAAGATCTCCAACTGGCTCGAGATGAATGTTCTTTGAAGCCATGCAGACAAAGGCCGCAACGTAGATCTTTTTGGTGCGTACTCCTTGGCCTTTCCTAGGCAGTACATGGAATGGCCCAGCATAGTCGACTCCTGTTCGAGCGAAGGCTCGAGAGGGCGTGACTCGTCCGGGGGGCAGATTCGCCATCAATTGTGTCGCAGGAGACGATCGGTGTCGAACGCAGACAACACATTTTGATATAAAGTGCCGGATCCTGCGCTTCCCTCCGAGGACCCATGCTCGCTGGAGCACGTAGGAGTACGTTGAACGAAAGCCTCCGTGAAGAGAGCGGGCGTGAGCCCAATCGATAATGAGTTCGGCGAGATGACAAGCTCCGTCCAAAATTGGAGGGTGTTTCACATGATAAGGCAACGATGAGTGCTCGAGTCGGCCTCCAACTCTCAGAATTCCACTCGGACAAACAAGGGGGGCAAGAGTTCTTAGCGGACCTCTCGGCAGAGGATCTGATCTTCCGTCTAGTTGCATCTGTTTCAATAAATTAATCTCACTATTGAAGGTTTCTCTCTGAGCGAACCTGATGCAGGACTCTAGGCCCGTGTGAATCTCTGTCGGTGTTATTGGGTCCAGGATCTCAGCCGTAGATTCGCGATTCAATCTTTGTCGAACCCACCTCCGAAGCCGAGTTAAGAATCTCAGGAGTCGACCGAGATCGGAGAACTTTGATATATAATCTGTTCTTTCTTGATTTGCGGTGCACGCCAAGACGATGGATTGGTCGTTTTCATCAAACCTGTACGTCTGTCCATCCTGCTGATCGCATGGCCATTGCGATGCGGGGCTCGCCAGCCAGGTTGGACCACTGAACCAACAGTTTTCGTGTAGAAGTTGTCTTACATCTGCGCCACGAGAAGCGACGTCAGCCGGATTCAACTCAGACGGAACATATCGCCAGAACGTCGTCGGGGAAAGCTCTTGAATTTGGTGGACGTAACTGTCCACGATTGAGTTGCCAGTTGGTTCCTTCGATAGGATCCAGTGCAGCACAATCTGCGAGTCAGACCAAGCACAGCACAGATGTGGCGGTATCTCGAGCTCAGTGCAGACTCGGTGTAGTAGCCGGGCGCCGATTAAAGCAGCTCGTAGTTCGAGACGAGGGATCGTCATCCTGGGCACTTTTTTCTCCGAAGGTCGCAGGCTGCGGATTGGAGCCAATTTGGTTTTTGCCACTAGCAAGTTCACTACGCCAGTGTCGACACTTGTTGAGGTTCGTGAGTAGACCACCGAAGCCATGGCTCGTCTGCTTGCATCTGAAAAAACGTGAATTGCTGTGTTGTTTGCTGTCGGGCCTGTGGAGATCCATCTGGGAAGGGAGATTTCGTCGAACGCGGCAAAGCTCTCGCATGTAGATTCCCATCTTCGACTCATGGACGATGGCAATGGCTCATCCCAGTCTAAGCCGGCACTCCATAAGTCTTGAATAAGGAGTTTTAGCATCAGTGTAGCTGGGGCAAGCCAACCACATGGATCAAAGATTGATGCCAATGACGACAGTATTCTGCGCTTGCTTTGTTGATCTTCAACGGTGCAAGGGCGTCCAAGTCCTAGTGTATCCTCCTGTGGACACCACGCGATCCCCAGCTCACGAACAGGATTATCGGCGGAAAAACTAATCCACGTTGGCCGAAGGCAGTCGCTAGCATCCAGATTTCTCAACAGCTCGGGATGATTTGATACCCACTTTCTTAAACGGAATCCTCCGGCCTTCATCAATTTAATGAGATGATCCTGTAGCCGGAGAGCGTCTTCCACCTCATGAGCTCCTGTGAGGATATCGTCGACATATCTGTCCTTCAGCAATGCCTCCCTAGCTTCCGGGTAGTCCTTCCCTTCGTCGTTACATAGCTGCTGTATGGTTCGAAGGGAGAGATAGGGAGCGCACGACGTTCCATAGGTGACTGTTAGCAGTTGGATGTGACGAACTGGTTCTTCTTCGCTCGGACTCCACAATATGCGTTGTAGGTCTACGTCTTTCTCATCGAGCCATATTCCTCGGAACATCATTTGGACGTCCGTGGCGAATCCGACTCTACGCGTTCTCCAGCGCAATAAGACCACCCAAACCTCTGTTTGCAGCTTCGGACCACAGTGCAACATGTCGTTGAGGCTCCATCCCGAAGATGTGGGTCGAGAAGCGTCGAAGACAACTCTCAGACGGTCACCATCGTCGCTGTGCTGCCATATGCCTTGATGTGGAATGTAGTTCACGATGCGGTCTGTCCGGCGTAGCTCCTCTTCGGTTATAACTCTCATGTGACCGAGTGTTAAGTAGTCGGACATAAACTTTCTATAAGCAGCTGCAAAGCGAGCATCCCTTTTCATTCTTCGATGAAGTCTCGCTAGTGTAGCGCGAGCGCTGGCCTCGCTGTTCCCCAGCTTACTGATTGCGTCGTCCTTCAGTGACAGGCGAACGATGTACTTCCCACCTGGGTCGCGGCGGTGCTCAGCGAAGATCTTCTCGCAGGCCTCGTGTAGTTTTGATTTGCTCTGTATGGGAGGCACGTCTTCCATTTCCCAAAATCGTTGAATAGATTCATTGAGCTGTCGGTGCCACGGAGGGTCAACGACCTCATTGAGTGACAACAGACATTTGCCTTTGCTGTTGACATGTTTCTTACTGACACGACCCGAAATGGTCCAACCGACTGCTGTATTTTGGGCAAGAAGGTCTCCGCTTTGCATGCTTCCGGGTTTCATCAACTCCGGCAGTAGATCAGCTCCCAGCAGTAACTCGATCGGTCTGGGGATGCCGAATTTCGGGTCAGCAAGTCGCCTGTCTTTCCACAACACAAGGTCATCATCGTCGATGTGAACAGCTGGAGTTATAATGCCCAGCCGTCGAAAGCACACCGCGGTGAACTCCACCGGTGACGAGTGATCTGGCAGATGAAGATGAAGTTGGGCCGTCCGTGTGGATCGCTGAACGACGTCGCCTCCCACGCCGATTATGCAGTTGTTGGTTTTCTCGGTGGTCGCCTTCAATCTTCGGACGACCTCTGCTGATACGAGTGTGAGTTCGGAGCAAGCATCCAACAAGGCTCGAGTTTCTATGGGAGGTTGACTGAAGCTGCCCACCGAGAGGATTGCTGTGGGAAAGATGGCTAGTCAATCCGACCTGGGAGGGTCTCTATCTGTGGAGTCAGTGCTCTCCACTCTAGTTGCTGCTGTGACCTTGAGCATTTTGCGCGGAATCTCTGAGTCCTGGCCGGATCCGGGTCTCTTGTCTCCAGCTTCATGTAGTAAGGTGTGGTGGGACGCTCGACACTGCTGGCATGTTGACTGAGGCGGGCATGATCTCACAGCATGCCCCGGACGTAAGCAGTTGAAGCAAAGGCGTGCCTGGACAGCTTTATTGCGGCGTTCTCTTGGTTCCTGCTTCATGAATTCTGCGCAACGACCTGTGTAGTGCTCGGCTTTGCACTGCGCGCAGCTGGTAGGTGCAAAGCGAGTAGCATAAGTTCGCGAGCCGCGCAAGCCACTGGGAGCTGGTTTCGGTCGAGAAGTAGCTAGGTCACTCGATGAGCATGCACCAGTTGAGCGACAACGGCTACTCAAAAACTTGCTCAATTCTTCAAATGTCCTCCATGCGCGTCGAGTGATCGGATCCATGACCGATGCAGCTATTGATACGAGCCAAGCATCCCACTCGTCCACAGGACAGTTGAGCGTCTTCAGCTGATCTCGATGACAACGAAGCGTGTCCAACAGTGTTTGCAGCATCCCCGTCGACTCTTCCCGTATAGGTTTGATGCTTCGTAATGCATTAAGATGACCGTATACTAACAGCCTGCGATGTTCGAATCGATCCTCAAGAATGCCCCATGCAATGCTGTAGTTGTCACCGGTGAGCTGGATTGCGTCCAAGGCAGACTGTGCCTCGCCTTTAACCAGCGTTTTCAGGTAATACAGTTTTTCTACGTTGTTGAGGTTGTCATCGTTGTGAATTAATGCTTTGAAGAGGTCGCGAAAGGATTCCCATTCCTCTCTCCTTCCAGAAAATTCGGGTACATTGATACGCGGAAGTCGAGCATGCGAATGAGCCTGCCGCTCCGTTCCTTTGCTGTAGTCCATGGATTGAACGCTTCCTCCTTCCATGAGTTGAGACCTTACGTCGTAGATTTTCGCCTTCCCCTTGATGTAGTTCCGTTCCACAGACTTGTAAATTGATGCTCGATCGTAGCCGTCCTCCTCGTTTGCTGACATCAAGCCCAAATGATTGCTTTGGAAGTCCATCCAATAAGACTCGAGCATCTCCATACGAACTCTGGCGACTCCTAGAGTCCACTCGACTTCAGGCGTTGAGAAGATCGTCTCGGAAAACGCATTTATAACCTCGACCAATTCCTTCTGGATCGCCAGTAGATTTCCTCTGAAATTCAAACACATGTGTTATCTCGACGCTTCGCTAAGCGGAGTAAAATTAATTTGATCATCGTTTATGCACTCGCATTGTCACTCGACGCCCCTGTTGTGCGGAGCAGTCTCGATGCGCGCGAGAGCGCAGAGCTCAAACAACAGTCTCGATACGCATACTAGCGCAGAGTCCCGAATGAGAATATCGACTTTGATTCGTGAAAACATATGTAAAGCCATGCTGTACAGTTACTACGTTAAGAGCGAGTGACGCGAAGTGCCTCGCGTACGTACGTGTCTGTATCTTGCAATAATTTATTGTATATTTTTGCCAAACTTTCTTTCAATTGTTATCCCTCATGAATCTCACAAAGAAAAGGAAGGGATCCCAAAACCTCACGTTAGTATAAAGACAAACAAAGAGCAGGTCAAGTACGACCTTGAACACGCAAACAGGGTTTTAGCAAGTTGGGAGGCTTTTATATGAGAACAAGTAAATAGAGATAGTGAGATAATTAAGGTAAATTATGGCACTTGAATAGCACAATGAAGTAAGGAATTAAAATCTTATCGAAACCTGCACATGCATCTAGCCTCATTGAAATGCATCATGAAAATTTAGAAAGTACAGAAGCACTCGTGCACAAACAGGGGGGGGGGGTGCGTAGACACAAGGCCACTCAGGCGAAACCACATAGATATACAAAGCGATAAGTTGAGGGCCAAAACGAATTCAACCTAAGAAATATATATGCTAGCACTCATATACATATAAGCATCCATTCATTTATTTACTCACCTTTGTTCTTCCATCTTCTGTCGTGGTTTGATTATCCGGCTCGGGAGGACCAAATGTTTGAGTTCTGATGGTAGTTGACAGGACAACCTCGTGAAGGAAGAGAGAGTCACCTTTTGTCTTACTGGAATTTATTGCTCACAACTTGTTATTAGAAATCAATATAAGTAATCAATATGTTCACATCAATTCACACTGGACTAGTTCACTGAACACAAGCCGAAC
Source organism: Andricus curvator (assembly GCA_932195095.1). Lineage (NCBI taxonomy): Eukaryota > Metazoa > Arthropoda > Insecta > Hymenoptera > Cynipidae > Andricus > Andricus curvator. Next base: position 21,293 of record CAKNYM010050347.1, read on the forward strand.
ACTAGTTCACACTGGATGTATTTCACTGAACACTGACCGAACACTAGTTCATACTGGACGTATAGATGGTAAGTGCGCGCTGAGACTCGGGACGTCTGATCCGTTAAGGAGCTGTATCGCTTCTGAACTTCCTTCTCTCTCGCAGTTGAACCTGTCACATTCTGCGCGCTTAAATGTGTGTTCTCTCTCTTTTGATCCTGATTTCCCGCGTCAATACTCGTTTTTGACCTCTGATTATTTTTTTTTATTTTGATCGCTAGCTTGAGAATTTTCTTCAACTGGAAAAGTTATTGTGGGTTGTGTTTGTTCAATTGATCTTCGCCCTTGATTATTGTAATGACCCCTCGGTCTCGGATTAAACACCTGTCGCATTAGACTCATAAATGGATTAAATGGCAATCGCTGTTGATACTGCCCTCTTCCGAAACCTCTACTTCTACCGTTCTGTTCATGACCTCTGAAATTTGTGTTACCCC
>CAKNYM010050347.1:36768-48025 GCA_932195095.1 Andricus curvator
TAAGAATCGTGCATCCTCGGCTTCAACGCCGAACCCATCTTCGTGGCTGACCCGAAGCCGCCACCGAAATCAAACGAAAGAGCACGAAGGAGACAGTGAAATCATCCGAACCGACAAATTTTCGTTGCCGGGGAGCGTGGAATCAAGTGACGGAGTGGGGGAACACCGACACGCGGCGTTTACGTGTGTTGCTCCCACACGGGAGTCGTGGTGGGGGCCGCCAGCTCCCACAATCTGTGAACACTGGTTCAGATACGTACCCAAGTCATAGGTCAATTGTAACGTTCAAGGTCAATTGGAGGTTATTTGAAATGAACAAAGTTTTCCAAGAGGTCATTGCAATTCCTGAAGTATTTTCAACGGGGAATTCAATGGTGACCTGCATTTTGACCTTGAAGTTGACCTTCATGGCTTTTTGAATGTCAAATTTTTTTTTTTTTTTTTAAATGGAAACCATCTTTTTTACATCTGCAATCGATAGAGCGAAAAATACTACGTTCAAGTACGTACCCAAGTCATAGCTCAATTGTAACGTTCCAGGTCAGTTAAAGGTTATTTGAAATTAACAAAGTTTTCCAAGAGGTCAGTGTAATTCCTGAAGTAAATTTGAACGAGAAATTCATTGGTGAGCTCTGTATTGATCTTGGTGATGATCTTCAAGGTTTTTTCAAGGTTTTTTCCAAGCAGTTTACGTTTACGTTTAGCATTGCCCAGGAACAACGACGTGGACGTAGTAAATTCTGTTCCCTTTGGGGTGCTTGATTAGTTGATTTTGAGACAGGATTTAACCCTTCTCTATTACGAAAAGTGCGATTAAAAAGCAAACGTATGGAGATAGAAAAACGGTATAGGAATTATGGTATCGCCTTAGGTATTGACTTAGGTATCGAAAAACGGTATAGGACTTTTCGATATAACTCTTTGGGGAGGAACAGAACTCTCACCAGAACTCCTGGAACTTTTAATGAAAAATTTCCTATATGATTTTAAAATATTCAAAACGCTGTAGCCAAGATCAATACAGAGCTCACCAATGAATTTCTCGTTGAAATTTACTTCAGGAATTACACTGACCCCTTGGAAAACTTTGTTAATTCCAAATAACCTTTAATTGACCTTGAACGTTACAATTGACCTATGACTTGGGTACGTATCTGAACGTAGAATTTTTCGCTCTATCGATTGCAGATGTAAAAAAAAGGGGGTTTCCATTTTAAAAAACAAAGCTGACCTTCAAAAAGCCATGAAGGTCAACTTCAAGATCAAAATGAAGGTCACCATTGAATTCCTCGTTGAAATTTACTTCAGGAATGACCTTCACTTTTTTTAAAAATATTTTACGGGAGAAAATATCCAACCGTCCCGGGACTTTTTAGTCACCCGTAACCTGTGAGTTACAGGGGTCGCCTAAAAATAGGCAGAAGAGGCAGCTCCGGCGTGATGCAAGTAGAAAATTGCATCGCACAGGAGAAGTCTCAGAGCGCAGGCTCGAGAACTTCCAGCCACGTGGAGTTACGCAAGCGAGAGAGGATGAAGTGGAGCAGCGAGAATAAAAAGCGCTCCGCGGCCAAGAAATGGCATTCTGAAATCTTGTGTTCAAACTGCCAGGATCTCAGGGTGAAAACTTTGTGGGAAGGTCTGAGGATTGTATCCTCTCCTATCTTGCCACACAACTTTCACCAACTTCAAAAGGCAAAGCCCTCTGAAGAGGAGTAAAAGGTGATTACATTGCCTTAAACTGCTCACGCAGAGATTCAACTTTGTGAGTGCGATTCTGACAGATTTCGGTCAAAGTGGACGAAACCTTTTTCTACGCGTTTATAAGGCTCGCGATAAAAATCGCTGTGAGCACTTTGAAAATTTTGAGCGAAATATTTCAACTTGAGAATTATTATATTCGATCTTCGAGCTAAGCTGAGGTTATACCAAAGCCCAAAGTCCACACCATCCAATACAATAATTCAGAGAACTAAAATGTATACCTCTGAGATTTACTCTTATCTTAATTAAAATTACTCAATTAAGTAAGACTTTAGTTAACTTAGCCGTCATAAAAAACCAGCAGTTGCAATATATATATAGTTAAAAGTTTGTCATAAAGACAACCGCAGGATTTCGCCGGGAGCGGGTGCTGATCTGAAAAATTGCACCCGCTCCCAGCGAAATCGTGGTAAAATTTCAGCTGTAATCACGTCCCACGACCGTGAGATAGGTGGTTACAGTCTGCGACGAACTCAATACGATAATCCGGCAAAATTCTCGTGCACCCTGAGGACACGGAGCGACCCAAGGACTACCGCCTTCTGTATTTTTCCCGCAAGTGTCTCAGCAACGATGATCAAGATGATCAAGACGATTAGCTTAACAGAATATTCCGGGTATAAACGTCGCAACTCCCTTTATAAGGTCTTTATACCTCTCTTTATTTTCTTTCTCCTTGGCTGTGACGTTTTTGTCAGCTGGTATCTAAAATTCGAAAGCGAACATGGTTCTTTTCTCGAATTTAAGGAGAACTATGTCTGGCTCTAGGAGCGTTTAGCGGAGAGGTATTTGGGCTGATGCCGTAAAAGTGACAGAGATGGTAATGAAGCACTCTTAGTGTCGCATTGTGCCTTTGGATGTAGGTCGTTCCCGCATGAGTTGGACAACTAGATAGTTTGCGTCCTAGATGCTCGGGGTGTGCATAGCACGCTCTGCAGCTATCATCGGGAATGGTTTCGCTCAAAATGTGGTGACTATATGCTAGAGTGGAAATGACACCGACTTTAGAAGCCAAAATAAGGTCCTCCGTGCCCGACTCCAATCCGCGTGATCTAATGAAAGAAAACGTTAGCTCATACGACGTCAACTGATCTTCCACATTTCTGTGGAAGATGCCGTGCAGCCTCTTGTCGAGGAGCTGTTCGCGGAAGTTTTTCTCCTCTGTTCTCTTAATCCGGGCCATCAGGAGTGAGTATTCAAGATGGATAAGATTTGATGCATTTTGCTCACCCCTGATATTGAAGTCAAGGCCGAGTGTTCGTTGCAGATACTTTGTTCCTCGCCGACAGTTTGTAAGCCCATATCCGTCGGATGAGACGTTTGTATCTGCATCGGAGAGTATCCCTTATAGATGTCACGTCCTGAATGCGGCTCTGTGGCATGCCCGGGTATGTATAGGTCTCTCCAGCGCAAAGGTGTCGTATAGCGCTTCTGTCAACGAGCTCAGGATCTTCGGGGATGCCATTAAGTTTTCGTTTCTTCAAATTAACCTTGGCGCATTTCTCTTACTCGAACTCCATTCCAATCTCTTGAGTGTACTCTTTGACAATTTGTAGAGCTAGATGTAGTTTCTCTTGATTTCTAGCATAGATCTTAAGATCATCCATGTAGAATACATGGGTGACCTTATGCTTTCGGTTTCCAGGTTTGCGGCAGAGGTACCCTTCGGAATGGCGAAGTGTGAGAGATAGTGGCAATAATGGCAGGCGAAAGAGGAGAGGGCTCATGGTGTCGCCCAGAAACAAAACTCTCTGAAAGGTGATACTGTTAGTGATCACACGATGTTTTCCAGATAAGATAGTAAATCTGGTTTTCCAAAGCGGCATTATTCTCTCTATGCACATCACGATGTGTGGATGAACCTTTAAGCTTTCCAACAGACAGATGATAAGTCTATGGGAGGTGGAATCGAAAGCTTTCCGGTAATCAATCGAGGCCATCGATAGAAATCGCTGACAGGATGCTGCGTCTTTACAGACATATCTATCGATGAGCAAGTTCTCCCAAACTCCTGCTACGGTTTTCTTTGAGCCGCGTTGTTCATACATCTCTCGCTACGCAGGTCCAATTGTCCGAACAATCCTATCATTTAGGATAACTGTGAATTGGCCTGTCAGTGCTCCTGCCAGGAGCACTGTGCGCCCTTCCACCAACCACGCCGGAATAGGCTCTTTCAACTTCAAATATGAGGTGAAAATTCGAACCAAATGCTGGTGGGTTAAAGGAAACTTCTTCCACCAGAAGGTCTTGATACCATCTGATCCCGGAGCAGAATAGTTCTTCATGCCTCTTAATACGTTTTTCACCTCCTCGGTAGTGATAGGTGGGCATTCTTCCTCAGCTGTTATGAGGGCATTCCACAGGTCCTTGAAGCTATTTGGGTGTTGGACTTCGTAGACTTCTCTCCAAAATGCTTTGAGCTCCTCTGGTTTGGGTGGATGGGCGACAGTAATTGGAGGGTCTTGCAAGAGTCGAGATGGGTCAGACAAAAACTGTTGATTTTCTCTGACCCACCTCTCTCTCCGCTCTAGACTTCTCCTAGCGTCAGATAGTACTCGTATCCTGTCAACAGTATACTGCCTGATGGTCAGTAGCTTTGACTTGTTAATTGTGTGATGACGGATCCACAGTTCGCGCGCGAACTGTCAAACCTTGGCAGTGAAAGTCCTGCCAGATGGTATGTAGTCAATCACACACGGAATGCGGGACGCGTACTGTCTTGCCCAGCCTATCTTTGTGCTGAGTTGATGCATTCGTCTTTTGTTCTTATGATCAACCGTTGGTTTTTTTTACGGTTTGCATCTGCCAAAGTTCTCGCTGCATTGTACGCACTACAATTGATAGTCCAGAGGTCGGATTTTTCGGAAAAATCTCCACTAAGCCTCTCTTTTTCTGTTGGTGGCTTGTTCTGACTGCGGTTGAATAGGCGCTCCGCTTATATACCGCCGTTTCCGGAGGTCCTCGGCACGGTTTCGCAGACTATGTAACCTTTTCGTTCAGGGGCCATACTGATATTGTAGCACTCCAGCAGGTAGTCCCTGAGTCGATCCGTCCACGTAAAAGTAACGAGATTCTGCCCGGTCAATCGCATTGATTACGTCTATATATATACATATTAAGTGAATTTGACAGGTTTCCCATGAAGTTTTGTAGGTTGTTGTTACTCTCGCTAGGTAAAAGCCATTAGCAGCTTCGAAATTTCATCACTAGATGGGAATGTTACGGTGGACATTTTAAAATTCCCAACAGAGTGGAATTTTACCTTCCTTCGCGGAAAGTTACCGCGTTCGTGCAGGTTCCTTTTATTTCCCACGTCTGACGACGTAAATTTTCGTTGATTTTTTTTACAGTGTAGTACTGCTAGTGAATTCTAGAATACAGCCCTAAGATAGAGTCTGATACGCACGGAGAAAAATGGAAGTGAAAAATTGAGTCTTTAGTGCTGGCAGTCGATGTATTCATTACTGAACCGGCGTTGTAAAAAAAATTCGAGATTGAGGTTAGGTTATTGATTGAAGTGCAATCGCGGTATTAACTGCCTCAGGCAACTTAAGAGATCACAGCTTGTCGACTCAGATAAAAAAACTTAGTTATCGAGAATTTATTCCTGGTTTTCACCGCAGCAATCAGCATCTCCCTGCAATCTGGTATTCTGGATGCTAAAGTAAGAGGCACTAAACGTCCTTATGGTATCATGCGAGCAAACTTCGGTTTGGTCCCGCCCAAACATTACTGAGTGCGGGGCATCCAGGAATGGTTACTGGACTGCTGCAAGCTTAGTCAAGTTCCCAATAGAACACTATAAACTATACTTCGATTAATATTTTGTCCTTCCGACAACTGAGACGCGATGTATAGATTTTCATTTTTGATGCTGGAAAGTATAGTAACTTATGCTTCCTATTCTTTTTTGAGAAAAGGCACTTTTTGGGAGAGACTTTAGATTTTCATTTATGGAAAGGTTGACGCACTTAAATTGTAGGTGGTAACGTACGAAGTGCATACACTAACTTTAAAGCATTAAAAGATAAGGTTTTATGCAGGAGAGATACACATTTTTAATTATTAGTGTGTAGTTTCACATTCCTTCCCGTGTCTTCTGCATCTTCAAATGCAATTTGGTAATCATTAAACAATTCAGACGATAGCGCGTCAGGCTTTCGTGGAGGAGGACTAAGGTTCGATCGCTGAGCCGGTACTAATGGCAATTTTTCTATGTACTTCTACCGGGACTTTGGAAACTGTAGGTCCCCTCAGAAGAGGCTGGTTACGTACCAAGGTAGAGGCCCCATGTCGAGGGGACTAGCCTTGAGGTTCGAAGTCGATTTTGAGAAGACTCGAAAATGAGTCAGCAATCTCCTTGCGTTTGAGGCCTCTACAGCAGACTCACGCTCGGTGGTCGCTGGTCGATTTCAAATAATGAACGCACATACATATACTTCCATAACACACTAGTAGAGTGCTTCGAATCTGTGCATCTAAATAATGACCTCAGAGGGATCGCTCCGTCCACCCTAGTCTGGCCGTATTATTTTTTTGTGGCTTGCTATAGGGAGGCTGCCTACCCTACGTGTTCAATTTCCAAAAGAATTGATTTTTTGGTAAGAATTTTACAACCAAATTAAATAGGTGATCTCTATGATCAAAGTCGTCATCATTGTCAAGAATTTTTAAAATATGTAAATTGTTTTGAAAAAAAATAAGAATTTCTAATCATTGTGCTTGAGTACTTGGTAGTACTTGATTACTTGAAAGTCCATGAAATAAGGATGCTAATTTACAAAGGTGAAACTCAACCGGTCTTTTAACAACATAGTCTAGATTCTACTACTTTACTTTAATTGTAATCTAAGAGGATCCAATTCACCCATGATCCGAGTTCTAACACGCGAGTCAACTCACACACGCCACTTTTCATACGCGTAAAAAATATTTTGATACTTTTGTAAATTTAGCCCAGATGTAGGTTCCAGGAGATACGACCACGATCCTTCTTGAAACATCGATCCGACTACACTTCTCAATAATTCAGAAGGGAAAAATACTAGACGCTGTTAATGGATCACTTATCACTTCACGGTAGCCCGAAAAGGCAAAATCACTAGACACTGTTTAGGAATCACTTATTTGAATTTAGAACAATTTGTGTTAGAGTAGGCATTTTAAGACTTTAGAATGCATAGGTCGGAACTCAAACCGATAATCAATATCACTTTTTCATAACACCTCCATGATTTCACCCCGTTTTCATGCCTGTGGAGCGGGCCCACAATCTCGTTTTTCGAACGGCATGAGTAGAAAGTACTTTCTACTCTCAAGGGAGTAGAAAAATGATTTCATCGAAAGAATATGGGTTATATTCACGTGAGTGTGCTAATATCATGTCGACGACAGACTATGTTTCTTTAAAGGTCGATGTATGTGGGGAAAATAGTATAGCGATACAGTGGCATTGTCTCCACAGTTGCTATTGGAACTGCTAAACCTACTTCGTATTCATTTGTGATTTTGTCTTTCAGTGCCACCATAATAGTCACAATAGGTTAAAGGGAAACGGAAGGTTTGGCTGATCACATAAATGACTGCAGCGACATCCATAAAACAATCGAAAATAAAGTCTAGTGCAGCGTTTCCCAAACTATTACTGCAGGTTAGAGTACCCTACCGCCGGTAGGGGGATGCCACCCCGGGCCCGGTAGCTCGGCAGGCTCCGAGGTAGGCTCCCCGCTGGGAGCAGACGGCTACTTTCGTATACCTGCCACGAATAACCCTTTCATTGTTATGAGATAATGACCAGTTACAATAACTGAAATTACATAGACATGGCGCAAATTAATTTTCATTATTCCGTGACATAGTTTAAAAAAAAAATGAAAAAAATTCATAAAAATCGGTTAATATTTCCCCTATGGAAGGAAGCATTCACAGATCTTGAAATGTAAAATCCTTGGATCTATACAATTGTTTGGGAAAATAAAATTCAATAACGTTACACATTATTTTTCGAAAGCCAAATTTCAAGTTTATTATAAATGTATAAATTCATTCGTACATATGCGAGTATAATACACCCAGTAATCAGACATTCATAACATTCTACATTTTTGTGTATACGGGCGATTCTGAACACTGTGAAAAACATATACTCAAACAAGGAGTACATTCGACATCCATTTAATGTATATTTCATCGTAATATATGATCATCTGACAAGAGTGACAATTCCAATTATACATTGTTTCTAATGGTTCCTAATATTAACAATTGGCTGAATAAGGTGAAGATATACACTTTTAAACATTTTCATAATTTTGCCACACATTTACAGTCCGTGCTAAGTTACCGACAGTCGGTAAAATAGTGAGGTCGGTGATGCAGATATCTGCTGCTATAGCATTGTACCATCGGTCGGTAGAACAGAGAGGTTGGTAATTTTAAGGTTCTGTTCCATGCTAAGTCGGTAAAACAGTGAGGTTGGTAATGGATGTATACCATTAAGCCATTTCCCTTTCGGGGTAGGCGTGACACTACCCGATTCGGGTAGTGTTTCTAGGTTGATAACTTGTAGTAAATAACTACAAGTGTGGGCTCACCACACCCACGATGTGCCAACAGCACTCAGTTTTCTCGAATGGTCACCCATCCAAGTGCTAACCGCGCCCAACGCTGCTAAACTTCAGTGATCTGACGAGAACTGGTTTTTTCAGCGTGGTATGGCTATTGACTATTGGATATTCCTGCTAAATTAACATTATAAGGTTCTGTTCTGTGCTGAGTTACCATCGATCGGTAAAACAGTTTAGTACCATCGGTCGGTAAAACAGGTAAGTCGGTAATTTTTTATATTATCATTTCACTATGTGTCGTAAGGTAGAGAGCTATGTTACCATCAGTCGGTAAAACAGAGAGGTCGGTAACTTTTTATATTATCATTTTGGCATATGTCGGTAAGCTAGGGAACTAATTTACTATCATTGGGTAAAACAGGGAGGTCGATAATTTCTTATATTATCATTTTACCATCGGTCGGTAAGGTAGGGATTCATGTTATCATCAGGCGAGAAAACAGGGAGGTCTGTAATTTTCTATATTATCATTTTGGCATCGGTAGGTAAGATGAGGCGTCCTGTTACCACCAGTCGGTAAAACAGGGAGATCGGTAACTTCTTATATTATCATTTTACCATCGGTCGGTAAGGTAGGGATTCATGTTACCATCAGTCGGTAAAACAGGGAGTTCGGTAAGTTTTAATATTATCATTTTACCATAGGTCGGTAAAACAGGGGCCGTCGGTGATGCCCATCTCCAGCCACAGGTCGAGCGTCAGTCGCTATATCAGGAGTCTACCTTATCAATCGGGTGTGAATAACTGATGACGTCACTCAGTACTTTCTGCCAGCACTGATATCAACAGTCGGTAATGCATTTGTCGGCCGGCGAATTGATTTTCAGTCTGTCCGTACCTTACCGACATACTGTATGTCGCCCCAGTGTGTCCTACATGCGCGCGCTGATATTCCCTCGACGTCCATGGATGTTCCTCTGTTTCTGCAAGTTTCATGCGTCTACTTTATATACAAAAGATGTGGGGTTTTCCCCTATTTCTACAAGTGTCGCGTTGAGATTTCCTGCGCTGTTTCAAATAGCCTACATTTTATCAATTTAAATTTCCCGCTTCTGCTGCTTGTGATGCCAACAGTAAACGAAGATGATCCACTAGCTCATTTGGATCATCCCAATAAATGTAGTCTGGTATTGAGTCTTTCCTTGCTATCGTGAGGTTGGGTGGTAAACTCATTAATCGTTTCATTTTCTTTAATGAACCTTCAGTTGCTGATAATCGTTTATGTGGAAAAAGTTTCACTATAATATTTTTATATTTTGCAGTATTGCTTGAGCGAATAGGTGAAGTAGGACTATAGTTGTTATTATGTGCATTTGTAGCTATAAGAATTTCTTCATAGTTCTTTAGATCATCAGGGCTTATATAAATTTCATCAGGTTTTTGCCTAAATAAAAGTTTCAATAAACCAGTGGTTTTCATGTCAAGTCTTTCACCAATCTTGATATATTCTCCAGCAAAGCTAATAGGTGTATCACCAATCATCAGCGAACCATCGCTAAGTTTTCGTACACCATAAACCATATCCAAATATTTTTTCCCATTTTTATTTAATAGTCCAATCAATTTAATTCTCAACTTGTCACGATTTTCAATAGGTTCATCATTTTCTTCAATCATATGGCCAACGGCCATACCACGCTGAAAAACCCTTAATGGTTTTATCATGCTCCTGATCGCCATCATCACTATCACCATCAGCAGTCATGAAAGAAAGATTCTTCTTCATTTTCTTCTTCTTCGTCTTCATCTTTATCAATTTTATTTTTCATTAATTTATTTTGTTTTATTGATATATCTGATATATCTACTAGCTCTCGTAGTGGTGTGACTATAGGTATAAAAGTCTCTCTCAAAATACTTTCGGTAGCTTCTTCACCCAAATTGAACGTACGATATTTTCGTCGAATTTCATCACTAGCTTTTGCTATTTCACTCAGCATATCTCGTTTCTTTCGAAACATGTTGATGCGTTGGTGTCTCAGACTATACTAAGTCGCAATCGAGGACTCTTATTTATAGGAGAAGGAGGAGGATAAGGGGAAGGAGGATAGTGATGATGATAATGAGGAGGAGGAGGATGAGGATAATGATGATGACAATGAGGAGAAGGAGGAGGAGGAGGATAATGAGGAGGAGGAGCTATCCTATCTTGAACTGTGTAAATTGCTTCATACGGATCCAAACGATCTTGTGTATGAGCTTCAATTTTGGATAAATAGTAACCATTCGCTACAAGGCCTGTCTGTCAAGCAATTATTAATAAATTGCGTCAAAAAAGTGTAATATATTAGTGAATACTTTTATCAATCTAGGTCAAGACATTTTTTTGTTTATAATGCATGTGATCTATTAAAACTAGTTTAAGATTGTTGTTGAATAAAAATTTATATTAAACAAATAAAACTATGTGTATTTAATCCTAATACCCTATCTTGTTAGAGTAAGTCAATAAATTAATTAGCTTATTATTTAATCATTCTAGTTATTAATTATTTTTATTTAAAATTGGTTTTTTCTTAGTTTAATAATTTTTACTTAATTTAATTACTTTTATCTTGGTTTAATTATTCTTAACTTAATTTAATTAGCTTTATTTTGGTTTAATTAGTTTCGGCTTAATTTAGTTATTTTTATTACAGTTTCATTAGTTATAAGTATTAAATAAACCTAATTAGTTAGATTAATGATAGTGTTTTGAGCGATGTTGTTTGTCTGAGTGATATAAATTTATAATAATAATATAGGTATTTTTTTCGACATACTTCAGACCAAATAAAAGGAGATTAGTTGTTGAATCCTTTATTGCACACTTCCAGTAGCCAACGTTTCGAAAACATATGTTTTCCTCATCAGGACAAAAAAATTTGGAG
>CAKNYM010050347.1:60409-80237 GCA_932195095.1 Andricus curvator
CGCAAAGCCCAAAACCCCCCGGGTTCCGAGATAAGGCCCGCTGAAGTCAGTATCACCGGGTATTAGCTCTACTTACTCGGCTATTGACTCTACTCGGAAAAGTGGGTTCGGTTAATTCGGCTGAAATTGTTATATGTTACGTATCTTGGCGTCCTGAACAAACGTCTCCGTGGGCGCAAAACCCAAAACCCCCGGGTTCCGAATTAAGGCCGGCTGAAGTCAGTATCACCGGGTATTGGCTCTCTTAAAAATTAAGGTTTATTGTAAACTTCTTGATCTGAGGCTTGCTGTTCAAATCAAATACAAGGAGTATTTGGGACCTTGACATCAAGGTCAAGGTCAAAGGAACATCTGAAGGTCAAATCGGCTTTTTAACAGCAACCCCTTTTTACGACGCCGCAAACAGTCAATAGTCAATAGTCAATAGTAAAGGCCCAAAACCCGGGAGTTTTTGGGCTTTGCGCCCTTGGGGACATTTGTTCAGAACGCTGAGATACGAAACATATAACAAATTGAAACCAAATTAACTGAAACCACTTTTCCTTAAGGAATGTGCGTGGTCCTTTCTATTTTGAATAACTAAAATAAATAATAATCAAACGCATCACTTCACGCATTAAAATTTGATAATATTAACTAATGAATTCCATCTGGCATCTCCACGGGAGAATAATCCTGAAAAGTATTAATTAAATAAGTAAGTTCGGGAGAAATGGGCCACTCTTCCTCATTTGCATGCACTTCACAGGATCGTGCCCATTTTCCGTGTTAGTGTGTCTGTCAATACGCAAACAAAAAACGTTCTTCAAACGCGTCAGTCGCTGTTATTATTTTCGAGAAAAAGAACTTCGTTTTTTGTCATTGTCGGAAAAAACTCTAACGTTTTTCAGCCTCCATATATTTCTTTGTGATTACGCAAAAGAGTCAATAATATTCCAATGTAGCCGAGTTTGACAAGAAAACATAACCTTTTAGAAGGTACGTATGCTTTTTAGGCAATATTAAATGTTTACATTGCGATGTGATCGCGTGGCCCATCTCTCTGTGTCAATTCGGGAGAGATGGGCCATTTTTTTAGGTACGGATGGGCCAGTCGATAACTTGAATAATGCAACTAAAATTTATAACTGTTTGTCTATTTTTCACTTTGAGTGATTTAATAATTAATTCAATTTAGCAAAAATAATTGTTTAAACCAATAATTGTTGTTTAGAACTATCTTCATCTATATCATTACCACAGATAGTTGCGGTTTTTTCATGAAATTTTTAACTTTTTGTCCTTTTTTCACTTACTTAATACAAGTTAACAAAAATAGTTGTTTAAACAATTATTATTGTTTATAACTACCTTCTCTTACAGAAGTGCTAGAAAGTTGCGGTTTTTTCTGAAATGTTTAACTTTGCTTTATCTTTTTGGTTAGGAACAAATAATAAATAAACAGTAGAGGGAATGATATTTTAAACAGTCTCTTTTTTTGTGAATATATTTTTCTGAAATAAAACAGATATTTAAAATATGCTTCAAATTTTCTACACTGATCATATTAAATACAACATTTCCCTGATGTAGTTACTGACAGACTTCGGTGAGCATAATCAATTAATTATTTGTTTGAGGTCTCTTTAATCTTGATGTATATGTATATTTTCATTGACGAGAAGTGTTTTCTCCAGTGAAGGTGGCGGGGGGGGGGTGATATTGGAATATTTGCAATTCCAAATTTTTCTTTCACGCTTTGCAATAAACTGCTTGTTGTAATTCAAAACAAAACTTTTACAAGTCATTTGAAGACTTAGTCCCCCTACCTACTACTAATTATCCCATTTTTTTTGTCTCTTGTGTAAAATAGTTTTTTTGTTTAAATTAATTTGTTTCAAACATTGGGAAAAGAGCGAAAATAATTCACTTAAAACAACACAAAACTATTTGAGAAATAATTCTTGTTGAGGTTCACTTATTATTTATTCATAACTAATAAGTCAAAGCAAAACTAAAGATTTCAGAAAAAAGCATTTTTCTAGCATTACTCTAAGTGAAGATAGTTATAGACAATAATACATTTTTGCTCAATTCAATTAATTATTAAGTCACTCCAAGCGAAAAATAGGCAAATAGTTAAAAATTTAGGATACACCGCAACTTTCTACCATCAAGGATAGAGAGTATTATTAACAATAACAATAAATTGTTCGAACAATTATTTCTGTTAACTTTAATTAATGATTACTTCACTCTAATTGAAAATTGGACAAAAAACCAAAAATTTCAGAAAGAAACCGCAACTATCTAGGCTTAATATAGAATAAGGTAGCTATAAACAATAATAATCAGCTTGAACAATTATTTTTGCTTAATTAAAATAATTATTAACTCACTTCAAGTAAAATTGGATAAAAAGTTGAAAATTTTAGAAAAAACCGCAATTTCTAGCATTATTCAAAGAGAATATTATAAACAATATTGATAAATTTTTTAAACAATTATTTTTGTTCATATTGATTAGGTATAACCTCGCTCTAATTTAAAATTCGACAAGCAGTTAAAATTTCTTGAAAAAACCGCGACTTTCTAATGTGGCCCATCTCTCCCTGAAAAATTTTAAAATCGACAATTTTGAAAATGTTATTTGACTGTTGCAAATAATATTGCAAACAAACAATGATCAAAAACTCTGAACAGTTCATTGTTTATTTTATCTTAGCCATTTTTACAGATTTTTTACATTGATTTGGTGAGTACCAGGAGCAATTTAGAAAAAAGTGACCCATCTCTCCCGAACTTACCCTAAGTAATAAAAAAACCTTTGATAAATAGTTAAAAAAATATATACTTAGATTTAACTGAAATTACCTTCTCAGCCATTCCATCTTCTAAACTGTAACTTTTCTCATCAATACCTTTTCTTTCAATCAAAAATCCTTCAACCTTCCACTTTCGATGAAATAAAGTAAATGGCTCATTAAGCCCATTACTTTCCAAGTGAACTTTACCTTTTTTTCAAATTCAAACGAGTTCTACCAAGGAAACCAAACAAACTGTCCATTTATATTTAATAGAGACTGTTGTAAAACTTTACGAGAATTTCTATTCACCCAACGAATCCTTTCAGGTTCCACCTAAGAGTACATAGTACATCATTTGTTACTTTGTTTTTAAATCCTCACATAAAACATTTGAAATTGAAATCTCACCTCAATCAATTCAGACCCCTCAGCGGTCCAATACCGCAATCCAACAAACAGACCTCCATGAAGACCGTGAATTTCACATTATTGTTGTAGAATTTCCAGAAAATAATATAATTTTTCTTGATCGTGTTTACTCCACTCCGAAGGACACTTTATGTTTACAGAATGACCATAAAATGACCCAAAAAATGACAACAAAATCCAATAAAAAAGTGCTCCTTCCAATTATTTTTTAAAGTCCACGGATCCTCCCAACAATTCGTTTGAATAACTCTATCCAGATCCCTTGAATCACACATTTCATTACGTGGCACCAGACAATTCTTTCTAAACTAAATAACAAAAGTCAGAAAGATGACCCTTTATGTGGCCCTTTTGCTATCCTAAACATGTTCATGAAATTATTAACAGTACATATCAAATTTATTGGTCGTACATATTTTTCCGCTAATCGATCAAATATTACGCACTTTAATGTATGTCAAACAAAAAATGTCATCATTTGACTAACCCGCTTAAAAATAAAGATAATAATAAAAATGCAATCATTCGCAGTAAAACATTAATTTTTCTTACAATTTCACTCACATTTTAAAAACTAATAAAACCCACAGTAATGGGATCCTCTTCATCCCCAGAAAGAAAATCGACATCATCATCAGGGTCTGAATCTGTTTCATACTGTAACAAAAAATTTCATTTGTTCGTTAAAATTCCAATATCTTCCCACTCTTCTAAATTACCATCCGTCTCTCGCACAAGATACACTTTTTTAACATATTCTTCTTCCTCATTTTCTATCTCTCTCCCATAACACATTATTCACTTCATCATACTTATTCTTTATTTACCACTAAATTATTTCTTCTTCTCTCACTCAAATATTCTGTGAAAATGCATACTCACTCCAAAATCTGGATTCCTATAATAATCCGCAGCTAACCATTCCAAAAAATCCTCAGTCCTATAGTAATCATAAACAGTCATAGGTTCGACATCAACGAGCATGGGCACTACGTACTCCATAGGAGCCTTCGTGATCAATTTTGCAGACTTATATTCCTCTTTATCCTCACGATCACTTTCTAACTGTTGCAAATTTTCATCAGCAGCGTCCACCTTCACCATTCGTAAACATAAAAAAACGCTCGGGAGCACCTGGATATCTGGGCTCCCAAGCAAATAAGTGGGACCCATTAGATGCCACCTTTTGAGCAAATTTCACATACTCTCTCACGTAATTAATCACGTGATTAATCTCGCAATTAATTAAATTAATCACGTAATTAATCTCTTAAACCTTTTCCTTCTGTCACTTCAAGATGATACAAATTAAAAACGCAGCAGAAACCGAATAACCTTACAGATAATTATTATACTTATGTCTTACATTACGTTCTTCAGAAGTAACACTATCTGTATATGGATAAACTAACTGAAACCCATATTAAATAGAATTTTTAAAACAGATGTAGAATATCATAGTTCTAAACCAAAATTATTAGTTACGTTCTTGCGATTTCTTCTATTGAAATTATGTCAACGAATGTTATAAAACAATCGACAAAAAATGTAGAAAATTTCACTAGAATTCACTTTATGTAATTCAAAAGAAAACATCCTTTTTCTTTGCATTGCATTTTCAGCGCCATAAAATATCAAGCTAAGCAAATCGATCCTTATGAATCACTCCCAACAGAAATTATTTTTTTCTGATATTAATTATGGCGATGATAAACCAAGAGCGAGAATTTACCGCAACTTATAGCCATTATAGGGTTTATATAGGTATACCATTAAGCCATTTCCCTTTCGGGGTAGGCGTGACACTACCCGATTCGGGTAGTGTTTCTAGGTTGATAACTTGTAGTAAATAACTACAAGTGTGGGCTCACCACACCCACGATGTGCCAACAGCACTCAGTTTTCTCGAATGGTCACCCATCCAAGTGCTAACCGCCCCCAACGCTGCTTATCTTCAGTGATCTGACGAGAACTGGTTTTTTCAGCGTGGTATGGCTGTTGGTGATTTATATTATATTTATTTTTTATTTCATTTTATTTTTTTTATTTTGTTTATATATTTTTTATTTATTTATATTTATAAAGGTGATTAAAGTGATTTAGAGTGATAAAATAATATATTAACTTATACTGAACCTTGAAAGAAGTAAGGACCAACCGGGGCACCTCGCTGCAACCCTAAACCACTATAACGATGCCCTGGGCTCATAATTCGAGTCAAAATTAATATTGTTTAGTGCAAACACTAAACGAAATCAGTGTAGAATGCAATTTCACCGAAACCATTTATATTGTATAATCATTGGAAACACTAAATTCTTTACCGCCGATCGAAGCGCAATGCTCTGTACGAAAAGAGAACCGTGAGTTCTTCCTTTTTGGCAAACCAGCCTCGACCAAAAAGAAAGCGAAACAGAACGCAGAAAAACAAATCTTAAAAACCTTAAGAAAAGAATTTATTTTGGCGAAGAAACTGTTCACAATATGGTAATAGAACCAATCAATGTTTATCACTTGCGCGATAATACAATACACGGCTAATGCATCAAATTGTACAAGTGGACAATGTGAAAAATGCTATCAGAGCGAACATTGCGCTCAGCAATGCAATGGTCCAAAGCGTAATCAAACATATATGGATTGAAGTGACATAATAGGAAAATATATATGTGTCTATAAGATGCTTTATACTCTCAAAAAGCATGGAATTTATAATTAATCAAGCAAGCATACATACACAAATACCTATATGCATACTCGTACATATGCATGAAAAAAAGGTGCTCTTTTCAATTTTTTCATAAAAAAGAGCCTTATATACCCAAGATTACCATAGATTATAGACGCATGTTACTATTATTATATAAAGCCAAGGACTACAAATTATGCAGGTTCGAAAAACTACAAATCATGTATCTCATAACAATTGTTCAATATAAGGACTCGATTTGATCAAACATATGTTTATCTTCGAATACACCATCTGCCAAGGATTCGAATACAGTAGTTTCACCCCCGTATCCTGTCTAAGGGGGAAGGTGTCACGTCCGGCACGTTCGTGACATTCATTAAATGTTTCATCAAATTGGAATCAACATATTCATTTAATGTGAAAACAACGATGACCCATTTGTTACAAAATATCACATTGGTCCACTGAGGAAGTAGATCATAGGAGTGAGACTCAACGTGGTTCTCATGTGTGACGTATGCATGGACTATAAACCCCCGAAAATGATGCAAAGTTGGTCTAGTTTCCGCACGTCGTTACGCTGTCCGTCGTCAATCAAGTCTTCATACGCCGTAACTCTGCAAAACTTCAGTACAGTCAAGTTCATCAGTCAAGTTTTCCTACGTAGTAACTCTGGAAAACTTGAGCACAGTTTCAAGTTCATCAATCCTACAGGGGTTGGAGGACATCTAGAAACCGATTATCTTCTTGGAAGAGGGATTAATATACGCACTACACACCAATAAATCACGAGTAAGTACAAATAAAAAATCAATTAGAATCATAATAAAAAGAGTTCAGAATCTCAACGGTTTCCTTGTGTTCAAGGTTGCCGTTGACGAAAGAGCCGACCAGCAAGTTCAGCTATTTGATTTTAATCGTTAGATTCAATTATTATTCATCTTATAAGAATTTCTATTATAAGATCAAGTAGATAACAAATAAATGTCTTATTTCTCAACATGTGTATCAATGATTATACTCCTCATCCTTGGTTTGAGCGCGCCTAGGGCGCGCGACTGTTGGTTCTCGCGCTTCGCGCTCGATACTGTATTTACCTCGCGCTACGAGCTCGGTCTTTTTATTTTACCCACATTTGTGCACAGACCTTTTAAAATTGAAGGTCAAAGTATCGACAACTGTAATTTGGTGATTGTGAATTCTCTTTTGCTAAAGCTCCTTCGGTTTTAAGGAATACATTCTCATCACGTACCTCGCGCTTCGCACTCGATTTTGTCCAAAATGCGAAATTTTCTACTTATATGTTCAACATTATTATATCAAATGTATATTAGATTTATTTCTGTACGTCGGCCTGTGATTGCGTATTGAGATATTGCAAAATAAAGTACGAATTGTATTTATCATGATTAATTTAATATTTGTTTCATATTTTGCATTAAATTTTATTCTCAGCTACCCTGAAAAATATATCATTTCAATAAATTTATATTATTACAATTTATAATATGCATTGATATTAAAAACAGACGTATTTTTCTTGTCTTGTTTTTATAATTGAAAAAAGTGCGCATCCTGTAAAAAAAAACAATTTTGTTATTATGCATTTTATTGCAACTTATGTCGTTTCCATAAATTGTAATTTGTTCATGTTCAATGTTATTTTTTACGATTTTAACCAAAAATATGCATCCTAGCGTAAAGTGGTTCTATGAAAATTTGTAAATGTAATTTAGGTGAAAAATTTTATTAGATAAAATGTTGTAGCGTTTATCGTTTTTCCAAAAAGTTCATTTTTTTATTTTTAATGTACTTCTATAACAAAAGTTTATAAAAAATTTGTAGAGCTTTTTTAGTTGAACAACTTTGGTCTATTCATCTTTTTTCGTACCTTGCGTCGTTTTTCCACATTTTTTTTATTGTTAATGTTATTTTTCACGATTGAAACAAATATTACGCATCTTATCAAAAAATGATTTAAAAAAATGTATAGCTCTTTTCTGAGTGAACACATTTTGTCTATTAATTTTTGTCGTGGTTTGTGTCGTTTGTCTAAAAATTCAATTTATTTTATTTTTAAATCAGTTTTTTACAGATGGATTTTTCATTATTTTTTTGTGCGATAAAAATGTGAATTTTCGATTTTTCAAGAAAATTAAAGAAAGTATTATAACAATATTGTAGGGTGTCCGAAAAGAAACATTTTTCTTTTTTTGAATTTTTTTCATATCGTGCGTTGTTTGGCTTAAAATTTTCATTTTCGTTTGTTTTTTCGAATTTTGTGAATGCTATAACAACAGTAATTTTTGTTTGTCTTTTTGAGTACTACAAATATCCGTCCATAGAATTTTTAAATTTGAAAAAAATGGCTGGCTAACGAACTTGACCTTCATTTTAGGATACTTGAAAAGTATACTAACGCCCAATCCAATCTGTCAATTCTTTCGACAGTTATCGTGTTAACAAAATAAAAATCTACATACACAGACACCCACAGACCCACCCACATACATAGAGACAGACATACACATTCGCGAAGACCGGGTTTTTGGGTTCAGAATGTCTCAAAACGTGGACATTTGACAAAAACGGAGGGGGTCAAATTTTACACAAATCTAATACCTTCTCTGATGAGAATGTAAAAAGAGGGAATTGGTAGAAAATATTGTAGAGTATAATGCGCACTTTTGGACGTAATGAAATATAAAATATTTTAGCGCAGACATTAATTTATTCCATTAAAACATCGATATCTCGACATACCGGAATATTCGATTCTGAAAGAAATGCTCGCCCCGGCTTGTGCTTGCAAGGGAAATTCGCGGACGTGGATCTACGGTAATAGTAAAAATATTATGATAACCGAATTGGCCAATCTCCTCAGAGCGAAGCGGTCTATCAAATCATCGTTATCGGAAATGGGATTTACTGGACTCGTGAAAAACTCGAAAATTTCCTGAATGAGGCCTAATCCTAACAGGACAATATATGCTTTCTGAAGCAGAAGTGTGGAAGGTCTAATGCCAGTTTCATTCGCCTGTCAGAACCACACGCACAAATTCTCTCTCATTACAATCTCGTCGTAGATCTCTTTAGCGCGAGCAGCAATTAAAAGTGGACTTGCTTCTCCCTAATCACATATATATTACAGGCTAAGTCCGATGTGCCGGCACACTGCAGTCTGCTTGGTCCCTTCGCGAATTGACTCAGCGGTGTCAGGCAAAGTCCGAAGTAGCACTTTCACTTCGGAGTCTGCCTGGTCAAATCGCGAAGTGCCCATCAGGCTCAGGCAAAGTCCGGAGTAAAAATAAAACCTTTGGGGTTTACTTTTCCCGCTGCACAGTGGGCTGGCTCGGGAATTTACAACTCAAAACAGTCTACAGGTCGCATTTGTGAACGGATTTAAACGTTTATTTTTTAGAAATGATCAGCAGTAAATTTTTAAGAAAGTTAATGGAGTATATTTATCAATTTTTGTTTCAGTATAATTATTTATTCAACGCAAGTGCCGTTAAAAATCCAACTAGTCGAGAAGAGAGTCAAGTCTTCTGGGAGCAAGTATATGGAGATACTTATCAGCTAAATGAAGACGCTTCAGTCAGGCACATCACTCTGTCGTAACTTTTGCCAAAGGCAAAGGTTACAAGGTCCAGCGGAAGAGTGTCCACTAATTACGCTTATGAAGTGAAGAAAGTTATCGCTAGAACTAAGAACTTTCCAGCGCCAGTGCCAGATAAAATCAACAACTTTTGGTGGAAGAACTTTACTTCTACGCACCAACATCTAGCTCGTATATTTACTACTTTCTTAAACGGAGAACAACCCGTCCTATATGGATATATATGTTACAGGCTAAGTCCGATGTGCCGGCACACCGCTGTCTGCCTGGTCCCTTCGCGAATTGACTGAGCGGTGTCAGGCAAAGTCCGAAGTAGCACTTTCACTTCGGACTCTGCCTAGTCAAATCGCGAAGTGCCCAACAGGCTCAGGCAAAGTCCGGAGTAAAAATAAAACCTTTGGGGTTTACTTTTCCCGCTGCACAGTGGGCTGGCTCGGGAATTTACAATTCAAAACAGTATGCAGGTCGCATTTGTGAACGGATTTAAACGTTTATTTTTTAGAAATGATCAGCAGTAAATTTTTAAGAAAGCTTATGGAGTATATGTATCAATTTTTGTTTCAGTATAATTATTTATTCAACGCAAGTGCCGTTAAAAATCCACCTAGTCGAGAAGAGAGTCAAGTCTTCTGGGAGCAAGTATATGGAGATACTTATCAGCTAAATGAATACGCTTCAGTCAGGTACATCACTCTTTCATAACTTTTGCCAAAGGCAAAGGTTACAAGGTCCAGCGGAAGAGTGTCCACTAATTACTCTTATGAAGTGAAGAAAGTTATCGCTACAACTAAGAACTTTCCAGCGCCAGTGCCAGATAAAATCAACAACTTTTGGTGGAAGAACTTTACTTCTACGCACCAACATCTATCTCATATATTTACTACTTTCTTAAACGGAGAACAACCCGTCCTGCAGTTTCTAGTGGAAGGACGCACGATATTGATCCCTAAGACCGGAGATTTGTCAAGTCCAAAGAACTACAGGCCCATAGCTTGTTTAAACACCAGCTACAAGCTATTCACTGGCATCCTTGAGGTTGGAAAACTTCGTCTTCAACTGTCCCGTCTGCCTCGTAAGGTCATCCGTGGCTAGAGACCTGACTCCAAGGAACAGTGTTGCCCGATGTTATCTCGCGTAAATTTCCCCCTCTTGCTTACCTTCTAGGACATAAGGAGCAGAAGCGGATGACGTACACGTTCCAGTTGCGTCGGGATTGGTTGCATTAAGGAACCATGTTCCTAGCTTCGAGAGCCTACAACTTCTCACGATAATAAGACCATAATAATAGAAAATTAATACTGATGGCAGCTCTAAGAAAGCATCCAGAGGCGACTGTTGTCACCTCCAACGCTCGCGGCCGCTGTGTAAGGATAACAGCGGTAAAAGACGAACTTCAAACTACACGACGTTCCTGATTTTGTACCTACAACATCATCGCATCAGATTTCAGACATCGTATTATATTAATTTATAACATACTCATATCATCAGTCACTTGACTTAGTCCGTAGCTATGATGAAAACAATAATAATAACAATAATTGGCAAATAAAAAATCTGTCTTGGATTAAAATAGGCAAATTGAATATCTCGTTTTTAAATGGTTTATAACAACAATGATTTTAATTATTGAGAGTTTTTGGACACCGAATATCATTTTTAAAAACTCATTCTTAGCAATTACACATCAAAATAAAATTTCCTTTCAATGTCGCATTAGTTTCGAAACCAATGGAAAATTTTTCTCCTCACTGCCTCTCACCGCCCTTTTATTTAGGTACTTTATTTAAAGCGAATTTACAGACTATAAATTCCATACAAGTGTCGAGTCTATTATTTGTAATAATTGGATTATATTATTATTATATATTTTATTTTATTATATATATATATATTATTATATTATTTTTATTATTGTTTTTATTGATGATCTAACTATTACAAATGATGGACTCGTGACTTGTATGGAATTTATAGTCTGTAAATTCGTTTTAAATATAGTAACTAAATAAAAGGGTGTTAGGAGGGAGTGGGGAGAAAAATTTCCATTAGTTACGAAACTAATACGACATTGAAAGGAAATTTTATTTTGAAGTGTAATTGCTAAGAATGAGTTCTTAAAAATGATATTCGGTGTCCAAAAACTCTCAATAACTAAAATCATTGTTGTTATGAACCATTTAAAAACGAGATATTCAATTTGCCCATTTTAATCAAAGACAGATTTTGTATTTGCCAATTATTGTTATTATATTATGTGAGAAGTTGTAGGCTCCGGAAGCTACGATCATGGTTCCTTAAAGAAACCAGCATCAATCGAGATAACATCAGGCAACACTGTTCCTTGGAGTCAGGTCTCTAGCCGCGGATGATCTTACGCGGCAGACGGGACAGTTGGAGATGAAGTTTCACCTCTGGATACTTTTTTAGAGCTACCAATCTTTGTAGAATGTTATGAGGAACAGTGTTCACGGACCAGATGAAGTGATCCCAGAAGAACAGCCTTTTGCATCCGGTTCGCGATGGAATGAGCCTGACGCTGGCAAGCCGGAATCTTGTTGAGTTGGCCAATAAATGAAGCTTTCATACCTCCAAGACAGCCGATTATGAGAACTACAAGATGGACTTTGAAGCCTTGGTAGAGCCTGCTTAGCTCGAACAGAAGTGCTTGATATTTCTCCGGTTTTTCTTCCTCCTTTGCCGTGATATTACCATCGGCTGGTGCCGAGAATTCAATCACGTAAATGATCTTGTTCTTCAGATCTTGGAGGACAATATCAGGCTTCGTAGCACTGATACGTATTATCACTGATACGGCATTATTATATTATTGTTATTATTATTGTTGACAATTAATGTCTCAGGTTTAAGATGGTTACAGCCCAACATGTCGAAGGCATTTTCGGTTATTTTTTTATTTTTTTTATTTTTCTAAATTATTATTTTATCAATTTATTAATAATAATAATAAAATAAATAATAAAATAATGATAAAATAATTAATTTATAATAATTCATTAATAATTTAATTATATTGTTAATTATTGTTGTATTAATGTTGTATTATTATTGTATTATTATATTATTGTTATTAATAATCTAATTATTACAAATAATCGACTGGTGATTTGTATGTAATATAGAGTCTGCAAATTCGCTTTAAATAATCGGCTTTTCTTTGGAGAGGCTTGAATTCGGAAACTATTTACACTAATGAACAATGAAAATATTAAAAATGAATTATTTAACTTTTCTAAGTACATCTCCGTTAAATATGATACATATCGAGATTATTTTTTTATTTTCTTCAGAGGAAAAAAATTGCGTTGAATAAATAATTATACTCAAACAAAAATTGATAAATATACTCCATAAGCTTTCTTAAAAATTTACTGCTGCTCATTTCTAAAAAAAAACGTTTAAATCCGTTCACAATTGCGACCTGTAGACTGTTTTGAATTGTAAATTCCCGAGCCAGCCCACTGTGCAGCGGGAAAAGCAAACCCCAAAGGTTTTATTTTTACTCCGGGCTTTGCCTGAGCCTATCGGGCACTTCGGGATTTGACCAGGCAGAGTCCGAAGTGAAAGTGCTACTGCGGACTTTGCCTGACACCGCTCAGTCACTTCGCGGAGGGACCAGGCAGATTGCGGTGTGCCGGCACATCGGACTTTTTCTGTAATATATACATTACTCAGTGGGATTGAATCCATCGACTACTCTCTAAATTTGACTTAGTGAGAAGTCGCTTTTTATCCGTGAAAATCCTTACTTATTTGACTCAGTGAACGATTCACATTTGATTATTGAATATTTATATTTGAATCAGTCAGATTGCCTTGAAAGTCAGTCCAAAATTTTACTGATTAAATTTAGTTTCGACAGATTGAAATTTGAAGAGAAATAACGTGAAACCTTAGTGTCGGAAATATATTTATTTAAACTCAAACAGTTTATATAGAAAATCGTATGTCAGATTACTTTAAATAACAATATAAAAATTTTAAAAATATCTCAATCATATAAAAAGTATGAAGTATAACAAATAAAACAATTGTCAATATTTATTTGAACTATTCACATTAAATATGACAAAATTGAAAGAAATGTGCTTTCGAAGAATTTTGGAATCCAAAGTACCAAATATTTCTATATAATCAAATATAGCTCAATTCAATTCAATTGAATTGAAACCATCATATCTCCTCTCATCCTCAATCATTTCTTGGGATCTTCGAAATGTGAGCTAGAGGCAGTCTCATGAAATGACATGAGTGGGCGATATATGCCGGCAAAATAGACACCTGAAATACTGACAGAACTTCAATCCATAGTAGAGATTTCCGAGTTCTGATAAATCTGCCTCACAGACCGATATTAAAACTAACTGAGGCAAGACCGACTTAGTAGAAATATTGACCAAGGTTGCAGTCGCGCCATCTTTTGCGTGTTGTCTATATGTTAAAACTAAAACTGTTTTCCGACTAAGACAAAATAATAACCTAAAAAATGAGCACCATCAATGTTTAACCGACTGAGGGTAAATGATAATTTTGAAACTACTAGCCTCTCTGTTTTACCGACCAATGGTAAAATCATTATATAAAAATTACTGACCTCACTTCTTACAGCCTGGCGGTAAAATGATAATATGAAAAATTACCGAACTCCTTGTAAAATGATAACCTACAAATTATTGACCTCCCTGTTTGATTGTAAAATACTGGCCTAACAAGAATCTGCATTATCGACAGTCGGCAATACCCACTGTCAGTAATTTAGCATAACATGGAACTTGACATAGAACTTGAGAGGCACCCTTCGTCCTTGAAGATTCCAACAAAGGGCTTCCCTGCCAGATAGCTAAATATAAACGTCTTGTTTTCGAAGTTAATGTCGGTAGTTTACCTTTGTATAATAGTATATTGTGCTACAAGTTGAAAAAGTGAGAGATTTAAAACGAGTGTGAAGTGAGCTACCCAAGCGGAGGGAGGGTGGCTATCACACGAGCTTTAAATCGTCGCTTTTTCAATGTGTGGGACACGATACTTTTTCTATAATTTGTTCAAAAGTGCTAGTTTTTGTTTACCTGTTTTTTATGTAAAAAGAAGGCGATTTCTTGTCGATTGACGCAACAATGACAGTGTCAATTATCAAAACCACGGCAATAATATGGCAGTAATAATAAGCTGGTTCTCACAATTGAATAGTTGGCCCATAAAGTTGAGGGCTTCAAAATTTCCAATTTTTCGTGAAAAAAACCAAGCACAGTATTTTCGGAGAAACTGACGGTGTTTTTTTGCTTTTGCCAAGTAACAAAAGTACATACAAAATACACAACTCGAGACTTTTCAGGAAATTGATTTTAGGTTAGGGACGAGAGTCGGTATATAGAATGAAGTCGGCTGCGCACGATGCACGAGTACACCCGAGGCAGCACGAACCCACCCGAAATAACATTAACTTTTTTCACTGTGCCTCACTTTTATCACTGTCCATTTACTTTTTACACTGCATCTGTCCACTTTTTTCACTGTTACCCGGAAAGGTCGGCACTGCGCATGCGCCACGTCATAGACCAAAAATCGGTCACTTTTCACACTAAAAACAGGTGGAAAAACTGGCACTTTTTCGCGGATTATATAAAAATTTCTTTATTTAGACGAACTGCCTTTTCTTCCATATGTCCCGCCAGTGGTACTCCTGTTATTGGAAGGCTCGGGTCCTTCTTGAATTGCTTTTTATTATTGTTCACGCATTCGTCTGAAATGTGTGTCACCTTTGTACCAGTGTCGAAGAGTGCCTTATTGAGTATTCCTCCTATTTTTAAATTGGCTATGTAACACTTTAATCTCTACGTCGTCGTTTGCTGTGGCATTTCTTCTAATAATTCTGCCCTTGTATCCATGAGCATGCATGTGTTTTCTTCTAGTGTTTCGCGCCTCGTGTGTTACTTCTTCACGTCTCTTCCACCGTTCCCTGCATGGAATCCACTTCAAATTCCATGTTTTTTATTCTGTAGGGTGAGGTTCCCTGCGACCCTGTTCCAAACATTCGTTTTTTTGCGAAACTTCCACCTCCATTATGGCTGCCTCCTACGGTGCGTTGCCATTTGTCCACTTGTCCCCTTGGCCATTTTTGCTGTTTTGCCCTCATTGGGGTAGACTCTCCACAGCCCATATTATAAGTTAATGGTTTGAGGACTAGTGATGGATTGATTTTCAGCTTTTCAATTTTTCCAGCATTGATTTTCTGATCTGCTGGAATTTGACGCGCCTACTTTGTCAAATACCTCCAGCAATTCAATCAGCTTATCCATTATTGCCATTTCACTAACGACGATGGAATATTTGATTTGATCGCCAAAGTGTCGTGGAAACTTCTGGGTAATTTTCAAAGAGGTCGGTAGTGTATATAGTTCTGGTACTTCAGTATAAATCCTCGTGGCGTATTTCGTTGTGGATACTTTTTTTCATTTATTTTTTACTTAATATTACCATATTAATTTTTTTCTAATCTCATGTTGTATTTGTTCGTTCCAGTATCGCTGACGAAACTTTTGAAGGAACTCTTCAAAGCTAGTGACATTATATTTTATTATTTGCGACCAGTCACCAGGTAGTCCTAAAAGGGATCTTTTGATCAGGTATTCAGTGTCGCTTTCCTTTGGCCTTACCGATCTCCAGTATTGTGGTATTTTATTGAAATAGCGTAGAGGACAATTTTCTCTGCCAAAATTCGGTAGTACATACGTACTTGACTTTGCGCCCTCGTGGTACCAAAAGTCCTTCTGTGTTTTTTTAAACAACGCGCCTCTCTCCAGCTGTCACTTCTCCCTGTGTTTCCTCTCCTCCTCCATCATCTTTTCTGTTCTTTTCTCTAGTTCCTTCAATTAACGGTTAATCTCCGTTTAGGTTTGTTCAAGTCTGTTCTCCCGAAGCCCTGGATGCTCCCCAGTTCCTACTTCTCTGAGGTAATTGTCGTTATTGTTTATGGTTCTGATAAAATCTGCACTCGCTGCTTCTCCTTCTTATTTACTGCTTTCGCCCGTTCTATCCCTCATTTTGGAAGACCGTAAATTTTCCCGACGCATTTCTATGCGTCTCTTTTTATTCTTACTCTAGTATTTCTGTAATCTTTCAGAACTTTTTGTCTAATTGTGCAATTTACTTTAGATCTCTCGTTATTTTGCTTGTTTTTTAAATATAAATCTACTATGCGTTTTATTTCGGAAGGCCCCATTTAGACGACCCACTTCTACTCTTAACTGCTCAGTAAAAAAATCGAAAAAAAGTAGTACACAGATTGCAAGAAAGCTTATTTTGTGGGTTAAAACGTGGATTTTTCGTTCCTGATCGTCAATGCTCAACTTTAAGACACTATATCTTCAAAAAAAATTAGTTTAAAAATTCAAAAAGAATTAAATCAATTCCTCGATAAATTGACTACGCATGGCACTCAATTAAAACTCAACATACAGGGTGTCCCGCGAGTTATCCTTATCCTTGAAGGGGCGGGTAGAAAAAAAAACATCTTCGAGAGCATAAAGTTGATAAAAAAATCATCGAGGAAAAAAACCACTTTGAGGATTGCAAACATTTTTCGAATTTCCGAAGTGAGGCTTTTCGCACAACTTTGCACGTGTACAATTGTACAAATGCCATCTCTGCTTGTGCACAGTTGAATACAAATTACTGAAAGTGCAATTCATTTCATTTTATTAATTTCATTTATCAATTAGTAAAACGTTGAACTTGTCGAGCGAGCTTAGATTTTGCTTTTTTTTTATACCTTGAACCCCGTGAACTTGGCGCTAAAGGGAAAGTGGTGCGGACGATCGCTACTGTCCATGCTCGCACACTGTCACAAAAGCGGCTCACCGACATACAATTTTAAAGCTCTGTTAGTCCCAAAATACGTATCGGACCCAAAAAGATTATAAGACTTTTCGGCTTATTTTTTTTGGTTCTAGCCGCCTCTACAAAGATAAGGATAACTCGCGGGACACCCTGTATATACAAATTGTTAAGATATTATGCAATTAATTATAAGGGTGCCATTTACCTTACTTTATACAGCACAGAGTTGCACTTGGGCTTGAAACAATTAATAATAAGCTTGCATACATTTTTTGAATACAAGAATCCAAAAATTGAAGAAATAATACCTTAATTTAACTTTTACTGAACATTATTAATTTTGAAATCAAGTTAAATTAAGATATTATTCATTCAATTTTCGGATTATTTTATTTCCAAAATTGATAATAGTATATTGTATATCGAGGGCTTAAAGAAGGCTATTTTGACGAGTGTGAACTTGTCGCCCGAGCGAAGTGAGGTCGGAAGTCACAGGAGGCAAAATAGCCTTACGCCCTTGATACACACCATACTTTTTGTCCTCCCTTTCTTGAAAACAAGCATGTTAAGCAGATAGAGGATGTTTGGTGTACTTGACAATTTTAGATTATAAGTGAAAGAAAGAAATAGCGTACTTTTCAGAAGGGAGACTGTGGGGTGCAGCGATACAATTTTGTTTAAGATAAAGATAATTTCCTTTACATGCTCACTTGTATGGTGTAGTGTATATGTAGCGGGCGTAAATTTGTATGTAGCGGACGTAAAGTGTTATGTAGCGGGCGTAAAGTTTCATGTTGGCCCGGCGGCAGAGTGCGCATGTGCGAAAGTCACTGGGCTGGAAGCGGCCACATTACGCCTATCTCACGTTCATGCAATGGCGCGTTTTCAAGGCGGGTCGGACAAAAAAATATTTTCAACCCAAGTGCAACTATGTACTGTATAAAGTAAGAGAAATATAATCCTTATGCTTAATTGCATAATATGTAAAAAATTGTGTGGAATTCACTGATATTTAATTTGTTTTGTACATAACTTCATTAATAACAAATAAAAAACAAGTGACTTCTGAAAATGCAAGAACAGCGTTATTGCATCCAAGCAATAAATTTTGTATGGAAACTTAATTCTTTATTTGGATAAGTCCTACATTATATGTGATGTTAGCATGTTAGCACGCATACCGCAAAAACTATTAGTTCTAACGATTTCATTTTTTGCATGGAGATTTGTTTTGTGTGCCTGATGTGAGGAAAACTACTGACAACCCTGAGACAAATGCCCATTATAACGTTGCTATGCAAAATATACACATTTACCAGTTTTACTCAAAATAACGCTGCTAGCAGTTGTAGCGCAAAGACTGTTATGTCTTACGGCTTCGTTTTTGTTGCATGGAGATCTGTTCAAAGTCTCAAATGCGAGGCAAAATACTGAGAAATCAGAGTTAAATGCTCATCATAGCGTTGCTATGCAAAAACATGACAATAAAGGCCTTTTGATTCAAAAATTCTCAAAATTGATTCAAATTTGTGTCAAGATCAGCATACGGGATCAGACATTGTTAATAATTTATTTGATGTTATCATTCTTGGTTGAGTGACCTTCAGGTTTCATTAATAATTAAATAGTTTCCGCCCAACGCTCATTCTCCTTGAAGGTTTCTCTCTGTTTTTGAGTTTCATGCTCTTTCCTTTTCGCTGGAATGGGGGAGTCAGGTAGTAGCGTGACGCTTCTTTTGTTGAGCAGGCTCGGACCTTTTTCCTGGCAGTTTAGCATCAACCAAGGTGCAGGCCAGTGTAGCCATTGTTTTTGTTTGAAGAAGTTAGAATCGAGTGTGCCTTTCTAAATATTTCAAGAACTTGAGTCCTTTAATTTAAAGTCAGTGTTTCTTTCATTTTTTCGATTCCTTGTTCAGCGATTTCCCGGCTCGATCATCTTCTGGTGTTGTCGAAAGTGACGAGTCGGATGACGTACTACTTCCGGTCGCGTCGGGATCGATCGTTCGGTGAACACCCGGATCGTAGCTTCCGAAGGCTACATCTTTGCCAATTTTCTAAAACAACCAAATCCATTTTTTGGATACAAAGGGAGAGCCTTGTTGGATGGATTCGGGGACTCATATCTCGGATTACATTGACAAGGTATTTAGTAGTTAATAATAATCACAGAAATTGTATCGCATTCTGTTTGATTGACTTTAACCTGACCAGACGTGATTCCTTCGCTGCCCCACGCCAGGCCGTCATTAATTCACTAACATTTTGATCCTTCGAGCCGGATAGTGGGTTACCGAGGAGGCATGAGCTCTCAGGCATGACAGGCTCACTTACTAAATGTGTGATTGTTTGCAACATTGCAAACGCCTCGAGACAGGCTCTCAGACATTACAAACATACTCACTGACTGTGTGATTGCTCTCAACATTGCAAACGTCTCGAGATAGGA
>CAKNYM010050348.1:0-15015 GCA_932195095.1 Andricus curvator
TGTCCGGTCATGTCCGTGTTTTGTACGGTTTGCCAGATGAGATGAATCCGGATTGTGTCCGGCCGTGTCCATGCCATATCGAAAAAATTGAATATTTTGCTTTCGTTTTTGGGTAGGGCATCAGAAAAAAAACCACAAAAGCGATAATGAAACTTCGAAAACAAACAAAAATAATGATAATTTCGATAAAGACGAGAATAGTAACACGGAAAATGATGAGGAAACTAATGAGCTTTCGAACAAGGATGAGTATAATTATATGGTTCCGATAGAAAATGAATCTGTTCATGAAAGTGAATCTACTGCTCTCTTGGAAAGAAGTTGATGGGAATGATGATGGATTTGATGGCGATGTGGAAGAAGGAGCAGTTGATCGGAATGTTGATAGAATTGATGATGACGTGGAAGGAACATTTGATGGGAATGATGATGGAATTGACGATGAGGTGGAAGAAGGATCAGTGGATGGGAATGATAATAATTATTGATTCAAATAGTTTTTGTTTTACTGTTCTCTAAACGGTATGAAATTATTGTACGTAATATTTCACTATTCAACATACTTCGTTCAAAAGTGTTCTAATTTTTTTCCTAAAATTGCATTAAAAATGTAATCAAAAATGAGATCTCGTACAACTTTTTAACATCTTGTTTTCACTCATTTATAATTAAATACTCTATAAGTGTATCGAATTTCATTTTTTTAGTTCAGTTTGCTATACCGGATAAGATTAGGGTGTATTGCATTCGGCAGAAAGGACAAATTTCGGATTTAACCGGATGAGATCCGGATGAGATCCGGATTAGTCGCATTCCTAAAGATCGTACAATTTCGGACTTAACCGGATTAATCGCATCCGCCAGACCGTACAAAACATGGACATGGCCGAACCCGACCGGGCAAAAATCGGACTACTCGCATCCGCCAGACCATATAATACACGTTCATGACCGGACACAATCCGGATTCATCACATCCGACAAACCGTACAAAACTCGGAGATGACCGGACACAATCCAGATCGATCGCGACATTCAGACCGTGCAAAACACGGACTCTACCGGACACAATCCGGATTTATCGGTCTTTTCTCACAAGCGCTAAACAATTTCTTGGTTAGTATATAAGGACCGTTTCGACCGATATACTCAGCGTGCGATATTCTGCGTTAGTGAAGTGCGTTATATGTAGTAGTGTTAAGTTAAGCTATAGAAATAGGGTTGTGTGCGTCAAATAAATGAAGAATGCATTTATCGTGTGTAAACTGCTTATATAACCTTGTTATATAACATTTAGGCGGTCCGTCAGACCGCATAATGAACGGACATGATCGGATACAATCCGGATTGATCGAATCTGTCAGACCGTACAACTTTCGGATTCTACCGGACAATATACAGATTTATTATTTTTTTCGTTCTACTTTATCCGGAAAATTTTTAAATACACCGGGATAGAATCCGGATGACGTCCCGGGCACAATCGGGATTGATAGCATCCGTCAGACCGTACAAAATACGGACTCCACCGGATCTAACCCGGACTGATCGAATCCATCAGACCGTACAACTTTCGGATTCTACCGGATGATATTGGGATTAATTTCCGTGCTCCTTCGACCGGACAAATTTCGGACAAATTTCCGAATCCGGAATTTGTCCGAAATTCGTCCGGAATTTTTAGCAGGGAGATATTTGTAATGTTTAAGCTTATCATAAACCGGTTTTACTAGCTGAAATTAGATGTAATTTTTTGTTTCTCAAAAATTTGCGGAATAAATCTATTTTAATAGGTTCAAACATAAGCCTAATCTCCTTTTATTTATCTTCCTCTTCTTTTAGAAAATAAGTTTCATTATTCAACTTTGAAAATTTATTTCTTAATTAAAAGTCATTGAAGTAAAATCATAGATATTAATTATTCCTTTCATCACTAGTCTAGAATCCAAGAAACCATTAGTATAGCTTTAAATATGTTTTCATTTATCTATTATTCCTTGTCTACCAGTCCTAGACTTAAATAAACACGAGCGGCTAGCGAGGCGAGGCCCAGACGTACGGGTACACGCCAGACGTCTAGACAAACAGCCGAGGATTGGGGGCAGGCCGGCGGGCGAGCCATAGTTGATCTTAATACTATTTTTTCCCTGCTGGAAGTAAAAAGATAGAAATTCTCTCACTATTAATCATTTTCTATCTCTAAGATAGTAAAAAGTGTGGAGTAAGCAAGCAAAACATGATAAATCCATTTTTTTTCAAATGAGTTATGCATGGTTTTAGCATTTTAAGAACTTGAGGAATATATTGATTATTGAACCTTAGTTGAAACAAAAATCTATACCATTAAACATGCGCTTTAAAAATGTTGTAACCTTCAAAATATATAAATTAAAATTTATTTCATCCCTGGTGTTTTTGAAATACAGCATTTGTCTCATTATTGAGGGATCACCTTTAATGGATTCATCATATTTTGTTCGCTTACTCCTCAATTTATTTATCCCAGCCTATCCCTCGTCTTTCCATATTCCACCTACATATTTTGCTATCAATTGTTTATCCAGAATTACTCCATTCTATCTCTTTTCTATCCAGCTATATCTGTTTCTATCTTTATCTTTCTCTATTTCCTTGTCAGTATACTCTTACTTCTTTCTCGTTTGATTCTCACTTCTCTATCCCTACCTATCATTCGCCTATCCACCTCTATCTTTTTCTATTCCCTTTTTAATTCAGATTTGCGCCTATCTATTTCAATTTCTTTTTCTCCATGCCTGCACCTCCCTCGCATATCCCCGTCTATCATCTTCGATCTCTTGGCCAATATAGTTCTAATACTATCCCTTTCAATTTCCACTTCTATATCCTCCCTGGCGGACCGAACGAACGGAACGGATACGCTACAGCGTATCCTTATATTATCCACATCGTATCCTCTCCGTATCATGCAACAAAAACTCATTAAAAAAGAAAGATTAACATTTCACTTGTTGAAATTCGGATTCTACGTGAAATTTTGAGTTAAAAGGTCACAGAGTAATTGCAATAGTTTTTCTTGCAACATTAGAAACTTTTTAAAAATATAATACTTATCGATGACGTGCGCTGAAGGCGACTTCAAACGCATCGTCGTTCAGTAGCAGTTAATAGGCCTTATCCGTAGACGATGCGTTTGAAGTCGCCTTCAGCCCACGTTATCGATAAGTATTATATTTTTTTAAAGTTTTTAATGTTGCAAGAAAAACTATTGCGATTACTCCGTGACCTTTTAACGCAACCTTTCACGTAGAATCCGAATTTCAACAAGTGAAATGTTCATCTTTCTTTTTTAATGAGTTTTTCTTGCATGATACGGAGAGGATACGATGTGGATACTTTGAGGATACGCTGTAGCGTATCCGCTCCGTTCGTTCGGTCCGCCAGGGCTTCGCCTACGCCCGTCTATCCTTCTCTATCTTTTTGTCATTCCAGATTCAAATCTGTTTTTCTACATTCTAATCAGTGAAAATTCACTGCTTATCAATGAAATTTAACATAAAATCAGTAACGTAATTCTGACTATTTGCATGATTAAAGTTTTACAGATTCAAATTAAGAGAGATCCCTTTCACATAGTGGTCGGGAGGCAGAAAAAAGTCTGCTTGAAACACCTAACAAAAGTGAATTTGGCATGCTCTTTCTGGTACCTAGGAGTACTCAAAAATCGTTGAGACAAAATCTGAACAGAACCTTTTCGCAAGAAAATCACTTTTTTGTTCAGTCAAAAGTACCAATAATCGGTTTTTTGAGAATATCTCCTCAGGCATGTATTTTATCACAAAAGTTGTTGTCATAATGTTTGCAGAGAATTAAATTACCCTTCGAACGAGCACTATAAAGTTAAAAAATATTTATTGGTTACCGAAATAGAGCGCATATCAGTAGGCCATAAATACCGAATATCGATTTTCGGGAATGTCTCCTAAAGGATGTATCTTATCACTAAAGTACTTCTCAAATTTAATTACCTTCAAAATGAGCCCTATAACTTTCAAAAATATTGATTGGTTACCGAGATAGAGCGCATATTAGTGAAGTCAATCAGTGACAAAAATCGTTTTTTTTTTAGATACCTTCTCAGGAATGTATTTTATCCATAATATGATTATCGGAGTTTCTAGACGACTCAATTACCTTCGAAGTGAGCCCTTGAACATTCGAAAATGTTCAATAGCCACCGCGATAGAGCGTCTCAACGTGTGAAAAAATTCTATTCGCATTTAAATCATAGACTCAGTTATGTCGATTATTTCTATTCAAGGCATACAGTATGACAATATTATCTACCTCGTGTTAATATTTCTTGTATTGTGTACGTTCACAGAAAAGAGCTAAGCTTATTTTGAGTCCAGAAATAACGTCTTTTTGAGGAGCAGAGATTGTTAAGCCATAAAGGTCCTAATTTGAGTCTGAGAGCAAAAGAAAACTACATGGAGTTACCTAGGCAACGCTTGTTTTGAGACCTGAAAAAAAATAAGACGCAAGATTTTTGAGTCATGCTTTTTTCTTTGTTTCAAGGATAAAATTTATATAAAAGCCTGGAGTAAATTCCAAGAACTACATATCTTGATTCGACTGTTTTTTAGCACCTTAAGACATGAGAAATTTTTGAAAATCTGTTTTTCAACGATTTTCGTGAAAAATGATCAAAAAGGGTCCACGTTGAGACGCTCTATCTCGGTGGCTATTGAACATTTTCGAATGTTCAAGGCCTCATTTTGAAGGTAATTGAGTCGTCTATCAACTCCGATAATTATATTATGGATAAAATACATTCCTGAGAAGGTAATTCGAAAAAACCGATTTTTGTCACTGATTTACTTCACTAATATGCGCTCTATCTCGGCAACCAATTAATATTTTTTAAAGTTATAGGTCTCGTTTTAAAGGTAACCAAATGTTCTACAAATCATATGAGAAGTACTTTAGTGATAAGATACATCCTTTAGGAGATATTCCCGAAAATCGATTTTCGGTATTTATGGCCTACTGATATGCGCTCTATCTCGGTAACCAATGCATATTTTTTAATGTTATGGGGCTCAATCGAAAGGTAATTTAATTCTCTACAAATCACACGACAACAACTTTTGTGATAAAATACATCCCTGAGGATATATTCTCAAAAAACCGATTATTGGTATTTTTGACTGAACAAAAAAGTGATTTTCTTGCGAACAGGATCTGTTAAGATTTTGTCTCAACGATTTTTCAGCACTCCTAGGTACCAGAAAGAGCATACCATATTCACTTTTCGTAGGTGTTTCAAGCAGACTTTTTCTTGCTTCCCGACCACCGTGTTCAGTTCCCTTTCATTCATCTCCCCAGCTGAAAATTTATATACAGAAACCTCGTGCACCTCCTGTGCAGTAATTTGGCGAAGGATTAACTGTACATGAGCCTGTGAAGGAACCTGCACAGACAAAGGAACCGTTGAATAATCCTGTACACGTTCCTTTGCGACGTAAATTGAGGTGCGGGTTCCTGTACAGAAACACGTATAGGGTCCTTTACATGAAGCCATCGCGAAAACTCATGTCACTTCCATCTGTGAAGTTGCCTTCTTCTTATTCCCTTGAAGATCGATCTCACTATCAAGGGAGCCAAGCCACTAGCGAACCCTCGCGGATTAGTTCCTATGCAGGTTCATGTATAAGATCCTAAGCAGGTTCCTGTACATGAATCCGCGTCTTAATTCTCTCGGTGAAGGAACTTGCACAGGATCATTCAAAGGTTAGCTTGCATACAGGCTCCTTTGCAGGATCATGTACTGTTTCCTTCGTTAAATTCCTGTAAAGGAACCGTCAAGATTACCTGTACAGGTTCGTGTGCAGGTGCATGTACAGGATCCTCCGAGGTACCTGTACAGGAATTTTCAGCTGGGTCAGTTGTCCTTTTTTTTGTCTGTCTACGTCTATTGCTTTCTATCTCTTTGTCAATTCAGCCTTTTCGCCTATCTCTTTTAATCTCCTTTTTTCTATGTGCTTCTATCCCTTATCTATTAGGCTAGTCCTCATACAGGGTGTCCCGTGAGTTATAATTATCCTTGTGGGGCGGGTAAAAAAAAAATAAGTCGAAAAGTCTCACAAACTTTTTGGGTCTGATACGTATTTTGGGACTTACAGAGCTTTGAAATTGTATGTATGTGAGCCGCTTTTGTGACAATGTGCATGCACGGAGACTAGCGATCGTCAGCACCACTTCCCCTCTGGCCTCAAATTCACGACATTCGAGGTATACAAAAAAGCGAATTATTACATTATTACATTCTCATTCTAATGAGAAGGTATTGGTTTTATGTAAAATTTGACATAGTCGGTTTTCATCAAATCTCCACGTTTTGAGACCCTCTGAGCTAGAAAAAACGATTTTTATCAAGGTGTCTGTCTGTAGTCTGTCTGTCTGTCAGTCTGTCTGTCTGTAGCCACGATAACTTTCGAAAAAATGATCAGATTTGATTAAGCTTTGGCACACTTTTTTAAGGCCGAAAAAGAGAGAACGAGTTCGTTAACCAGCTATTTTGGATGAAAATTCAAAAAGTGAGCATATTTTGAAAATTTTTGAGACCACTTTTTTTGAAGATTTGAAAATTCTATGTACGGTTATTAGTAGTGCGCAAAATGACGAACAAAATATTCCAATGACTTTTCGTGATAAAAAAAAATACTGGAGTTATAGCATTTTCAAAATTCCAAAAAACAAACGAAAATGAACATTTTAAGCCGAAAAACGCACGATATGACAAAAAGTCAAGAATCGAAAAAGTTGATTCCTGAACACCCTATAATATTTTCATAATAACTTTTTGAATTTTTTGAAAAATAAAAAATTCAAATTTTGATCGCACAAAAAATTAATGAAAAATCAAAAATTCCATTTTGCTGTCAAACTATGCAAGATACGAGAAAAGACCATCTCACAAAAATTGTGCACCTAAAAAAGATCTACAAATTTCTTATTGTTCACTTTTTGATATGACGCGTAGTTTTTGTTTTATTCGTAAAAAACAGCATTGAAAATAGAAAAATCAAATTTTCAGACGAATATTACCAGTTACGAAAAAATTACCGAAACAAAATTTGTTCATCCAAGGAAGAGGTACAAATTTGTTGTGACTCATGTTTCGATAGGATGCGTGGTTTTTGTTTTATTCGTGAAAATAAAATTGACAGTAAAAAAAATCAAATTTTTGAAAAAACAATGCAAGGTACGAAAAGATATAAATGAACACAAATTGTGCATTCAAAAAAGACTTACAAACCCGTAATCAATTTTTGTGGTAAGAATATATTCAAAATGAAAAAAAAATTAACTTTTTAGATAAACGGCACAAGCTAAAATAAAATGTTAACTAATAAATTTTGTCGCCTAAATTATATCATTACTTTTCATTTGATATCAAATACAAATTTAGTAATTTGTATATGAAGAACATATAACACGAAGCACAAAGTGCGCGCTCAGTGTATTTACCAAATCGCGCGCCGTAAGTGCGCTCAAACTTTTTTGTTTCTATCATACGGTGCACAGAACCAAGCGTGGAACGCAAGGTTCAAATGATTTTCAAATCAAATATCGAGCGCGAAGCGCGAGTGACTGGATGAGAATGTGTTCCTTAAGGTCGATAGAACCTTGAGTAAATAAAGTTCCTTTTCAGTCTAAAATAAAAACAAATTTAACAATCACTTAATATGTAGAGGTTTTGATAATTTTATAATATTTGCAAACAAATTTTTTCTTTTCATCGAAGTCGAACACGAAGTTCAAAAATCTAGAGGAGCCGAGTGTAAAGCGCGATGTAAATACGCCCGAGCGCGTAGCGCGAGGTGAATACATAATCGAGCGCGAAGCGCGAGATAAATATATGATCGAGCGCGAAGCGCGAGATCTAACAGTCGCGCGCCCTAGGCGCGCTCAAACTTGCGAGCGAAGCGAGCCGCGCGCAAAGCGCGTGATGAGAATGTGCCCGCGCAGCGGGCAGATTTTTTTTCTTTGTCCTACCCGCCCCTACAAGGATAAGGATAACTCGCGGGACATCCTGTATAGAAATTTTGTTTTGGAAATCGTTCAATCGCGATATTGCTTCAAATGTCAAAGCATAGAAAGTCCTCCTTTGAGTCAAATCGATTACTACTTACCCTTCATTCCATACGGTTGAAGTTTCGATTTTTAACCTACAGTATTCTTTTGTTCAGAGTTTTGGTATGAAATGTTAGAGCAAATAAGGTTTTATTACGATTAGTTCTTCAAACAATTAATAACTGTTGTCAATTTGTGAAGTGTTATAGCAAAGAGTCATCGAAAAGACATTTTTAGTCGATTCCGTAAACAAATATTTGAACATACTCGTCGAAATATAGGCAAACTATTTATTTGTTTATCAATATTATTAAAATAATCAACAATCGTGATCAATGTGAAAAGTATCATAGTGAAGAATCATCGCTAAGACATTCTAGTCCATTTCGTGAGCAAATATTGAGCTTATTCGTTCTGAAGTAGCCAAACTCTGAATTTGCTTATGAAAATTGTTTAAATAATTAATAAGTATTGGGAATTTGCAAAGCGCCATAGAAAACAGTCATCGAAAAGACATTCTTAGTTGATTCCGTAAACAAATACAGCGTATTCGCCGAAAAATAGCCAAACTCTGGATTTGCGTATGAAAATTGTCTAAATAATTAATAATTATTGTACATTTGCAAAGTATTGCAGGAAAGAGTTATTGTCAAGAAATTCTTTGTTGATTCTGTAAACTAATTTATACTTGTATTTGTATTTATTCAAGAAAAGTCCCTAGGGCTATTTAGCCACTAAGGAACAGGATAATACTAGGTAGAGGAGAAAATTTGTTAAATGCGGTGACTAGGTAATTACAGGGATCACAGTCTCTATTCTTTCTAAAACAGAGAAATAGAGGACTTTTTTTCAAAAATGGAGGACCTTTTTCCAAAAAATAGAGGACTTTTGGAGTACTTTTTTTGAAATGAAGGATTATATATGAATCAAGGTTAATAAAAATGTTATTAGTGTTCGGATGAACAATTATATATTTTGTTGAAGAATTTAGAACGAAGACAGTGGGAAACAAAATATCTTCGAATGAACATATGTACCAAAAAAAAAAAGAAAATCCGAACCTCAACTTGCATCTTCGATTTTTTTGTTCCTTTTGGATTAAAAATATACCTCCTGGAAGGAGAAATAAATTGGATAATATTTAGAGGTCGCTCATCGTGAATTTGTCCGTTTTCAACAGAAAAATCAATTTTTCTCAAAAACGGTAAATCATAACGCAAAATTGTAAAGAATATAAAAGATGCGTCTCATTAAAATGAGTATTTTTTGTACATAAGTTTTATTGAAATTATACATAGTTAAGGAGATATATGAAGAAAATTGTTATAAAGAAGCGTTAATCATCTATCCACGTACTAAGAGGTCTTTAATACACATTTAAATTATTTTTAGGTCCTTGAAAAAAATTCATATAAAGAAATTTTTTTTGAATAGTAATGTTGCATATTTTTTAATTTTAAACATCTCACAATTTAAAGGTAACTTTTTCTATGATATTTATGTAATACCTTTATGTAAGGAGCGAATAAAGCTTTCTATTGTTTCACAGCCAGCTATGCAGAATCTCTCACAACATCGAAAGTAGAAAAGGAAAAGATATAAGTGTTATAAAAAGTTACCTTTAAATTGTGAGATGTTTAAAATTAAAAATTATGCAAAATCACTATTTTTGAAAAATTTGTTCATACTAATGGTTTTCAAGGACCTAAACATAATTTAAATGTGTATTAACCCTCCGTTCACAGACTTCTTTTTCCCACCTTCCGTTTACAGACAGGGTCTTCTAAGCCTGAGTCAGTTTTTGAACTGTTTATGGCCTTAAAAAAAAAAAAAAATTCTGGGTTACTTAAAGCATTTACTACATGATTCAATTGTTGTTAATGGTAATTGTTACAAACTTTTTTAATCAAAATCTTTTCCTGTAAACGAGATATTCCAGTTTAAAAAATTGTCTATGCCTTGAAAGCCCCTGTCTGTAGACGGAGGGTTAAATACCTCTTAGTACGTGGATAGATGAGTAAAGCTTCTTTATACAAATTTTCTTCATATACCACCTTAACTATGCATAATTTCAATAAAACTTATGTACAAAAAATACTCATTTTAATGAGATACATCTTTTATATTCTTTACAATTTTGCGTTATGATTGACCGTTTTTGGAAAAAATTGATTTTTCGGTTGAAAACAGACAAATTCACGATGAGCGACCTCTAAATATTATCCCATTTATTTCTCCTTCCAGGAGGTTTATTTTGAATCCAAAAGGAACAAAAAATCGAAGATGCAAGGTGAGGTTCGGATTTCCTTTTTTTTTAACACCCCTAAATTGTACATGACCATTTACATTACAAACTAATAAACCTACATGAGTGAAATCAGTAGAAAATGAGACATGTTTGAATAAATGTCTGACCACATGCGTTAGAAAATAATGAAACTATATAAACTCTTTAAATGATAATGTGCTTAATAAGTTACAACTTAAACAATCGTAAAGCACAGTCTTCTAGGATTCTTTTTATACTTATTGGAATGGGATTCATATTTGAAATCGATACGCGGTTTGTATCAATAAACCTAAGGTTAATCAGATCTTCCGCTTTTTCATTGAGTTCACACATCCTATATACCTGCGGTTCTCACAATACTTAAGTTAATCTCAATTTTACTTGTCTTATTTAATTAGCAACAGTTGTAACTAAACAGTTTACAGCCATTTCATTAAATATGAAAGTGGTAGAGTTTACAACTTACAATGAAAAACATATCATTAATAGAAATAGATAGTCTTACAAGCCTTTTCTAAATTTTAATAACGCATTGCGGCTTCATAGTTTATTAAATTAGTATCACATTGAATACTGAAGAAAATATTGTTGCTGTAAATTACCAAGTAATAGTATTTTTTTTTAATCAAACAAAGAATATTCTTCTCCAGGGCAGAAGAAGCTATTAAATACCTTGTTAAACTTTTCTTTTCTTTGCTATTCTTTTCAGCATTTCAGTAGTTCTCTTTCTGATATTTTGTTGTAACCCATCTACCTTCTGTAGTTTTTCTTTTTCTTTACCACGAAGTTTTTGTAAACTGTGAATTAATTCTTTTACAACTATATCTTTGGTATTTCTCTTCACAACCAAATTCAACTCATCCTGCATAGATTTGGCATCAAGCGTGGCATTTTTAAAATCCTTTTCTGCTGATTTTAAACCACCCTCTAATTTTTTAATAGTGTTTTGTTCTTTTTCTACACTTTCTAATAGTGCTTTTTCTTTGACTTCAACTTCATTTTTGGCAGCTTTCTTCTTAGCCTGTTCCTTAAGGATTTTCTTTTCGTTATCCAAGTAAAGCTGGTATGACGAATGAGCCTACTGTGCCAGTCTCACTAATTTAGGAGTTACGAGCACTTTGTGCGCCATTTTATCATATTTTTTTAAGCCGTCAGCAATTGCAAGTTTTGCATTTAAAGTGCTTTCCGTCATTCTATTTTTGTCTTCAGTTAGAAGCCTTCCTGATAGTGAAAAGTCTCTTTACACAACAGCGTTTCCATGTGTCAGAGCAAGAGCAGTTTGGACGACTCGCTTTATCTCTTGATATCTTACACTCGGATTTGAATGATTTTGAAGGCTAAATATGAGGCGATACCACGCTGAAAACACCAGTTCTCGTAAGACCAATGAAGTTAAGCATTGTTGGGCGCGGTTAGTACTTGGATGGGTGACCGTTCAGGAATACTGCGTGCTGTTGACCCTTCGTGGGTGTGGTGGGCCCACATTGGTAGTAAATATCCACCTAGAAACACTACCCGAATCGGGTAGTGAGGCAATGAACTTTCGAGTTCGAACTGCTGATCAATGTATGTATGTAAATATGAGGCCCCAATAAGAATCAATTCTTTTATCCTTGTTCCTTTTAAATCGCACATTTTCGTCCAGTTGTAGCAACCTACATTCACACTCTGATTTATTGGTGTCAATACAAAGAAGTGGTATTAACTGTCCAATTTTTGATATGTAAGATACACTTTCAGGTTTCGTAATATTTTCGGGCGAAATTTATGCATCTTGGATGCATAAACGATCTACTTTAAAGTGCTCTTTGAACGCGCGTCTTTTAAATACTTTATTATATCAATATAATTCTGCTTTTCAAGAGTGGAAGATTCATTCTTTGGAATGTACGTCAAAAAATAATTTTCCAGCGCTGGTAACTGCTCATATACTCTTTCAGCTGCTGGATCTATAGTTAGCCACCTTGTGCTTATGTGTTGAATGAACTTGTGTTGAAGCAAACTTAGATCATTTTGAATCTTCTCAAATATTTCACATCACAATATGCAGCTCACAGGTACCTATGTCAAGCAGGGGTTTAACCTATAACGTTTTCAACTTTTCTTGGAACAAAGTCATAACGGTTTTATTCACATTTGGTCAACGATGCACTGGTACGATACCATACAGATAGATCCGCGATATCGATATTGCGAGAGAACGCAAATATTCAAATATGGCAAATTGATCTAATTATGAATTTTCTTTATCCTGATATGATCCTGATGTTCCATTTTTGGTTTTGGTGTGTAAATTAAAATTTTATTTGTTAAATTTAAGTTTTTGACTAAAAATAGAGGAAATAGAGGAAAATTTTCCAAAATAGAGGAAATAGAGGACCATTTTCAAAACAGAGGAAATAGAGGACCGGCTGTGATCCCTGTAATTAGTCAGAGCGTTGATTTTATTATTTATATCTGTATCTAGTAATATTTTTTCACAATCATACGTCATTAGATGTTCGTGGAATGCATGTTCATGAATTTTAGAGAGATTCCGCACCATGCTTTGGGTTTGTTTTAAATTTAGATTATAGGAAAATTTGAATGTAATGTTAACCAAGTCGTGGT
Organism: Andricus curvator; assembly: GCA_932195095.1. NCBI lineage: Eukaryota > Metazoa > Arthropoda > Insecta > Hymenoptera > Cynipidae > Andricus > Andricus curvator. Next base: position 13,019 of record CAKNYM010050348.1, read on the forward strand.
TAGAGAGGAAAGGGATAGCATGTTGTTCGTAGAGACAACCTTACCAATATCGTCTACAATCATTGAGTCAATACGAGAACTGGAATGATCAGTATGGTGAGTAGAATCATGAGGTACAATCGAGAGTCCCGAAGAGTATACCAAAAATTTTAGATATTTAGAATGATTGGAAGTGGGATTTAAGTTAGTGTTAAAATCTCCAATAAGGATAATGTTATTAAGTCAGGAATAAGTGAAAAAATTACAGATTCAAGCTCTGTGCCATAGCAGGCATTGGGTGGTTTATAAACTACTCCCACTGAAACACTATCAGAAGTTAACTTAACTTCAACAAAGAGAAATTCGGTCGTGACTCACGCTAACAATTCGCTACTGGACTCACACCAATTACAGTCCCACTCAGCCTATCATGCAGGAAAAGACAAACTCCACCACCCCTTCTCTCGTCTCTGTCTCTTCGAAAGAGTGAATAGTTTTCAATTGCAACGAGGCTAGACGGTATATTTGGAGTTACCCAGAACTCAGAAACAGCTACTATATGGTAGGAACATGTACTGAAGAAATGCTTGAATTCTAGAAAATGTGCCAAGAGAGACTGGGCGTTCACACGACAAATGCTCAAGGTATTCATAGATATATTAAGAGAAACATTTTATAGAAAAACATTTAAAAAATAGGAAGCTCACGCAGCACACGAAAAAATTGACTGACACAAAGAACCAATATCAACACACCCCAAACTAAGTGATTAAAATTCAAATTAGAAAATCGGCAATGAATACAAGTAAGAAAGATACTAAATGGATAACAAACAATGCCAAAAACAGTGGCGTAGATCTCTAGGCAAATTCTCAACAAAAGTGAACATGATTTCGTAAATCGATATCCGGATATCCTGAGAGCTGTGAATATTGGGATGGAATTAGAACATTTAAGGTATCCAAGGTACACAATCAAGCCTAATATTATACAATTATTCTCAAAAAGACCAAAATCAAGATTTAAAGCTACAGTGACAGGGACAGGAGAAACGGTTGTAGGTGAAGGGTTAGCTACATGATCCTTACTGGCAGGGTCGATATCTCCACTTAGCAAAGAGCTTTGATTTAAACCTGAAGAGGTGTCGCTAGCATTCGGTGATTTGCAGTTCACGCAAATATAATCGATTAATCTCTTTTTCAGTTCATCAAAGGATTTTTTTGTCAATCCGACATTGATGCAGGCTAAGTGGCTGAATACACCACACTTTATGCAGGAAAAAGCACCTTGCGATCCTCTGGATATTGACTTATTGCACTCGGGACAAGCACACATAGCTATACGAATCAACTGCACGAGAGCTGTCGACCTCCGAAACTGAAAAACAGTCTTTTCAGCACCAAAGAGCCCAAAAATCATTAAATACAACATATACACTGTACTCCAAACATAAATGAAATAACTGTAATACAATACAAAGTACAAAATTGCCTAATAAACAAGTTATGGCAAGTACAGAGCGAAACGAAGCGGAGCACACGTCAAGAACCAAACAGGGCCGCAGGAAATCCATAAATTCAGCCTATTCGCTAAAAAATAGCTAAACTCTAAATTTGTTTATGAAAATTGTTAGAATAATTGTTAATTCTTATGAATTTGCGAAGTATCATATCAAATAGTAACCGGAAACAAATTCTTACTTGATTCCGTTAAAAAAATGAAGCCTATTCGTTGAAAAATAGCCAAAAATCTGAATTTGTTTATGAAAATTGTGTAAATAATTAATAATTCTTAGGAATTTGCGAAGAATCATATAAAGGAGTCATCGGAAAAACATTCTTAGTTGACTTAATGAAAAAAATTCAGTTTGTGAAAATTATTTAAACAATTATTAATTCTTGAGAATTTGCAAAGCATCCTTGAAAAGAGTCATCACAAAGATATTCTTAGTTAATTCTTTAAAAAATTGAGCCTCTTCGGTGAAAAATAGACAAACTCTGAATTTGTTTAAATAATTA
>CAKNYM010050348.1:15415-66272 GCA_932195095.1 Andricus curvator
TATATATATATATATATATATATATATGTATATATATATATGTATATATATATATATATATAATATATACGGCGATACCACGCTGGAAACACCAGTTCTCGTAAGATCACTGAAGTTAAGCATTGTTGGGCGCGGTTAGTACTTGCATGGGTGACCGTTCAGGAATACTGCGTGCTGTTGGCCCGTCGTGGGTGTGGTGGGCCCACATTGGTAGTAAATATCCACCTAGAAACATTACCCGAATCGGGTAGTGAGGCAATGAACTTTCGAGTTCGAACTGCTAATCAATTTTTTTTTTTTTAATTAATAATTATAGGAAATTTGCAAATTATAGTAGGAAAGAGTTATGGAAAAGCCATTCTTTGTTGATTCTGTTAACAACTTGAGCTTACTTTCTGCAAAATAGCCAAACTCTGAACTTTTGTATGAAAATTGTTTGATTAATTAATGATTATTGTAAATTTGCAAAGTATCATATCAAACAGTTACCGAAAAAACATTCTTAGTTGATTCCGTTAAAAAAAATTAGGCCTTTTCGTCGAAAATTAGCCAAACTCGGAATTTGTTTATGAAAATTATTTAAATAATTAGTAATTATTGGAAATTTCCGAAGCATCATATCGAAGAGTCACCGGAAAACATTCTTAGTTGATTCCATGACAAAAATTGAGCGTATTCGTTGAAAAATAGCCGAACTCTAAATTTGTTAATGAAAATTGTATAAATAAGTAATAATTATTGGGAATTTGCAAAGCGCCACAGAAAAGATTCATCAGAAAGACAATCTCAGTTGATTCCGTAAACCAAAAAAAATTCGCCGAAAAATAGCCAAACTCTGAATTTGTGTATGAAAATTGTCTAAATATTAATAATTATTGTAAATTTGTGAAGTATTGTAGGAAAGAGTTATTGTCAAGAAATTCTTTGTTGATTCCGTGAAAAAATCCAGCCTATTCGCTGAAAAATATTTGAACTCTGAATTTTTTCATGGAAATTGTTCAAATAATTAAAAAAATTTGCGAATTTGCAAAGAATCATAGAAAAGTGTCACCGGAAAAAAACATTCTTAGTTGATTCCGTTAAAACAAATTGAGCCTATTCGTTGAAAAATAGCCAAACTCGCAATTTCTTTATGAAAATTGTTTAAATAATTAATAATTCTTGGGAATTTGTAAATCATCATATTAATGAGTCATTGCAAAGAAATTCTTAGGTAATTCTGTAAAAAAATTGAGCTAAATTATAAATTTGTGTATGAAAATTGTTCGAATAATTGATAATGCTTGTAAATTTGCAAAGCAATGAAACAGTCACCGGAAAAACATTCGTAGTTGATTCCGTGAAAAAAATTAAACGTGTTAATTGAAAAACAGCCAGAAACAGAATTTGTTTATGAACATTTTTTAAACAATAAATAGTTCTTGTGAATTCACAAAGCGTCATAGCAAAGAGTCATCGGAAATACATTCTTAGTTGATTCCGAAAAAGATTGAGCCTAATCGTTGAGAAATAGCCAAACTGTGCATCTGTTTATGAAAATTGTTTAAACAATTGCCAAATAGCATCTATTTTCAAATAATAGTAATAAAAATTGTATTTCTCGCACATTTTATAGCAAAAGTCTGGATGTCAATAAGCAAAACATTCCTAATTCCGAAAATAACTTTTGTTCATGAATTTGTTTATAACGTACTAAACAATTGTTTTAAATTATTATCACCCGCTGCAAATTATTTTTGAGTAGTTTTAGCATAAATATAAAACTTTATTTGATAAATCTTGAATAAAAATGGTACTTCTGAAAAGTTAAAAATATGTCAACTTTGTTGTTGAATAAAAATTAACAAAAGTTGTTATATAAAAATCTTAGTTGATTCCCTGAAAAAATTGAGCCTACTTGTTGATAAATAGCCAAACTGTGATTTCGTTTATAATTTTTTTTCAATTTCAATTAGCATCTATTTTCAATTCATAGTAATAGTAATAAAACTCTTATTTCTCTCACATTTTATACCAACTCTGGATTTCAATGATCTAAAAATTCCCAATCCCGAAAAGAATGTTTGCCCATTAATTTTCATAACGTAATAAACCATTTTTTAAATTATTCTTACGAACTGGAAATTATAGATAGTTTTAGCATAGATATATAACCTTCTTTATTAAATAACAAATTGACCAAATTTATTATAAAAAATCCAAACGCAAAAATATTTCAAAATTTGAAGATCTTTAATTAAAAAAAAGGTACACAAAATTTGGAAATTTTCGAACATTTTGAACTATAAATGAACTGTGAATAATACTCAAGACTAACGTTAAGGTTGTTGGGGCGGGATGCACAAAAATGGCGAAATCTGTAAAGCACTCAAAACTTACTAACAACCTACGATAATTCAGTTTTGAGGTTTTAAAAATGCACTTTGAAAATTGTCTCGACCACGGAAGGAGTTTCGCAGTGGCGGGAGGGGAGGGGGGTAAGTCTGGGTTTTCGAGAAAAAAAATACGGTAACTACTAGACCGTACTGGATCGTCCTAAAAAATAAACTGTCGGTAAGAGTCACATCTGTCTTGGCGGGAATTTTAAATTAGAATAAAAAATGCAATTTGTGATTCTAGTTTTTCAATGTTTATTGACAAGTCCGAATGATTGGCGAAAGCAACAGCATCACTACAATGTGAATAAAAATAAATTCTTCAAATCATTTTTATTTAAAAGCAATAGTTTGTAAAAAATACGCCGGTAATGTAGTTATTTGCTTATTTGTTGCAAATTTTTCGTGCAAAACATTGTTACTAAGTTCGAAGTCTGCTGCATAGAATAATTTTAATTAATTTGTACATTGAATCTCTCGAGTGCACTATCTCGATATCTAAGAATAATAAATGTTTGCGAATAAGGGTCGATGATTTTAAAATGTCTGCAAAGGTTTGCAGATTTTGACATTTTCAATGAGAAATTAACATTTATCCTTCAGGATATTCAAATCATAATTTTCCCTACAGTAAAAGCAAATTTTTGAAAGGTTTCTGAGTGTGTGTTGTGTCTGATTGTGCCGTTCTGAGGACGTTTTAGATTCTGGGAATGCGAGTAATATTATTGTTCTATAAAGCGAGAATTGTTCAGATTTAAACTTGAGTTGTGGTTATAGTTGAGTTTCAGGATTTCGCGGATATTGAATTTTGAAAGTTTTGTGGTTATGTTGGTTTTTGAAGTGGCTACGAAAAGCCTGGCGCCTAACTTACAGATTTAAGTGTTTTAGGCATTAAGTTCCTGTTGGCGCAGTACCGAAGGTAGGTTTTAATTATTCTTTCATTTAATAGTAATAACAATCTCACAAGCCATCCAATAAACTACCCATTTCCCTAGCCTGCATGCCATTGATTGCATGTTTTTGAGCAGGTTTCTTCCCTAACATAAAAATAGCGTCTAATAAACACTAGGCGCTTGCTACAAGCGCTTCTTAGCAGACTCATCTGGCCGTATGACTTGATTTCCAGCGATGCGGGGTTCCATTTCCCACGAACGTCGTTTATCCGCTTGAGATCATTTTTTTCAACTTTTCTGTGACTTTTAGAGAATCGGAAGGATTAGCCCCGTACAATAATATTCTCCAGTTTGTATTTGAGAAGCAATGGAGTAATTAAAAAAGACTACCAACTTTTTGGATAATCCAATAATAATTCAGTAGTTAAACTCCCACGTCAACCAGGTTACTTATGTCGACGCCTCTATTCAATAACAGGCTATTTGCTGACAGCGCCGTAAGGCGTAAATCACACCATCCACTATGCTTATACACATCTGATAGTCTCATACACTGTGCTGTCAGTAAATAGATTTATGTTGAATGGATGAGTCGATATATAATAAATGCTTTTGGATTTTATCAAGAAATTCCGACAACAGGGTTGTAGCCCTAAGGATCCGAACTATAATCGATCTGAAAAAAGGCACACAGAGTGAGACAACATAATGCATAGGTTATTTAAGCATTTACTTCATTCAGAAAAAATCGCTATATAAGTACGGGAAATAACAATTAAATTGAGTTGAATAGCATTACAAAATATTCGGCAATCTTAGAGTAACGAGTGAATCTAGAGTGATAGTTTATAAATAACTACAACACGCTTCTGAATAAAATATTTTAACTTGAAAATATCACAAATTTGGAAGTATTCGAATTTCAGATTGCTTTCCATCAGAACGTTTTCCAACATTTAATTAAAATAATTCATGATAGAAAGCACTTCCACCGTGAATGCATTGATTAGCAGATACAGCAGATCCTTTTCAAAACATTTTTTTCTATTATTGGTTGTCTGTTTTTATTTTTTTTTTTATTAGAATGTTAGGCTCAGCGGCCACTTTTTGGACCTAAATAACGATAAGGAGATTCTTCTCTCTGACGCCTCCGTGAGCTCTGCCTATTTTTTTCTCTGTCTTCTCGATTCCTCTCATTATCGCTTTCGACTTTAGTGTCTTTATGATCTCGATTTTTTCGATCTCTCGTTGTAGCTTGATTTCGAGGACTACGCCCTGGGCTAGGTGAGGCTGAATCCGAGGAATCCGAATCCGACGTATGACCTCCCTCATAACGATGCCGTCTCTCTCGCTGCCTACAAAATATAAAAGGTAAAGACATGAACCTCATCATTTTGCCATTATGATATTTTTTTACCTTAAAGGGTACTGGGATACTTTCACTTGATTTTTGATAGATTAGTCAATAGAATTGTCACTATCAGTCTATCAGCTTTGATGTCTTTTAGACGAAGAATTTTGATAGTAATATAGCTTTTAGACAGATGCTTTGTGACATAGCAAGTTCTTTTTAAATAATTATAATACAAATTATAATTGACAATGTGTGCATATTTAACATATAATCTCATTTTTTATTTTTAAGCGAATACTCAGATCAAACTAGCTGTGAATTCGATCTCGAATGTTTCCACTTTGTTTGTATTTATAATAATATGATGCTCATTTCACGAGCACTTTGCTTCCCGTTAGCAAATGTATTTGCTTCCTCATAGAGGAAATATTAGTTATTTTTTTCAATAATAGACAAACCAAAGTCTTCATTTTAATCAATTTAAAAATAGAAATTTACAAAAAATACAAAATTACAAAATAATACAAAAAATTGTTGAAATGCAAAGATAAATCAGACAAATCAAATTTTGTGTTCGAAATGATCATTTTTCGAGCAAGAAAAGGAAACGTTCTGTCGCACCCTATCCCTTTCCCAGCTTTATGATTTCTTTTCTTTCAAGGAATCTTTTCCGTTCTTGCATCAATTTTGAATTATATTAGTGAAAAAAGTTTTACTATAAAAACCCGTATTTTCAAATAATATACATTACCATAGCTTCCTTACTCTTCAATAAAATGTATTAATGTGATAAGTCAATCGATTCGTCTTGAATCAACACAACTTTTCCATTCTCGCATCAACTTTAAATTATGAGAATGAGAAAATTTTTACTATAAAAATCGATTTTAAAAATGTATAAATTACCATAACTTCCCTACTCTTTAATAAAATTTTATGATACTTTTAGGTCAATCGATTAGTCTCGAACCAATGAATCTTTTATATTCTTGCATCAACTTTGAATTACGTTGAAGAAAAAAGTTTGACTATAAAAAACCGTATTTTCAAATATCATGCATTACCATAGCTTCCTTACTCTTTAATCATATGTATTAATATTATAGGTCAATCGATTCTTCTCGAATCAACAAATCTTTTCTGATCTTGCATCAACTTTGAATTATGTTAATGAAAAAAGTTTTACTATAAGAAACCGATTTTCAAAATATATAAATTACCATAACTTCCCTGCTCTTTAATAAAATGTATTAATATTATAGGTCAATCGATTCGTCTCGGACCAAGGAATCTTTTATATTCTTGCATTAACTTTGAATTATGCTAATGAAAAAAGTTTTACTATAAAAAACCGATTTTTAAAATATTATTGAGTGCTAAAAAAAAATTCAATAAATATACCACGCTGAAAAAACCAGTTCTCGTCCGATCACTGAAGTTAAGCAGCGTTGGGCGCGGTTAGTACTTGGATGGGTGACCATTCGAGAATACTGCGTGCTGTTCGCACATCGTGGGTGTGTTGAGCCCACACTTTTAGTTATTTACTACAAGAAACTATCCACCTAGAAACACTACCCGAATCGGGTAGTGTCACGCCTACCCTGAAAGGGAAATGACTTAATGGTATACTAACTTACTTACTTCGGTCAGTTTCAAGATATTATTATCTGCAACCGTTTTCAAGTTATCGTGTTCACAAAAAAGTGTGACATCCACACACACAGCCGGACAATTTTTTAGAACATTGTATTAGACATTTTTAAATTGAGGAAGGTTTAATTAAATGAATTTAAAAATTTTGGAAAATGTTACCATAACAAAGCTTCCTCTATGAGGGAGCAAAACGTATAATATAATGGTAAAAGTAAATGAAAGACATATATATCTATATCTATATCTCTTCACTATATTGACTCGGATCTTTTTTAAATTCTATTTCGTTTTTATTCCTGCGTCTTTTAATATTTGCGTTTATTTCTATTCTTGACTGATCACAAGAAAATTAAAATGTTTGCGTATTTAACCATAACCCCAATGCTAAAGTTAGGTACATTATTTTTATTCTCAACAACAGTTGTTACAAGGGTCGACGTGCACATACGCAATAAGTACAAAGAAAAAGTATATCAAAGTTTTGGGCTATATTTTAGCTCACCGAAAAATTACAAAATAATTTCGCCAAATTTTTCGTCCTCTTTTGAAATGCGTTGGAAAATTCAAAAAAAGTTAAAAATTGACAGAATGGGGATTCTCACTGCTCACTATCACAGAAAAATGAAAATTCACTTTTTTCGTCAAAACGGCACAAGCTGCGAAAAAGGCCGAAGTAACAAAATTTTTCTCTAAAAGAGTTCTAGAAAAATGTCTCTTAACACTTTCTTCTATCTCGCGTTTTTTTTTTAGATTTTTGCGAAAATATATATAAAATTACAAGTGTGCAGTCGTTTTTTTAAATTTTCAATACATATTTAGTCACGCTTGGAACATTGGATTTTTCGAAATAGAAAAAAATCTATCTTTACGAAAATCACTCCATTTCTTACCAGAAAAAATGTAATGTGAAAAAATGTAATCGTAATAATTTAATTTAAATTTCTTTTTTCTCAACAATACAATTTTGTGGTGTCATAAAAAAACAAAGACATTCTTATTCATGAGAGTGTAATGTAATCTTCCAAATTTTCGACCTCTGGCTTTTAACGGATCTTTAGTTTTCGGCACTCACAGAGTCCGAAAATCATAATTTTTTTGTCTGTGTGGTTATCTGAACGCTGTGGCCACGCTAACTTTTGAAGGATTTTTCCAATCAAGTCAGCCTTAGATACCTTGTTTTAGGCTTTTAGGTTGAAGAAAGGAGTTTTTGAAATTTTAATCAAAGTTTCTGGCACATGATGAAAAGATATGAAAATTATCCTTATGACATTTTTAATTGCGATTTAATAAAAAAAATTATATAATTTTTACAGTTTGAAAAATTTCAAAAAATAGAAAAACTATTTCTTTGATAGATTAAGAAATATAATCAAATTTGTACTACATATCACATATATTTCGTAGCTACCCCAATGAAATTTTTCGATCAGACCAAAATTAAAAAAGTTAGGTCATTTTCAAAATTATGCAACTTTTGTTTTTAAGAGATCCGTAAGTTTTAATCGTGATTTTTAGTAGATTTCAACAAGATTTACAAATTATCTTAATGATATTTTTCAATTGGACATCAATTTAAAATGTTCTACATAATTAATAATCATGTAGATTAGCTATATTGGGATACTTTGAAAACGCGGTGAAATTATTTTCAATTTCTTTTTGAAAATGACTATAAATTGTCGTAGAGTTGACTTAGAATCGAACTTTGAATATACGGAATGAAAGTCTATGCCTTAATGTCTCTGTTTAGTAAATTAGAAAAAAAACTTATATTTTCTTAATAATATTACATAGAAAAACCTACCTACTTCTTACATTTTTTTCCATTTTTCTCTACATCGTTTTATTTTTTAAAGAGAAACGTCTGTATAAACTAATTGTCGAGCACGAGCATCGTAAAGATAATGAAATCGTCAAAGCCACAGGTGCTTTGAGGACCGTCTTCAAAATCAAATTGAAAAACAATTTCAGTTCCACTTTATAATTGCAGTTCATCACTGCCGTGATTTGGAAGAACACCGTTAACTGCATTTCGAATAAGTTCCTTGTGCCGCCTACCGTTAACTGCGTTCAGGTGACTTGTCCGAATTGCAGTTAACGGTGTTCTTCCAAATCACGGCAGATCAGGGGTTCAAATCACAGTTTTCGATTTAAGCCACAATATTTATGATATTTAAAAAATGTAGTCCAAATGCATGCATTAAACGTACGAAACCTAGTGCAAAGCGCGAGAGCGTACCCGCGCGCCCTAGGCGCGCTCAAACATAGCGCGAGGCGCCGCGCGCAATGAGAATGTGCCCGCGCACCAGGCATATTTTTTAAAATTAACTTTATTAATTCTCTAACAACAAGATGTTAAAACTTGTTATGTCCTTTTTCGATTTTCATCACACCATAAAATTGTATTGTTGGAGGAAAAAAATCCTAAACGTTTTATGCATATTGTCGCAAAAATCTCGAAATTGTATTTATGTAATGTATTTGTATTTATTTATTAAGTCCCCAGAGCTAAATAGCTCTCTAAGGAATAGATATTACAGTAGGTATTAAATTGTACAGTCACTGGTCTAACGAACGTAATAAGAATAATATGGAAGATTGAGAACTAATTATCACAAATTAACACAAGTTAATAAGTTGGTTTTGAAATAATAAGATGTAACTACTAGTTCGTAAACAATTCATAATGAAATATAATAATCCGGAAAATTAAGCATAAGTAATAAGCAAAATGAAAAAGAGAGTACTACGAGTATGTAGCTTGGTAATGTTGGTTTTTACAAATAGGTATCTATGCGGCTAAATAAATTAAAGCTTTGGAAGCTACTAATGCTTTCAAGTTGTATGTCGTGGAACAGTAAGGACAATTTTTCTTTCACTAAGTTTTGGCTGATAAGGTTGATTGTTGTCACTAAATTTGAAAAAGTCCAGGAGCTACTCAGGTGTCTTATTTGGAAAGAGATTATATAGTACATAAACCAATAAATAATTGTCTTCTCTTGCAAACATAAAGAAGGCCAGCACGCTGCCTGTATGGTGTAATATGCTCATGCTTAGGTATATTATATATGAAACGAATGTAATCATTCAGTGCACAGTCTAGTTTGTTGTTCAGTTCGTCCGTTAAACAATTTTGTTCCTTTTAATTATTTCGCATTTTGTGTCGATTTGGCAAAGAATGTGATTTTGCGTTTTTCAGATACAAGAAAATTCTCTCTTCTTTCCAAGACTCGGGTACAGATCAGACTATCATGGAATATACTATTTACATTACATTAAATATATTCTTTATATTCGGAAAATCAGTAACATACGTGCCGTCTTATTCCTTTTAAAAAATCACATATTTGAGTGGCAAATAATTCTGTGACTTGAGCATGGACTGTCTGCTTGATTTAAAATTAATTATGTCCAGAAAATTTTTTCGAAAATAAACACCTAACACCAAAAAATTCGCCCAAAACCAAACTTGTATATAAAACATAAACAAAGCATCTCAAGAATTCTGCAACATCGAAAATGTCATTAAAAAAAAAGAAATAGGTGAAGGGAAACGTTTTGCCAGCCCATCATCTAAATGCATCCAAACGTATATACTAATTCTTCACAATGATTTTGCTGACCAACACAGTGACACAGGGGATTATGCTAATACCCCCCAAGAAACTACCACTACAGTTACACCTAATCTGCATTTGTCTCGAGTAGTGTTACAAACTTCTTCTCACTTCCTATTAAGGGAGATCAAAAAATTTCCACAATTTAAAAAGTTATCAACACCAAACTTTACACACAAACCCAAAATATGTAATATCCAATAAAACACAAAAATCGCCCCTAGAACACTTAACGAATCCCATCTTAGCTTCCGTTAACTACAACAACTAGAAAAATGCTAAATTCAAAATAAACACATAAGTCATCTTAGCAATCAACTAAAACAACCAAAAAATTTTCATAATAAAAAGAAACACATATAATACCGTCTCTGGTCTTTATTTCCCGTGCTTTGACAAAGGACAGAAGATCAATCACAGCACATTTTTACAGTTTCTTGGTCTTATTTTAAAGAGAAGATTTTACAGTTCACTTTGTGTGACTTTTAAAATGTCACCATTATTTTCCTAGATTTTGCCAGAAGTTGAAGTTGTATCTTGAAAAGTGACAAAAATCAGAAATTCAGCCGGTCTTTCACAATCCCTAACTTAGTATCTATTTATTAAAAATACTTCGATAAGTGCTCGTTTGACGCGGAATGTGATAAGCTTTTTAAAGCTTTCTTTAGAAATTATTATATCTTATTTTTTCCGGAGATATGCTGCGAGAAAAGAGTGCATGTTTTTAATCGCTAGTTTTTTAGGTGTCCTGATACTCCTGGACGGTACTCTAAAGCGCGCGGCTCGCAAGTTTCAGCGCGCCTAGGGCGCACGACTGTTGATTCTCGCGCTTCGCGCTCGATAATATATTTATCTCGCGCTTCGCGCTCGATACTGTATTTACCTCGCGCTACGCGCTCGGTCTTTGTATTTCCTCCACATTTGTGCACACATCTTTTAAAATTAAAGGTCAAAGTATCGACAACTGGAATTTAGTGATTGTGAATTCTCTTTTGTTAAAGCTCCTTCGGCTATAATGAATACATTCTCATCACGTACCTTGTGCTTCGCACTCGATTGTGTCCAAAATGCGGAATTTTCTACATTATATATTCATCATTATTATATCAAATGCGTGGTGGAATGATGAAATTCAAGCAGCCCAGCAAGAAAAGAAAAAAGCGCACAAGAGAACATTGAACATAACAGGTCTTAGCGATGAGGAGAGAAATAGACTCGAAAATGATTACAAAGACAAAAAGAGGAAAGTTAAACGACTAGTCAAGGAGAGTAAAGAAAAAATCAGAACACAAGAAGAGAGGAAAATACAAAACAGCTTTGAAGGAATTATGAAACTATTATTTAAACTGATAAAAGAAAGTAAAAGTACAGAGTTTGTCAGCATGAGAAACAGCAAAGGTGAAATGCTATATGATATAGACGGGATAGTAGACGCTTTAAAAGACTCTTTTAAAGAATTATTAGGAGGTGAAGATATAGGGCAACAGAACTGCGACATAGAACGTAATGCATTAGAAAACCCAATTGAGAAAGTCTGTGTCACTGAGGTTAGAGATATAATTAAGAACTTAAAAAACGGTAAGGCTGCTGGCATAGACAGTATTAGCGCTGAAATGCTTAAATGCGGCGGCGAGTACATACCTCACAGGTTGTGCGAATTGATTTTATGTATCGAGATGGGAGAAGTCCCAGAAGATTGGAGAAAAGCGATTATCGTACCAATATACAAAAGAAAAGGAGATAAAAGCAACTGCATTAATTACAGAGGTATCAGCTTACTAAGTACCGGAAGTAAAATATACTCAAAAATACTCATTCTTAGGGTAATGAAAATTACAGAAGAAAAGATATGGGAAGTCCAAAGTGGAATTATTTCAGGAAGATCATGTACAGATCAGATATTTAGTTTAAGACAGATCATACAGATAACAGCCATACCACGCTGAAAAAACCAGTTCTCGTCAGATCACTAAAGTTAAGCAGCGTTGGGCGCGGTTAGTACTTGGATGGGTGACCATTCGAAAAAACTGAGTGCTGTTGGCACATCGTGGGTGTGGTGAGCCCACACTTGTAGTTATTTACTTACTACAAGTTACCAACCTAGAAACACTACCCGAATCGGGTAGTGTCACGCCTACCCCGAAAGGGAAATGGCTTAATGGTATACAGAAAAAAGCTTAAGAGTAGGAAAGAAAGTTTTCTGTGCATTTGTTGACCTAGAAAAAGCTTTTGACAAGGTAAATAGAAGTAAACTTTGGGAAGTCCTTAAATAGTACGGAGTCAATGGATGGCTCCTACAAGCAATAAAATCAATATATACAGTTAGTAAAGCGAGTGTAAGAGTAAATGGGAAATTGAGTGACTGGTTCGATATTATGCAAGGCGTGAAACAAGGATGCGTTATGTCCTCATGGCTATTTATCATATTTATGGATAAGTGTCTAAGAATCGCCCTCTTCGACGAAGAAGGTGTAGTCTCGAAACAGTGAAGGTACGTGGGTTAGCTTTCGCAGATGACAAGATTATTATGGCAGAATCATTCGAGGACTTGTAAAGAATGTTAAATAAACTTAATACAAGCATGAAGAACATGGGCCTTAAAATTAACGTAAATAAAATAAAAATCATGGTGTTTGAAGGAAAAACTGAGAAAACAATGTGGAACATTGTCCTAAATGATGAGAGATTAAAACAAGTTGACAAGTACGTATATCTGGGTAGCCTATTCACTAGCGACGGAAAAATATATGGGGAGTTAGATAGGCGCATAAATCAGGATAAGCAGGTTATCGGTAGAGCAGGGTCCATGCTCAGAAATAAAAACATATCAAAAGAAGGACAGGAGTAAAATTAACGCGATTGGCATGAAACCTCTACGCACAATATGCGGAAAAACACTGATGGACAAAGTCCGAAACGAGATAATCCTCAAAGAATGTGGTGCAAAAGAGACAATAGTTGACACATGGGAAAGAAATCAGTTAAGATGGTTCGGTCATCTTGAAAGAATGAAAGATGAACGACTGACCAAACAAGTGTATAAAGGTAAAGTAAATGGCAGAATGCCCAGAGGCAGACCGCCAAAAGAATGGTTAGAATCTGTGAATGAGACACTAATCCGAAGAGACATAAGAAGCCATAGAAACACGAGAGCTTGCATGAAAAAATGCATAGACGTGAAGGAAGCTAGAGTAGTATGCCAGGACAGAAAAGTGTGGCGACAAATAGTTTGTAAACAGAGTGACAATAGAGTGAATGGCGCCTGAAACAAATACCTTGGATACTAATGGGCCCAAGTGGGGAACCACACATAACAATTTTGTGAGACTCTTCACTTGGGGTGATCGCTAGAGATTGATCAGCAACCTGGGTTGGAGCAGTGTTGCGGAGTGAACGTGTCATTTAAATAAATAACACGAGAATTCCAGATCAATCTAAAATATCTATACCTATCTACCTTATACCTATATACCCACCTACACACTACTATTTTCCAACCGAGCAAGTCACGCCTACCCCGAAGGGGAAATGGCTTAATGGTATAATAATAAAAAAAAAATATATATATATATATATTACATTTATTTCTATGCGTCGGCCTGTGATTGCTTATTAGATATTGCAAAATAAAGTAAGAATTGTATTTATCATGATTACTTTAATATTTGTTCCTGATTTTGCATTTAATTTTATCCTCAGCTACCGTGAAAATTTTATATCATTTCAATAAATGTATATTATTACAATTCATAATATGCATTGATATTAAAAACATACGTATTTTCCTTGACTCGTTTTTATAATTGAAACGAAGTGCGCATTTTATAAAAAAAAAACAATTTTGTTATTATGCATTTTATTGCAACTTGTGTCGTTTTTCCATAAATTTAATTTGTTTATGTTCAATGTTATTTTTTACGATTTGAACCAAAAATATGCATCCTAGCGTTAAGTGGTTCTAAAAAAATTTGTAAATGTAATTTAGGCGAAAAACTTTGTTAGATAAAATGGTATTGTATCGTTTTTCCAAAAAGTTAATTTTTTTATTTTAAATGTATTTTTATAACAAAAGTTTATAACAAATTTGTAGATCTTTTTTGGTTGAACAACTTTTGTCTATTTATCTTTTTTCATACCTTGCGTCGTTTTTCCACATTTTTTTTTATTGTTAATGTTATTTTTCACGATTGAAAGACAAATTACGCATCTTATCAAAAAATGATTAATAAAAAATGTGTAGCTCTTTTCTGAGTGAACAACTATTGTCCATTAATTTTTTTCGTGGTTGGTGTCGTTTGTCCAAAAATTTAATTTCTTTTATTCTTAAATCAGTTTTTTACAAATAAAACAAAAACTACGCGTCCCATCAAAAAGTGATTAATAACAAATTTGTAGATCTTTTTAGAGTGCACAATTTGTGTCCATTCATCTTTTTTCGTATCCTGTATATTTTGACCGCGAAATGGAATTTTTGATTTTTCATTATTTTTTTGTGCGATAAAAATTTGAATTTTCGATTTTTCAAGAAAATTAAAAAAATTCTTATAACAATATTGTAAGGTGTTCAAAAAGAAATATTTTTCTATTCGTGCCTTTTTTTCATATCATCCGTTGTTTGGCTTCAAATGTTCATTTTCGTTTGTTTTTTTGGAATTTTGTAAATGCTATAACTCCAGTAATTTTTGTTTTATCAAAAAAAGTCATCGGGATAAATGGTTTGTCTTTTTGAGTACTACGAATATCCGTAGATAGAATTTTAAAATTTTTTAAAAGTGGTCTCAAAAACTTAAAAAAAGCGCTCACTTTGAATTTTTATCCAAAATGGCTGGCTAACGAACTTTACCTTCATTTTAGGACACTTGAAGTAAAAATAATCAGGGTACCGGACATATTCTCTGCTCGGAGTAACGATGACACGTGGACAGATTTAACCTTTTTAACTTTACGCGTGCAAAGATGGTGCACTTCCAACTGAACACGTTGAAATTTACAAGTGCACATATGATCCCTGCCCAATTGTGCACGTCAACCTTAAAAACGATCTTATGTCTGAGTAGAAAACATCCACGTGCACAGATGATCCACTTGCAACTTTGCACGTGTACATATGGTAACCTCTCAACTGTGTATGTGTACAGATGGCAACGTCCCAGCTCTGCACGTGCACAGATAAGGCACTCCCAACTGTACACGTCTACGTAAATACAAAATAAAGTTCAAACTAATCATCAAACCGATTTCGGCCTCAAACTTAATGAAATTTAAACAATCTTTAACTTTCTTTACTTGCAGTGTTTACGGGTCGATTATTAGTCAAAATTGTGTAATTATTGGTTTTATTATTATTACATTCACCAAAATCTTTATCTTGATTCACGTCTGCTTCGTCTTTTCTGTTCTCTTTCTTCTGCATCATTGACCTAGGTTCATTTTTGATAGTAAGCGGTAATGATCTGTTCCACATTCAGAACCTCTCGTAACACTTGTATCTCTTACTAGCCCTCAGTCTCTCATCCGCAACAACAAAGTCAATCATATTGTGGCTTTCACCTCTGCACCAAGTATACAAGTGGATCATTTTATGCCTAAACCAAATATTTGTAATGAACAAGCTCTTTTCTAAGCATAAGCTAACCAATCTGTCCCTGTTACCATTCTTTTTCGTTTCTCCGAAATGACCTAGTACTTTATCCGAACCTTCGCTCTGGTCTTTAAATCATAAATTCATATCTCCTAGTAGAATGATTCTTTCCCCATGATCGCAAGCACCTACATTATCGTTTAGAGTGTCCCAGAAGGCGACTTTTACTTCACTGCTTCCTTCATCAACTGAAGCGTAACACACTACGATAAATAATATTCTGATTCCCACTTTCATTCTAACCCACAACAATCTGAGAGATACAAATTTATGTTACTTGGCATGCTGATGTGCTCTCTCATTTAATAATCAGACTGACCCCTTGGTTACCCTATAATTCACTATCTACTCTCGACCACAGTTCGAGTCCGTTTATTAACCCCCAATTCAGATTTCAAATTTGCAATATTAAACTTATTCAAGTTAAAAAAACACCGAAGCTCTTTAAAATAGGTGTTAAAGGCTCACTAGTTAGTTTAGAATTTGTAATTGTTGCTTCGCTGTTAAGAACAACAATAAAAATACATTATTAACCAACATATCAATCTTAATGAAATTCAAAATATCCTCAACCTAGGAGTATTAAAAAGTCGTTAATCGATGCTATTTCAATAATTGTTGCTTGTTTATTTAAATAAACTATTGTCTGGTGGGGTGTTAAGATTTTTTCCATATTGTAATCGTACTTAGGAAAATTGAAATATATTAAAAATAATTAAAATATGTAGTTGGCCCCAATCATTTTTTGATCAACCCAGCGCACTCGGAGATGATGTTCTGATATCCCCTACAAACCACTTCCACAGTGACACGAATCTGAAATTACTCGAAGAATTTTACAATCATTAGAGTGGTTGACCCCGCTGATATTTAGATCAATTCCATGCACCAGATGATGATGTTTAAACATGTCCCAAAAACCATCCCGGCAGTGATAACAAACTTGATGAGCCTCGAGGGATGTTTGGATTTTTTTTCCGACTTGTGCTAAGGGAGATCGACAAATTTCCCAAATCATCAAGTTGGCTGACCCTACTGAATCTTGAAACAACTCAATGCACTCAGGGATGATCTTTTCACAAACCTCAAATGCCACCCTTGTAGTGACATCGATCTGAAGTTACATTGAGGGATGCTAGGAATTTTTTGAGACCTGTCACACCCTGCAAAATAGTACTCTTAAGTCTCAGCTTGCCTGACCCTTCGCAACAGGGGTCTTTTGTCTGTAAGACGGTCGAAATAACGAATTAATTTTTAAAAAAATTTCTATTTAACGACATGAAAATAAAATATTCGGAGTCTACAAGATTTCACGATTCCGGGCGTATGTAATTTGTTTATACAATTTTTTAAATTCCCACTACAATCAGCCTACGAGAGCTGTAGTTCATTTGGCCTTCTCAGGCGGTCAGTTCAGCGAAGGAAAGATGCACATCTGTGAAGAAATCTCAAGCCATCAGAGCGAGCCCAAGACGAGGCCTCATCCCAGAAAATCACTTCTGAAAGGCAATGCTCTTCTAGGAAATCTCTTCCCGTTAACGACAGTTAAAGTGCACCTTTTAAATGCAATCTGGGACATCTCTTTCCAAAAGACAAGGCTTCCTCGGAACTCCCCAACCCGTAATAATTCTAGATGCGGCACTATGGAACGTAACTTATTTATTTAATCATTCAAAACCTGAGGCTATGGTTTTATTGGACAAGGCTTCCCAAGAAATCGCTTTATAGCTTGAAATAACTGTCTGTTGCTTTGAGGTCCCACTCTACGGGCCTTTCCGGGACAAGTCTTCCTAGGCAATCACTTCCCGGCTTGAAAACAATATTCCCCAAACCACATTTCTCACTATCCATCTCTTTCCGCCCCCACTTTTTTAAAGTAATACCGGTTTTACTCTGGGAGTGGTTTTATGGGGAAGTTCAAGCGTCTACCCCTGGATTATCAGTAAGGACACCAATTTGACGATTCCGGAAATTTTTCGATCTCCATAAATAATAGCTAGAAAAAATTCCTACCATCCCTTGAGGCAATTTCAAATCAGTGTGCCTTATACGGTGGTTTCTATAAGATGTTAAAGCATCATCCACTGATGCATTGAGGTGATCAGAAAATCATTAGTGCTAACGAGTTTAATAATTAACGAAATTTGCCGATCTGATTGACCGAGACTGATTTTCTATCTCCGTAAATATTGCAGCTACAATGTTGAGTCTTTGTGCTAATATCGCCTCCAATCCACGTAGGAAAAACGGCAACCCGAAAACTTCAGTCAGTCTAGATATAGCCTTGAATAAGTTAACAGCTGTCTTGTGCGTTCGTTGGATTTCTGTGTCTGGAAAATGTTGGACGAGAAAGAGCAGCACGTGTGTATCAAGTTTTGTTTAAAACTCGGCAAAAAAACAACGGAAACTTTCGAAATGCTAAAAACTGCTTATGGGGAAGATTCTTTGAGCCGTTCAAGAACTTGTGAGTTGTATAAAAGGTTTAAAGAAGGCATGTTATCAATCGATGATTATCCGTGTTCTAGACGCTCTTCTACAGAGATATTTAATCAAGTGAGGGGAATAGTAGCTGAAGTTAAGATATCGATTGCTTCATGTGATACCATTAAAACCATTTTAAGATTCGGGAATTCCACGTGTCTCAGAAAAATTTGTCCCGCGAATTCTCACATTAGAGCAGATGGAATATCGTATTTCTATGGACACATATCTTCTTGCGGAGGTTAAAATGAGTTCTAAATTCATGGAAAAAATAATAACTGGTGATGAAATATGGGTTTATTTTTTTGACACGAAATGTATTGTGCACTAAGAATTTGTTCCTCAAGGCTCTAAATTGAATCAGCATTTTTATATTAAATTTTTTAAACGTTTACGTGATGCTGTTTGTCGTAAAAGACCTTTGAAGTGGAAATCCGGTAAGTGGACGCTGCACCATGACAACGCTCTTCCCACAGTGCGCACTCCATCACCAAATTTTAAACAAAAAATTACATTCCAACTGTGCAACAAACATCGTATTCACCTGACGTGGCTCGGTGCGACTTCTGTATTTCCCCAAGACTAAAAGAAATAATGAAAGGAAGGAAATTTGAAGAAATGTTTTGAAAAATGGTAGCATCACTAGCTTATAGCTTTAGCAGGAGACTATTTTGAAGGAGAATACAGGTTTGTACCGATAACTGATAAATTCATTTTATAATCTACACTATTTCGGTATTTTTAAAAAAGACGTATACGTTATTAACTAAAATCTCTAAATATGACTTATTATTAATTACCTATATGTACTGTATGAACCCTATTTTGTACTTACGTAGATGTGTACACTGCACAGTTGGGTGGGTGTCATCAATGCAAGTGAAAATTTCAACGTTTACATAGATCAACGTATGCATATATGGCACTTGTATATTTGGGACGTGCACAGATGTAACGTGTACCTGTACAGTTGGGACGTGCACAGATGGCACTTGCACAGTTCCCCTATTGAGCACTTCTTGCCACGTCTCACGACCGTGATATGAGTGGCCACAGGGCACGACGAAATCACAACTTTGCATTCATATCACAAATGCCTCGGCATGTTTTTGGAACACGGATATGGCTTTGAGGTTACGAACCAGAGATAGCTTGTCACGTCCGAGAGCACCTTTCACAGTAATAGTTTTAACCGAATATTCTGGGTACAGTCGCCGCAGCTCCGTTAAAAGGTTTCCATTCCTCTCATCCTGTTCCGTCTCCATGGCTGTGATGTTGCAGTAGGCCAGAGCCGAGAATTCGATCACGACTATAGTTCGATTCTTGAATTCCTGGAGAACGACGTCAGGCCTCGAGTGTGCAATGGAGACTGCTGTCCAAAACTCATAGTTCCTGAAAATTCGGCACTTCTCGTTCTGGACAATTGACAATACCGCAAGAGCGACAAAGATGGTAGTAAAGCACTCTTAAGACCGCATTGTGTTTGTAGAGATACGTCGTTTCCACGTGAGTGGGATATCTGAATAGTATGTGTTCTAGGTACTGACGTGTGCGTGACACGCTCGGCACCTACGCTGAGAACTTCTTGACGTAAAATGCGGCTACGGCATACTAAGATGGAAATTACACAGTCTTGACACGCGAAAATGAAACCTTCTGTGCCTGAATGAATTCCGGATGGTTTAAGGAAAGCAATCGTTAGCTTCTTCGACAAGGACTGATCATCTACATTTCTGAAAAAGTATCCGAGCATTTTATTTTTGAGGAGCTGTTGGCTTATATATATAGTAATGACCAGAATTGTCACTCCACTAAAAAAAATTATATTAATAATATGCCTCTCTTTTTTCGTTGTTATCTCAACGATAAATTAAGTCAGAATGATTTTGAAAAAACCATTAGGAAGCTTATTAAATTTCGCGTCGATTGAACTCTACTTGAAGTATTTTATATTAACAAGGACTTAGATAGTATGTGAGAAAAACCAACCTATTTTCCGTTTTTAATCAATTTTTGATTATTAACTTCCACTTTTTGTATGCTTCAGGGAAGTGAATGGAAAAAATTGACACTTTGCTAAATCAATTTTTAAGATCTTCTCTTTGAAATGAGACCAAGAACATAATGAAATATGTACTGTTTATCGAATTATCATGAAAAACGTGAAAGCACGCCCAAGAAAAAAATCGGTCGGTCGAGTGGTGACCGCAGTCTTTCGTCCGTGGGTTCACATGCGTTAACAAAAGATGGAAGTTCGACTTCTGCTCGACGAACCGATTTTTTTCATGGGCTTGCTTCCACATTTTTTATGGTAATTTGAGAACGAGTAAATATTTCATTATTTGCTTGATCTAATTTTAAAGAAGAGGTTCTTTTCTAGTGAGCTGACAATTCTGGCCAGTACTTTAGATATCAGGGTGGCCAATTATTTCATAATTTTCGTCTCCCGTCTTTCTCCCGGTTCTCCAGGTAAAAATTCGTATTTTAATTATTATCTATTTTGATTTTAAACACAATTTTTTATTTTATTTAAGGTCGAAATGAAATTCACTTTCTTATGAATAAGTTTATGCACTGAAATCAGAGCATGAAAAAATTCACAATGCAAAATTAGATTCCCAAACTACCTCCTTTCCGGCTCATTAGAGACAAATACATAACAAAGAAAAAAAGAGAGAGACAAAGGAAAGATTCAACCAAAACTAAACTCTCACAGCACGCGCTGCAAGCGCGCGCCATGACTTTCAGGTTATACATAATTATATGTGGGTGTACGAATGAAACGGGCCCTCATGGTCGGTATGGATTTATGTATAGACCCGTAAAGCGTTTTTGAAGTTGGAACTTCGAAAAACTGCCTTTCGAGAAAAACGCGTCTAAAGTTGACGAGTGCCATCAGTGCACGTGTTATACTTTTTCTTCGAGCATGAAAAATACCCACTTTCGGTTGCTTGCGGGACATAAGAACAGTGCGAATAGATTCAGTATAGGTCTTATCATAATCTCTCACTCAAACCCGAAAATAATAATTTTGATCATCAGTTAGACAAAAAAAAGAATGTCTACTAAACTAGAACCCGCCATAAGGGCCCTTTTCATGTGGATGCCCAAATATACTGTTGAAAGGAACATGAAATTATCGAAAAAAGTTTATTTAGCAACAATTTACAGAGTACGAAAACGCGCGAATTATGAAATGGGGAAAATGTCCCTATATAACATTTTAGTCCCGGCCACGGTCGCGGCCAACACCTGGATAGTATGTGTTCTAGGTACTCAGCGTGTGCATGACACGCTCTGCACCTATCGCTGGGAACTTCTTGACGTAAATTGCGGTACCTGAATTAAGTCCTGATGATCTGAAAAAAGCATAAGTTTGCTCCTTCGACAAGGACTGATTTAAATTTCTGTAAAGTTTCCGTGCTCTTTACTTGGGCTTTTAGAAGTGAGGCACCTCATTTCTGATGTTTAAAGTCAGACCAAGGGTCTTGGACGCCTGCTCAGCGGCTTTGTAAAGAAACGCTCCTTTGCCAATCATCTCGTGTTCTTCGCCCATTGAATCACCCCAAACGATTAGAGTAGAACCGCGACGGCTTTTTTCGGGGTTGGGTGTGAAAACTGGTGGCGATAACTTTGAATATTGTGGAAATGTTTGCAGATGGGTGTAACTGCAGGGGTAGCTTCTTGGGGATTTTAGAACATAATCCACTGAGTCAATGATTTGATCAGCAAAATCATTGGGAGTAATTAGTATGTTCGTTTGGATGAATGTGAATGATGGACTGGCAGAAAGTTTCCCTGTGCCAACTTCTGTTTTTTTTTTTTAATATGAAACTTGCGATGATGTAGAATTTTCGACATGTTTTTTCTATGTTTTATGTAAAACTTTGGTTTTGGGCGAATTTTTTAGTGTTAGGTGTTAATTTTAGAAAACTGTTTTTCGTATTTTTGTAAAGCCCGAAAAAAACATTACCTTCTTCCTTTTTTTATTATTTAATTTTTTATTTAGGTACAGGTTTTAGTGTCATGGGTTCTTTATGGACAAATAATTTTGTGATTTTCGGCGAGCTAAAAAGTAGTTCAAACTTTTGATATACTATTTCTTGTACTGCTCCTATTCCGTGGTAACTTGATGTTGGAGATTAATTTTTTAAAACTAGTTTTAGGTGTTTTTATAATCCAAAAAAGCCCGAAATTCTAATTTCCTTATATTTAGGTCGAGTGCATATTTTATTTTTAAAGGTAGTTTTAAGGTGATGAGGTTGTTTCTTAAAAATTAATTTTTGCAGTTTTTGAGAGTCCAAAATAAGCCCTAAGTTCTGGCATAGAGAAAGAGTTCAAATTCCATTGCGGTGCTGCTATAGCAGAACGGACCTAGTCCTCTGACCTAATTGTAGTTTGAAATGTTGTCTACAGAGTGCTTAAAAATGCATGCGTTGGAGTAGAACCGTCCAGGAGTATGTGGACTTACACTCGGCGCGATTGAAAAACATGCTTTAACTTCTCGCACAATATCTCGACAGCGAAGAGATATAAGCTTTAAAATAAGACCAAGAATTAAACAAAAGTCTTCATCGGTTGTCGACTTAATATTGTGGAAGTACGAAACGTTTATCAACGAAAAGATAGCATTTAAAAAAGTTACTCAAATCAATTCTTTTTGTTCAGTTACTGTAATAATAATGTTATATCTTATTTTAGATGGTAATGGGGTAATTACTAAAAAGTTGGATATTTTAGACAATGCGATTTCCGAGAAAAAAAAACTTTCCAAACCAGCCTAATAGGCTGAGGGTTCTCCGCGAAAATTCCAGCCCATCGAGATTAAGGATGAAACCAACTCAGAATAATAGAATAGAGTAAGTTGAAGCAGGATCGGTAAGATCGCGTAACCTCATCCTGTCCGGATGCCAAAAAAAGGCCACTTCCGTTATGATTTTTGGGTCGGTTTTTTTAGCCCATCGAGATTGAGGATGAACAAATGCTCAAAATGTAGTATTGAATGAGCTCTATCAAAAGCACTAGCGTTGCCACCCACCACCCTGACAGCAACCCTTGCCAACCCCTTTCGAAACTCCGTATTTTTGGTCGGTTTCCAGCCCATAGAGATTAGGGATGAAATCTACACTAAAATAAAGTTTGAGTCTCCCCCTAATTAATTCACCAAGGTTGCCATCTTTGTACAGGCAGTGTCCTTTTTTGGGCATCCGGACAGGATGAGGTTAGGCAATCGTACCGATCCTGCTTGAACACACTCTATTCTATTATTCTGAGTTGGTTTCACCCTTAATCTCGATGACCTGGAATTTCAGCGGTGAACGCTAGGGACTACAAATAGTAGCATTTTTTTGCTCACACGTTGGGGATAGCCTTATAAACATAATGTTAAAGATCCTCATCCACATGCTTACGGCTACGGCCACAATGTTGGAAAATGTTAAACAGTTGGTTCTAGGCCAAACATGATTAAGTTAAAAAATGTTTACAATTGTATAGTGCACAAAAAAGGTTGTAGCTGTTCTACTTGTATTACTAACAAGTTTCACTATAAAGTTCGATTAACTGTAAATTTTATCATTTTTAATTGAAAACAAATAAACTAAGACAATAATTATTATTAATAAATAGTTTTTGATGAAACATTTTTGTAGTCAAACTTCTTAGGATTGTTTCTCCTTCTTTTTACAATATATTTCCAAATTTTTAGCTCTTGATAATAATATTTCAGGCCTCTTTTAGAGCACTGACCAAGTAAATTTTAAAGTTGAAGCGAGGATGTAGTTAGCGAAGGTGTTTATGAGTTCTAATGGCAATATTTCTGGCAGGGGTGAGGAAGGCTACCTCGTTTTATGACATTGGTCGGCATGCCATTGACCAGGGCAGGGTACCCTGCCCTGGCTGCCATACGACATAGTGTCAGGTCAGCTACCTGCGGTTCTGGCCAGACCAACCCTTATACCACGGGTCTTTGGTTGGAAAATAGGAAAAAAATTTCTATTAAAAAAATTCTTAATTTTGCGATCAGAGATTTGAAAAAAATTCTAATGTAAGAATTTTTCCCATTCCAACGGCATGTAATTTGTCTATAAAGCTTGAAAATTTGAGAAGTAATAAATAATCAATGGGATATTGCAGTAAATTTTTTTAAATTAAACTCCTTCGAATTTTCAACTTTTCTAGACAAGTAATATATCAATGGATTCAGAAAAATTCGTAGATGATGATCAGACTATTTTCAAATCGCTAGTTGCAAAATTAAAAGTTTTTAATTTTCCTTATCTTGACCTGCTGATAGACAAAAGACTCCTGTTGGGGTAAGCTCACCCAAACTGAGGTCCGTGGACAGACCGAAAGGGGCAGTGCAATTAGCATTTAGGAATATTATATTCGAAATCTACGTTTCTTGGTGATTCCCACGATATGTCTCTTGCCTTAATAAATTAAAAATTATAATAAGTGCGATATGTTATTTGCCTTCATACGTTGAAAATTATAAGTGTATTTCGGGCCATGTATTGGTTCACCGAAATTCAACTGCAATAGTTGTAAGTGGCCCGTATCTTCAGAAATTTTAAACTGTCATAGAGCAATAAATCTACTGCTCCTACTTAAATAGCAATCACTGTTAGTTGACACAGATTTTAGTTTATGTTTTTATATGGGCAGCCATAGAGATTAATTGTTTTTGAACAGGAGCAGTCGAAATGTAAAGCTTTACTAGACTCAAGTTTCCTATGGATTTAAGACTTTCGCAAAGCTTTATAAACAAAATTTATATCTGCGCCAATTAGCGTTATATTCTTTTTAAACTGGCTCAGAATTTACATAACAAAATATTTTAGAAATACAAAACACCACTATTTTGCTACTATGAGTTGTCAAATTCAGAGAGGTCAATTTTGATCTATTTTGATTTTAAGCAACACAATTTTCAATTATATAATTTTAATCGTTTAATTTTTAACATATCATTTACAACTATTAATCATTCTCGAAATTTCCCAATGAAATATTTTTCAGTTTTAAATTATTTATTTTTAAAAGTCTTCAAGTAAAAATCGGACAAATTTATGATATTACACTGAACATTAAAAATTAAGGAAAGGAATACAAAACGAGATTGCTATATATGATTCCAATTTTCGAAAGATCAACACTTTAAGCCTTTCAATTTGAAATCTTTTTTTTTTGAGGTTGAAAATAATATTCAATATTTTGGGACATTTTCAAATGAAAAATAATTAAATTCTCAATGCATAATTCTATACTCAAAATTGCTCAGTTAAAAATCTTTTAAATGACATATCGTTGGATTCGCTAAGAGACGTAGATTTTGAATATATTTCAAAATTACTGATTGAAAAATTTAAAAAAAATTTATGTTTCGTATTTTACTCCTCATTCGTACTACCCCCCCCCCCCCCCGCCGGCAAACGTCGATGACCGTATCTGACGATCACTCACTTAAATGAGGGGAAGTTGAGTACATACGTTAAGGCAAGTGTCACGATAGCGTTTAGTACTTTGTGACGAACTGATAAGAAAATATGAAACTAAGTAGAAACAAAAGATCAACTTCCGACATACGATATTAATTTCAATAGGTTTATTTTAAAACGCACACTTTTTATTATAAAGACGTTATACTTTTATTTATAAATAACCTACATGAGAGCACCATTTTATCCGATTGATATTCTATCAGTATCAATTCGGTAACGAATTAAAAAAATTTTCCAAATAGAAAATCTGTTTGGTTTGATTTGGACAACATTCAACTCTGACCCGAACTGAACTTTTCAAATCGCGAACTAAGTCCCCAATCATGAATTCAGTTCAATTTGGATATTATCAACTATAACCTATTCAGATTTCCGAATTCATTTTGAATTGGTCTTAGTTCAGATTATCAAATTCATCTTTTCAAATCCAGAAGAAAGTTCCTACGTCAAACCGGTTGAATTTGGACATTATATACTGTAATTTATTCGGATTGCCGAGTTCATTTTGAACTCGTGTCAGTTCGGATGCTCAAATAAATCTTTTCAGAACGTGTTCTAAGTCCCCAAGTCAAATAGGTTCAATTTGGATATTATGTAAGTGTAATCTATTCAGATATCAAATTTCAATCTTGAACTCATTTCAAAGATTCCTCCTGATTGCTCGCAGGAATTTCTGCAACCAATTGAAAGCCAGCTCTTCGCCCAGCGGAAAGAAATCCAGTACCATGTAAATATACCTTAAGTCACGTCGGTGCGCCTATGCGACTACGCGCCCAATTCGAATCAGCGACAGCACGGCGTTAAGCAAGGTGGTTGGCGGCGGTGGCAAGGTGCGGCGGCGCAACCAGTTATCTAGTACCAACCGTTACAGAGTTTATAAAAATGTATTGGACTATATTTAATTTTCAGAGTGCTCAGAGCAGTTTACATAAAATTTATACCTTCAGATTTAGTGTGATGCTTTACAATAGGAATTAAAAAACCAGAAAATCCTAAAATAAAATAATTTTAATTTTGAGAAGTATTTTCATACCAAAGATTAGTATTAGATTCCATACATAGATTACTTAGATTTTCTTATTTTAGATAATATCTAAAATGAGATGGAGAAAAGTGACCTTTTCCTTTAAGAAGGAATTTACTATTGTGACTTTTTCTTGAAAAAGTAATTAAACAGTGACTTGAAGACAGCTTACCAATAATGTATTTACTGTAAGGGGACCAGAAGCGTCCGGAGACGCCCCGAATTAGCCTATCAATGGCTGAGACGGGAATCTCCATGATGCAGATTAATTTGCACTACAGCAAAGTCGCTTTGGCGGTTTTAACCAGCCGTATGACAGTGGTGCATACAGGCACTGCCCTAATCCAAGAACCCTGGTTACACATGGAAAGGATTTAGTGGCTTAGGAGGATGTGGCTCCATATATAAGGAGCCACGCAAGAAAGAACCAAGGTCATGCATAGCCGTCAAGGGCATGGATGCGATTTTGTGTCCTAAGCTCTGCTCCAGGGACCTCACCGTTATGAAGGCGAGACTCAGGGGCAGAAGCGGAGAAAAACTAGGGGTGCACATCGCCTCGGCTTAATTTCCGGGCGATGCTGAGGGGCCCCCAACTCCTAGAGAGGTGCACGCTCTAATTCACCACTGCCAGGAGAACAGGATTCCTCTGCTATTAGGTTGTGACTCAAACTTCCACTATACAGTGTGGGGGAGCACAAACATCAACGGTAAATGAAGATACTTAATTGAATACCTAGCGGGTACTGAGCTAGAGATTCTTAATCGTGGTGATTATCACACATTCTAGATTATAAACAGGAGTGAGGTTCTCGATTTGACTCTATGCTCGAAAGAACTGTGGAGCAAGGTAGTCGGCTGGGGAGTCTACGATGAGGAGTCTCTCTCGAACCATAAATATATCTTGTTCCGGTTAGACACCAGGAGAAACTCCGTAAAAAGACTGGAACGTTATTCAATAGGGCAAAAAGAATTGAATTGCCTTCAGAATGGGAGATGTATAAGACGGCTCAGTATGAATACAATAAAAACATAAGAATTTATAAACAGGAAGATTGAAGAGGCTTCTGCGAGGAATCCAAGAAGATTTCGAACACAGCGAGGCCTCACAAAATGCTGGCGAAAAATTCGGAGGCTCGTTTCGGGCTCGTAAGGCTCGATGATGTCGAGTTTGCCGAGGACTCTGTCAAGGTCGTTGATATCAAGTAAGTGGAATGGGCTGGTGGGTCCTACTGACCATTTTAATCACCGGGGGTGGATGGCGTCTATCCAATGCTCTTACAATAGGGCATGGATTTCGTTGTGCCCCCACTGACGAAACTATTTAGGACAAGCATTGCCCTAAAACACGCGCCATCGGCATGGAAGGACGGTAGAGTGGCCTTCATTCCCAAACCTGGAAGGGAGGGCTACACTGCTGATGATGATTTCCGATGGATCAGTTTAACGTCCTTCATTCTGAAGACGCTAGAGAAGCTGGTCGAGAGATATATCAGAAATGAAGTGCTTCTAGCCTCCCCGCTGCACACGCCTTTCAGACAGGCTGCTCTGTAGAAGCTGCGCTCCATGCTGCACCTTCTTGGACATAGAGGGTGCCTTCAGCAATACCTCTCCAGAAGTTATCTGTCGAGAGGCTTCAAGGTGTGGCGTACCAGACCAACTAGTAAGCTGGATAGGAAGCATGCTACGCTGGAGGCGACTCGAAGCCAAATGGGGCGAAGGCCTAGTCTGAGGAATATCACCGAAGAAACGCCCGCAGGGTGGTGCCTGTCACCCCTCCTGTGGTGCATTGTAGTGGGCGGCCTCCTTCGTAGGCTAAATAAGGTTGGGTATTATACACAGAGATACGCATTCCGTGGTATGAGGCTGATGATCTCAGATTCGGTTAAATACCTAGGAGTAATCCGAGATAGCAAACTGAACTGGGCGAAGCATCTTGAGACCCAATGCTGGCAGTTGTCATGACATTTTGGATGTGCAGAAGAGACGTCGGTTTGACGTGGGGTCTAGGGCCAAAAATGATTGCATGGCTCTACTCCGGTGTTCTTAAACCAAGGCTCCTATACGCAGCTGTAGTCTGGTGGCCACGGGTGGAACTCAAAATGATGCAGGACAGGCTGCGACGAATACAAAACGCTAGCTTTTAGGGACGCGACGGGAGCAATGAGGTCTACGCCCACAACGGCAATAGGATACATGCTCTATGAAGAGCCCTTATACGTTGCGATAACCTCCGGAGCGTTTCACGCGATGGGCCGCCTCGCAAGGGCAAAGCGATGGACTTGGGGGCTAGAAACACTAGGCTCCAAAGTGTCACCAGCACACTGCCAATTACAGAAATAAGGCAAGATAAAATAAAACGCTTCAAATTTACCATGACTTTTCGGGTCTGCATCCCAAGCAGGGATAAGTGGAAATCAAATGCTAACCCGCTCCTCCAAGAAGCCATCTGGTACACAAACGGCTCCAAAGAAGGGGGGGGGGTCAGGAACAGGAATCTATGATAGCACGGGAAGGAGAGGTATAGGGATCCCGCTTGTGCGGCATGCCACTGTCTTTCAGGTAGAGGTGCTGGCTGTCCTTCGCTGTGCTGATACATTAATAGAAGAAAACGCAGCTGGTAGGCAGATTACAATCTGGCGGAACAGCCAAGCCACATTGACTGCAATTGGAAAAACAGAAATAACATCAGAGCTAGTTTGGGAATGCAAAAATGCACTAAACCAACTTGCAGGAAAGAACAACGTGACTCTCATATGGTTTCCTGGTCATACAGGGATAAAGGGAAACGAAAAAGCTGACCAGCTGGCGAAAAGCGGCGCAGCAAGTGATTACATCGGACCGGAACCTGTACTGGGACTAGCGTCTTGCTGCATCTGAATGGCCGTAAAAAGTTGGATCCGGACGAAGCACCCGGTATACTGGGAACAAACCCAGGGTTGCCGACAGGCGAAAGCCATTCTGGGCTATACGTACAGGTTGAACCGAGCCAGGGAAATCCTGAGATTACCAAAGGAAGACTTAATGTAAGTGGTTCAGATGCTTACAGGGCACCACTTGAAATATCACATGTACAAAATGGAACTCAACCCCACGACAGAGTGCAGGAAATGCAGCAGATTAGCTAGCCTCAGGCAACAAACCCTTGGGGTCCACTTCATGGAACCTGAGGAAATTATTACACGGTTAGTGGCTGACATCCTGGGCTTCACCGAGAGGTCTGGAATTAAATACTGAGAGCGACTAGTTAAGGGTATGGCACCTCTCCTCTGCGTAATTACACTTTCTACTTAAAATAAACATATTCCACGAAAACAAACGAATTATATGTACTTACGTATCATAAAAAAATAAGTATTACAGCATGTTGCGTAATAACGTGTTTAATAGTATTTTCTATACATCTACTTACTTTCGACGAAGCTTCAGCGACATTTCTCGAATTTCATCTTCACGATCCTGTCTTTGTTGCTCCATTTTTTCAATACGCAGCTGCTCAGCCTTTTTGTCAGCTTTATCTGTAAATCAATATAAAATGTAAATGTTTTATTTTCAAAGGAATTGCTTTTTAAATAGGAATAATTAAAGAAAACAATAAATTGATTCTTACATTGCCTATTGAGTAAGGCTTGCATTTTCTTCTTAAGCCGCTCTTGAGGTGTTATTTTCATCGACTGAAATAAGGAACTTTTAAAATTTCAGGCTATTCTCTGTCTTAAAATAGTTTTTCTGTCACAAACAATGAGCTTCTAATGTATTGGTTGCTTATAGCATAAGACCATAAGAGATCATGGTTTGATGGTTTCATCAGATATGTAGAAGGCATAACATCACAACCACGTAAACTCAAAACAAAATTATTATCCTTTGCTAACATTGATCAAAATGTTGATTTAAATTGTTTCTTAATAAAGGACATAAGAATGAAGATTTTAGCAAAACAAATAAGTGATTACAAAAAAATAAGAAATAAATTTCTGAAAATTGTTGGTTAACAATTTTTTTATTTTTTCCTCATTCCATTAGATTTGGATTTTTTAGATTTTACTTTTTAAAGGGTGGCACTGCAAAACGTGTTAGGCCACATTGTGTCGAAATGACATTATTAGGTACAGAATTAATTAATAATAATAATCTTCGAATTAATTCATTCACTTTGAACACATTAAAGCTCCTACGTTTCCACTCGCCTTTCATGTGTTTCTTATTTTATTACTTTTTCTATTATGTCAATGTGACAGTTTATTAGTATAAACCAATTTCACATCTTATAAAATTGTCTTGCCACCTGGGATAACAATAAGTTGTTCCCTTGCACGAAAATGCTTTATCATTGATTTTCAAGTTATTAATTTTATACTTTAGATTATGTGACGGGATATATTTATGGATAATCCGTCACTTAAAACTGCCTCGTCCTAGAAAAGCTTAATTGAAAAATATCACTTTCACGAGAAACGTCAAAACAAGGGTCACTTCCGAAAAGCACTACCAGGAAACACTCGGGGCAAGGGTTACTAATGTTTTTTTACTTATTTCTGTTATATCTTATCTTTTCATACCTCTCTGGAGTCCCGCTTGCCGACCAAAAGCTCAATAATTGGGGGAAAGAAGAAATTAGATTTAATAACACAATCACTCGCTTCAAAAATCGCTACTTCTTCCGCCAAAAATTGGATGTCGCCACCTGACGGACGTCCGAAATCACCACCTCAGCAGAGTCGCAAGCGAAATTAGAACTGGGACCTTGTCACGAGAAAACAAAGTCCTATTGTATGAAAAGTTTCTCCTAACCTGTATAATGTAACGTTAAATCATGAAATGCGCAATAATATTAAGTATTCTCGAACGATTGCACATACTCTTAAGGCATTGTCTGAGCGAATTATACTATAATACGGGGCGCACCTCTCAGTATTTACGAGTCTGTAAACTGGCCTAGTCTGCGATTTCTGCCCACGTGATCTCGGCGGCTCCGCTCATTGGATAATGTCTACGACTCCATGATCTCGAATCCGTACTATTTCTGGCAGGTACCAGGACCTACCACTCTTGTTCTGACCTCCCGTGGTATCTCTGCTCTTGAAAAGTAATCTGCCTACCTTACGATGTCTGACTCGGAAAATCCTAACTTCTTTACAAAAATTCTCGCCAAACTGAGGGTACCACGCCAGAGGAGAGTGGTAGAGGTATGAAACGTTTTGAATTCCAGTAAATTCCGTGGGTGCACGGGCTACTTTGTAAACTTGAGGATTATAAATAGAGAATAAATTAAAGTTGCCACGTGTTCCGACCATGGGGTCTATCCTCCTTCAAGTGCCGCGAGTGTTTTCCTAATTCCGTGTGTGTGCTTGAGACGCATAGAATCATCTAGGTCGTAATTTAATCAAACGAATCTCAGATCATGTTCACCCATTGTTTCGGTAGAAAAGCGAGATTTTTCTTGTATGGGGTTAGGATGATAAAATGGTAAGATTGTGAGATTTAGCTCATGTGAAGAAATGTTTCAACTTAGGTTTAGAAAGCTGATGCTTTTGTGTTTCAATTCGGAATAAATTTGATTATTTTACTTTGTCAGAAATTTGAAATTGGCCTAACGAGTTTTGTTTCACTGAAACTGCTCCCTTTTTTTATTAGGAACTCCTTTAAGTTTAGTGTAATAAAGTTAAGAAATTAGCAAAGAAAAATAATTTTTTTGATATACGTAATTGACAGTTATCCCCGTAAAAACGACAATCAATCTAGCAATAACGGGCTATTTGTTGATTAGGCGGCGAAAAACCCGTTATAATTAAAATAAGTGAATTTTGAAAAGCTTGATGCAAAATTTGAGAATCATTCATTTTGAACGACCTAGTTTCAAGATCCTAATTTACGAATACTTCAATTTTAAGCGAAGTTTGAATTTTTTTTTTAATTTTACAATTTCAAATTCCACAGTTTTGAAACATGAAAATAACTGAATTTTTAAATGCGGAAATCCCATTCTTTAGTTTAGAAAAATGTATCTAATCACTTTAAGTGGCACTTGATACTCAATGATGCTCAATGTTGTAGTGTACTACTTGAAAATTTTATAATTTTGAATGTTTTATTTAGAAATGCTGTCTAATTTGAAGTCCTTTTCTCACAGAAAGCAACTGCCCTCTAAAAAGTGACACCAGCTCCCAGTAGAACCGCGGTAAATCACAATCTCTCCTGTGTACTTTTCGGCCATATTTATAGCAGTTTGAAGTTTGCTTATGCTCGCGATAATTAGTGTCGCCACAGAGGTATCCATATATATGCATATATACAGAATATACAGAATACAATATACAGAATCATGAGGATTAGCTGAATCGAGTTGAAACTGAACATTTTTCATCACATGTAGCCATAGAATATGAATAAAATATGAGTTTTTAAATCTCACCCTCATAAGTATGTTTTATAGGGTCCCGAAAAAACCCCATAAGTGAAAAAATGGGTTTTGCGAAGTTTTGGCGCTAATAGGGTCATCCACTATTTTATTTTTATTTTTGCATATTAAAGTATATGCTCTAAAATCACTAATAATACCAGCATAGTGTAAAAAAAACTTTTTTTCGAATTTATATTTGAAAAAGAAAAATGTGTACACATTTAAAATTCCTATTTCTGTCGAACAGGCTTGTCAAAAATTCAGGAAAATTATTTATATCTATACCCAAAAGGTGAGGAACGAAAAAAATGGTACAAAATTGTTCGTCGTGACATGTGCCCTAATATCACATCTTTAACGTCAACAGTATATTGTTGCGAAGATCATTTCAGCGTAAGCAAATATTTTTATTTAAAATAGAAATCTATCAAATATGCTTTTTTCATAACATAAAACCCGTAATCTACTGATATTCAACAGTGTTATATATATGGGATGCCGGGATGTATGTGCACTTTAACCTTAAAATCTAATTGTTTATTTGCGCAACAAGTATTATAAAATTATATATTTTTTAACTTTAGAATCATGCTGCTATTTTTAAAAAAGAGTGTCCGCTAAAGAGCGAATATATATTTAATTCTTATATTTTATCAACTGCAAAATCAAAGTATTGAATTTTGAGGGTAAAGCTCGCTTTATGTCAACATCTATAGTCGATTATTTCATTTCCTTTCTATTTCTTTTATTTAAACTAAAATAAATACGATATTATAATCTTGATCAAACAACTAACTTTAAATTCAATACAAATACACCGGTTTGAATATTCAAAACGGTTTGAATACTTTTTGGCTTTCACTCCTCGAGTCTCAGTAACATTGAAACTGGATCACTTCGCACAGAAATCACTTATCATAAGTGTACTCACTTTAGGCAAATTATCCGAACTGGCTTTAACGTATCCAGGCATATTGATACTTCATAAAAATAAACCCTTTTTGCCAAAAAACGTTGATAATTAATTATTTCGATTGTTTTTATCAAACTGACCATGTATTTTCTTCGGTTTTGACGGCGCGTGACGTCACACCACGTGTTTCGAGCCGTGAGGGCGCCACATGTTTTCTTTTATAAATCGACATGTACGGTGGATATTTTATCACTTTTTAATAAATTATTATAAATCATTAAATGAACTAAATTAAGTTTTAATTTCACATTTTAATTCTTTGAGAGTCAAAGTTTATAAAAAACTCAACTTTAAGGCAAACAAAATTTTTGTGGATGACCCTATTATGATTTTTTGCGGTTTTTTAAACGAGAATTGTTTTTGATACATAAAACATTACTCTATACTGATAATTAGATGTTTTGACACATTTTTTAAACAGTTTATTATTGTTTTTAGCAATTTTCTCGTAGAATAGAGTTAGAAAGTCGCGGTTTGTTTAAAAATGTTCCACTTTTTGGCCAATTTTCAATTAGAGTGAGGTAATACTCAATTATCGTCACAAACATAATTGTTAAAAAAATTTATTATTATTGTTAATAATATTCTCTTAGAATAATGCTAAAAAATAACAGTTTTTTCAAAAATTTTCTACTTTTTGTCCAATTTCCAATAAGAGTGAGGTAAATAATTGATTAAAATTAACAAAATTGACTGTTTAAACAATTAGGTATTATTTGTAATAATATTCAATTTGAATAATGGCAGAAAGTTCCTTTTTTTCAATTTTCAATCATTTGTCTACTTTTAACTTGCAGTGAGTTATTAGTTAATTCAATTTGGCAAAAATAATTATTCAAACAAATTATCATTGTTTATAACTATATTCTGCCTTATTAATGCTAGATAGTTCCGGTTTTTTCTGAACTCTTAAACTTGTTGTCCACTTTTCACTTAGTGAGATAATAATTAATGCAAGTTAACAAACATGCTTATTTAAACAATTGATTATTATTTATAACTATCTTCTCTTAGAGTAATGCTAGAAAGTAGCCTTTTTCCAAAATCTTTAGTTTTTATTTGACTTTTTAGTTATGAACAAATAATAAGTGAACCTCAACAAGAATCATTTTTTAAATAGTATTGTATTTTTTATGTGAATTATTTTTGTTCTTTTCTCCACGTATAAAAAAATTAATTTAAACGAAAAAGCTAACTTGCACAAGAGACAAAGACAAAAAAGAATGGAATAATCAGAAGTAGTTGGGAGGACTAGGTCTTTAAATGACTGATAAGAGTTTTGTTTTGAATTACAACAAGAAGTTTATTCCAAAGCGAAAAAGAAAATTTGGAATTGCACATATTTTAATATCAGCCCCCTTCTCCTCCTTCCCTGGAGAAACACGTCTCGTCGATGATAATATATATATATATATATATATATATATATATATATATATATAATTTGAAAAAAAAAGTTAAACAACCACCGCAGGGTCCCACTAAGAGCAACTGCCATCCGACAAAATGTCAATAGCCCCCAGTAGCACCGCGGTAAATCATACCTATGGCCACGTCTCACAACCGTGAGATGGGTGGTCATAGGCAACGACAAAATCACAACGACAGGCCGGCGAAACCCTCGTGTGTCTTGAGGACACGAAGCGACCCAAGGATGACAGCTTTCTGCATCCATCTCGCAAGTGCCTTGGCATATTTTTGGCACGCGGGTATTGCTTTAAGGTTACGAACCAGTGATAGTTTCGCACCTCCGAGAGCACCTATCACAAGGACAATTACTTGTACCGAATATTTTGGGTACAGTCGTTGTAGCTCTCTTTTAAGGTCTTGATACCTCTCCTCTTTTTCTTTCTCCTTTGCAGTGATGTTGTATTCGGACGGAGCCGAGAATTCGATCACGAATATAGTTCGTTTCTCGAAGTCTTGGAGAACAATGTCAGGCCTCGAGTGCGCAACGGAGACTGCTGCCCGAAAATCGTAGTTCCAGAAAATTTGGCACTTCTCGTTTCGGACAATCGACTCTATCTCTATAGGAGCGTTCGGCAGGGCAGGGTCGCGGCCAACACCGTAAGAGCGACAAAGATGGTAATAAAGCACTCTTAGGGCCGCATTATGTCTATAGATATACGTCTTTCCCGCGTGGGTCGGACACCCTGATAGTATGTGTTCTAGGTACTCAGCGTGTGCATGACACGCTC
Source organism: Andricus curvator (assembly GCA_932195095.1). Taxonomy (NCBI): domain Eukaryota; kingdom Metazoa; phylum Arthropoda; class Insecta; order Hymenoptera; family Cynipidae; genus Andricus; species Andricus curvator. Next base: position 51,527 of record CAKNYM010050348.1, read on the forward strand.
TGCACCTATCACTGGGAACTTCTTGACATAAAATGCGCTCACGGTATGCTAAGGTGGAAATGACACCGTCCTGGCATGCGAAAATAAAACCCTCTGTACCTGAATTAAGCCCTGATGATTTGAGGAAAGCAAAAGTTTGCTCCTTCGACAAGGACTGTTTTTCTAAATTTCTGTGAAAGTTTCCGTGCATTTTCTTGTCGAGTAGCTCTTGGTGAAAATTTGCAACCTCTGCTTTCTTCACTTTGGTTTTTAGAAGTGAAGCATCTAGATGAAGTAATGCACTTTCCTCACTTCTGATGTTAAAATTCAGGCCAAGGGTCTCGGCCGCTTGCTCCGCGGCTTTGTAAAGGAACGCTCCTTCGCCAATCATCTCGTGGTTCCTGACCATCTTTAGGAGAGGATCTCTGCCATTCGCAACGATGTAAGCTGTACTTAGAACAATCCGGTTTTGAAGACACTGGAGATTCAGAAGTCCGCGTCCACTTGGACGGCGTGAAATATATAATCGCGGAACTGACGAATTGATATGCAAGCTTTTATGCATATGCATGACCTTACGTGTAATGACATCAAGGGCCTTAAGCTCGTTCTTCGTCCATTGAACTACCCCAAACGAGTAGAGTAGAACCGGGACGGCAAGCATGTTAGTCGCAGATACTTTGCTCAACGCCGACAGATTGGAAGACCAAATCTGTCGAAGAAGATGCTTGTATCTGCTTCGGAGAGACTCCTTCACTGATGTTACGTCCTGAATGCGGTTTTGAGGCACGCCCAGGTATGTATAGGTCTCTCCAGTATTAAGATGTCTGATAACACTTATATCCACAAGCTCAGGGTCCTTGGGAACGCCAGTAATCTTTCCTTTCTTCAGATAAATTTTGGCATACTTGTCCAAGCCAAAGTCCATCCCAATCTCTCCTGTGTAGTTCTTGACAATATTTATAGCAGTTTGAAGTTTGCTTCTACCAGAGGCATAGATCTTCAGGTCATCCATATAAAATACATGAGTGACCTTATGCTCGCGCTGATTAGTGTTGCCACAGAGGTATCCAGGAGAATTTCTTAGTGCGAGAAATAGAGGCAAAAGTGTGATGCAAAAAAGCAAAGGGCTCATGGTATCACCTTGAAAGACGCCTCTCTGGAAGGTGACGTTGTTCGTTGTCACACGATAATTTCTAGATGAGATAGTAAATCTAGTTTTCCAAAGAGGCATCAATCTCTCTATGCATCTCACTATGTGTGGATGTACCTTCAAGCTTTCCAACAGACAGATGATAAGTCTATGAGAGGTTGAATCGAAAGCTTTCCGGTAGTCAATCCAGGCCATTGACAGGACGCGCTGATGGGCTGCAACGTCTTTACAGACACACCTGTCAATCAGCAGATTCTCTCGACAGCCTGCTACACCTTTTTTCGAGCCACGTTGTTCGTACATCTCTCGCCATACAGGCTCAATTCGTCGAACAATCCTGTTGTTGAGGACAGCTGTAAAGATCTTATACAGCGTGTTCAAACAAGTTATTGGCCTGTAATTCTCTGGGTTGGACAAGTTGCCTTTTTTTGGAAGGAGTATAGTGCGTCCTAACACCAGCCACTGCGGAATGGGCGTCTCCGACTTTAAATATGAGGTGAATATGCGGGCCAAATGTTGGTGTGTAAACGTAAACTTCTTCCACCAAAAGTTCTTGATACAATCTGGTCCAGCAGCGGAAAAGTTCTTCGTGCCTCTAAGTGCTTTTTTCACCTCTTCGGCAGTGATTGATGGACATTCCTCCTCAGATTTTATGAGGTTGTCGCAAAACTCCTTGAAGCGGATGATATTTTCAGTATCTTCTTTCAACTCTAGTGTTTTCGGGATCTGGTACACCTCTCTCCAAAAAGTGTCTACCTCCTTGGGCTTGGGTGGATTTTTTACAGAAACAGGTAGATCGCTGAACGGGCGATATATATATATATATATATATATATATATATATATATATATATAAAGATTAAAAAGACCTCAAACAAATAATTAATTCATTATAACATCTCACGGGACAAGGTAGACTTACTGCAATCAGGAAATTGTTTCCGGCACTCTGTTACCACTTGTAATAAATATTGTTTCTAACCTTCGTCTCTAGTAAGAAGGGAATTAAAGTCAGATATCAATTTTACAAATATCTGTTTCATTTCAAAAATTATATTCACAAAAAAGAAAGAGATTGTTTAAAATATGATTCTCTCTAATATTTATTTAGTACTTGTTCATAACTAAAATGGCAAAGCAAAGCTAAACATTTCAGAAAAGACCGCAACTTTCTAGCACTTCTCTAAGAGAAGATAGTTATACACAATAATGAATTGTTGAAATAAGCATGTTTGTCAACTTGTATTAAATATTACCTCAGTAAGTGAAAAGTGAACAAAAAGTTTAAGAGTTTAGAAAAACCCGCAACTTTTTAGCATTTATCTAAGATAAAATAGTCATAAACAATTATAAATTGTTTAAACAACTATGTTTGGTAACTTGCATTATGATTTACTTTATTAGGTAAAAAGGGGGTAAAAAGTTGAAAATTTTAGAAGAAGCCGCAACTATCTAGCATTAATAAAGAAGAAGATAGTTATAAACAATAATAATTTGTTTTAATAAGTATTTATGCTAAATTTAATTACTTATTAACTCCATAAAAGTGAAAAGTAGACAAATAGTTGAAAATTTAAAAAAAAAACCGCAACTTTCCAGCATTATTTAAAGTGAACATTATTAACAATACAAATAAATTGTTCAAAAAATTAACTTTGTTAACTATAATTAATTGTTTACCTCATTCTAAATGAAAATTGGACAAAAAGTGGAAATTTGTTGAAAAAAGCGATGTTCTAGCATTATCCTCAGAGAATATTCTTAGAAATGATAATAAATTGCTTAAACAATTATTTTTCTTAGCATTAATTAGGTGTTACATCACTCTAATTGAAAATTGGACAAAAAGTGGAAAATTTTTGAAAAAACACCGACTTTCTAACTCTATTCTAAGAAAAAATGGTTGAAAACAATAATAACTTGTTTGAACAATTTATGTAAATATCTAGTTATCAGAATGTTGAGTTTCAACTCGATTTAGCTAATATTGACGATTCTGAATTATTTTTGTGTGGATTCGAACATATTTCTGAACCACCCTAATGTACAGTCTGCCCGATTTAAAATGAATTAATTCTTTTAAAATTTCATTAGCTCTTCGGTAACATACACGACGCAACACCTTTACATTAGCTTATTTCACCTGGATACAATAAGGGAGCATCACACATATCTATTTTAATTAATAAAAGACATACAGCTGATCTTAATAAAACCAGCATTTCAATTTTTGTGTAAAAGTGGATTTAGGTTTTGATCGTTTACTTCTAAGTTCTGGCGTTATTTGAAATATAGAATGAAGCCTTCAATTTATACGAACTGTAGTTTTAGCATTTCTACAAATGTTTGCAAAATTTAAAAGCAATTATAATTATGATTATTTTAATTTAATGGCTTCTCGAGGCCTGAAATATGAAAATTGTAATTTAATTATAATTATTCCCCATAATACAATTAGGGTTGATAGGGGTAAGTATGATAACGGGTTTTAGTATGATATTACTTATTGTTGTAATCAATTACTTCCTCCCCTAGGGGCTATAACATCTTTTGGTTGGTGCGGAGACTTAAGCTTGTCGGACAAGAGGGTCAAATGGACCTTAGCTGTATGTGTATGGATATGTATGAAAAGATCCCTATAAACGGGCTCTCCTGGTCCGCCCGAGGTGCAAGCATACCTGGGTTCTGAAAAATCGAGAAACTTTATAACTTCTTCCGGGTCCTACGAAAGTGCGAGGATACCTGGGTTCTAAAAAATCGCGGCACTTAACAACTCCTTCCGGGTCCTTCCAAGCTGCGAGGATATCCGGGTTTAAAAAAAACCCGCGAAACTTAATAATTTCCTCCAGGTCCTCCCAAGCTGCGAGGATACTTGGATTTCTGATAAAACATTAAATTAAAATAATTATCTCCGTGTCCTCTCAAGCTGTGAGGATACCCGGGTTTCCTCAAACGAAGAATTGAATCAATTCTTTGGGGTCCTCCCCAGTTTCGAAGGACTCCAGGTTTATCGTTTGTCCATAGGTAGGAAGACCCGAGAAAAATCGTCCTAGCCAGCACAAGCGTTGGGCTAACCGACATCGTTGAGCCGTCGCCGAGCAGCTTGCTCACCCGAAAAGATACGTCCCGATACGACTAACCATGAGGAGAAAACGACTGCAATGTGGACAGCGAATAGGCGCTGTTCCCTTGGAAGTCGCGCTAAAGGAGTTTGGAATAACTGCACCAAGCGGAGAAGCGCGTCGGTTCTACCCGGAGGCATCGGCTCTCCCCCAAGACCAACAACACGAGTCTAATATTGCCGATCAGGTTACAGGAGTCCCGATTCCCCAGCCGGAAGTAAACCAATTCCCGCAGGAGAATATACGAGGAATAGAAGAAGCGGGAAAGAGGGCTGAGGAAACCCTACGACCAACCACAGGAAGCACCAGCCCCCAAAGCTTCCCTGAGGAAGACTGTTTAATTCTCCGGGCTTCCCCCATTCTCCTCTCGCCGCTGAAGTCGACCAACATCGCTTCCAGGAAACTGAGGACCAAGCCTGCCCGAAAGGAGTTCACAATACCAGATTCGACTGACCATGGTCCTGGAGAAAAAGTCACTGGATCTCGAGGTCTGAAAGATATCCGAGTTACTCTCACGTGTCAACCCCTGGTAAAACGTCGCCTCACAGAGGAGTGGGAAGATGCCCACTTGAGTATGTATTAAGTGGACCCTTCCAGCCTTAAAAGGCCTCGACCACGCTCGCGATATTCTCCGCAGAAAAAGAGGAAACCGAAAGTCCTGCCGCCACCTCGACGATCTCCAGAGATTGCTTATGGCAATCGTCAACGTAGATGAGTTTTTTTTGAAAAGTAGGTTTTCGAAGTTCCAGCTTCAAAAGTGCCAAGGCGACTCGTTTCTCAACATAGAGGGTTAGTTCTGGGCCAAAATGGCCGGAATTTATCCGGCTATATGCCCCTATACGTAAATGGATACCGACAAACTGGGACCTTTCCTTGTGAAACATCACATTTGATAATTTTAAATTGACTTCTCAAAGAGTCAGGAAATTCTCAATGAGTTTCCAAAAGACCGATAAGCTACCTGATAAGGTAGGCAATGAGCATATCGTTGGAAATCATCAGAAATTCTGACGATTTGTGACTTCTTCCGACCTTTTTTAGACGGATAGTTATTACGAATTACATGCATGAATTCGAATCAGATATACAACTTCAAAGATACTGATAAAAAAAATGCGTTGAATCCGAATAATTCAATTAAATTAAAATGTACAATGCCTTTGGCGTAAAACAATCAACTATGTTAGTCAGGGACCGACACCAAACTTTTGTTTCGTTTCGTTTCAGTCTTCATGAGACGCAAAAAAACTAACCTTATAATTTGTTTTCATCTCAGGGAAAAAAATTCTTTTCTTCAACACATGCATGAGAAAGCGGATTTTTGAGTCACAGCTTCAGAGTGTCAACGAACAAAATTTTCCGCTAGAGGGCAGCACGTTTCGACCCTTTTTCACTCTGTTACCACCTGTCTTCCCTGTTCTTTTCTCTGGTCGAAAGACGGCAATGTCTGGTTCGCTTCACATAGACTCGAAAATCCTCGAACTTCAAACATGCCCTCATGAAAATAAATACCAACTGAAGACAGAGTATATATAGGTTTTAAACGTGTCTTAAACAGACATATTTTGATCGCCATAAGACTACCGTCGTTTCGATCCTCGCAGTTGAAATCCCCATTATTTCCCATTATTCATCTTCATGATATTTATTTGTTATGCAATAATAAATTCGTTTATATATACAGGGGGTCCCAAAGTTCGCGCATACGGACCACATAGCTCGAATACTGGTTAAAAACTAAAATCATATTTTAGAGCTCAAAAATGTCGATTACTCATTATATTTTGAGATAAAAAAGGTCAAAGTTAGCCAATCAAGTTGCGCCTTTCAAAATTAGGCAGTGGTTTCTGTTTATTTTTGTTATTTTTATACAGCTATATGAGTCCGGACACTTGAGTCTGGGACACTCTGTATATATACAGTGAAATACTGGTGAAAAACTAAAATCATATTTTAGAGCTCAAAAATGTGGAATACTCATTATTTTTTGAAATAAAGAAGGTCAAAGTGGGCCAATCACGTTGCGTATTTCAAAGTTAGGCAGTAGTGCTTTAGTTTAAAAAAAAATCCTCAACAGCAACTATTCAGTCACAAATATTCGACCTGTTCCCTGGAACTGGCCGGCCCTGTCGAAGGGGTCCGCCACGGGGGTGAAGCTAGCATAGTAACTTCCGGTAACAAATCTGACTTCCGGCCCAGTTCGATCTGGGGTCCTTTCTAGGGACTTTAAATATCTTCAATTCGCGAAAATGTAGTGAACTTTGAAATCGATAGTATGGTAGCACTGATATGGGCTGGCAAAGACATGCCAGCTATCTGTCAACGAATTCTAATTAAAAAATAGAATAATAATATAATAAGTTAAGTGCAAATTGTTATTTATATGGATAAATGAATTTAAAAATTCCGTCTCTAAATGCATTAAAAGTAGGGATTGCATTACTTTTAATGTATTAAATGACAGAATTTTTTAATTCATTTATCCATATAAATAACAATTTGCACTTACCTTATTATATTATTATTTTATTTTTTAACTAGAAAGAAGGGAGACAACCCCTTTTGGAATTTGTACCGAGCGACGAGAGAGAAGATAATTGGTTAACAATAGTTGTATAACAATAGCAATAATTTATAATGCCATTTATGGACGTTATTGTATACTTCAATTGTTGTATGTAATAATATCAATAAACGGTATTACAAATTATTGTCAACATTAATAAGTATAATATTTCAAATTTAAATATCCCGCCCGCACGGCCGCTTGCGATTTTAGTTCCCTCAGTTCTCACATAGGCGCACGTGTCGCTCCATTAGAAGCCATATTGGAAATATTTGTTTCCAATTTTTATCAAGCAGCATCACCCCCGTGGGTTCCGCATTATGGAGGTGAAGGTATAAAATGAACATTAGAATCTACAAAAGAAAACTTTTGTTATTTTTAAGATAGCAATGTTAAAAGCTTCATCTATTATCCCTACTGGCCTGAAAAATAAACAAGCATCAGATCATGCTATATAAATCTAGCCCAGTGGTCGGTAAACTTTTTGCTCACTTTTCAGGTATGGTCAGGCCGTCCCGGCTTAATTTTTCTACTAGCGACTTGAAAATAGCATAATCAGCATCTACGAATTTTTCCGATTCCAATTATACATTAATTGCCTAGAAAAGTTGAAAATGTGAACGATTTCAATTGAAGAAGCTTTAGTTCAATATTCAATTGAATACTTAATACTTCTCTTTTGAACCTTTATAGACAAGGACACCTGAGGGAAGGGTTGGTCTGGCCAAGCTCGCAGGTACCTGGCCGATAGATATCATAAATCAAATAAGGTCATTCAGGATATTGAACAGAGAAAATGGTGTGTATTTCTGCAGTCTAGAAGTAATGCAGGTATAAACTCAGTGGTACATACTAGAAAAATACAAAAGTCTGTCTTCAATTATCCTGAAACCTGTATTTAGTCGGTATTTCTTTTCACGAGGGGGTGTTGTAGAAAATAGAAAATAATATAAAATTGTGTATAATTTCAGTTGCATTAGAAAGCATAAGTAGAGACTCTGGTTTCGGGCTCGAGACTAATACGAAACAAAAGTCAATTTGTGTTTCGTTTCGTCTCAGTGACGGTCCCTGATACAAGTTCACACTGAAAAATCTTCAAAAAAAATATTTTTGTACATTGTATAATACAGTAATGTTTTTTTTTGCTCTGTGCTTTAAGTGACTAAAAAAACGTTATGGTTCTTACTGACTTTGTGCCCGCCACCAGAATTTGTACTTAACCCTGCTTTTGGCTTGTTCCTAAAACAGAGATTAAAAGTTCATTATCGTCTTCATAAAAATGATTAAATAAGTTGGAAAAAATCCTTACATGCTTGTAATATTTGTCGAAGGTTTTGTAGCTGACGAAGATTTCTCTTCATTGTCAGACAGCTCCAATTCTAGACTAGAAGACTTCCCACGTCGACCATAATACCTGCAGATCAAAATAAAAAAACAAATGATTTTCAAAAACTTTATTTTTTCTGATTCAAGGACATACCGGGCGTGACACTATCCAATTATTTTTGATGAAGTTACTCATAAACTAATAACTCGAATAGTTTTTCATGCTAGACAAACCTAAAGATAATAATGACAAACGTCTGTCTGGTATGGAAAATTGATTCAAGTTATTAATTCATGAGGAAGTTAGCCGAAAAGAATTGGCTAGTATCATATGATTGGTGCATGCTTTTAGTAACTTCTTTCACTTAAATGTAATGTAATTTTTTCAACGTTGACCACTTAAGACAATGACATTTTCGAAACACAACAACTTTCCGAATCGGTCAAAATATTGTATTTAAATTAAAGCTAACCCTAAAGTATACAAACACGAAACCAAGAGACCAAGGAATGTATTACTGATGAGTATCCATTGTAACCCTTCATACTCACACTTCTTTAAAATTCAATAATAATCAGACGGGGTCAATATGACCCTAACGACTTTGGATGTCCACTGCATTAAAACTATGAATCGTAGTAACTTTCTTCACTTAAAAATTCACAAGTCTTTCAGTGTTTAATATTTTAATACTAAAATTTAGGATTCTACTCTTGGGATATGTCTTTTTGAGAAAATAAATGGTTTCATACACAGTGTTGCGAATGCTCAAATGAAGTGACAAAATAGACATTTCAGCTTTGTGAATTTTCATCTCAAGACAAAATATAAAAAGAAACCCACTATTACCTGGAATTATTGCATCTGCACTCATAGAACAGGAATAACTTTAATAATATTTACCGTAATTATTATAAACAATTTTTTTCAACTGTACATAATTAATTTCCTAACTTTAGTACGAGACATGGATAAAGATGAAGAATGTTATAAACAATGTTTCTTGTATTATAATTTTAAGACTAAAAATGAATTATTGTCTGTTCGGATTCAACCAACCAAGTGTATATACATAAAACATAAAACACTGTTTTACGTGCGTACGTAATTACGTTGCAATAATAAATTTGCGTATCTACAAATAACCCTATGGAGCATTTGTTCATTAATACTGTTCAAACAATTATAAATTGTGCGCGAATAACTGCAAAAAAGAAGGTGCAATGGTTGAAAAATGGATTTTTTCTAACAAATTCGTCCACAAAATATATATTTTTGTTTAACCAATTTAACATTTTGTTTTTGAAAAATTGTTTATTTCAACTCATGGAACAGAAGTAATTCCAATAATATTTAACTTAATTATTGTAAAGAATTTTTATAAACAAATTCTTACTAGTGTTTTTTCTCATAGAAAAAATTGTTTGTTTCACACATGGACTCTATGCAATTTTTCCCACAGAATCCAATCATGCTATTAGTTTTTTTGTAACAGACATTATTAAATACATTGTTTAAGCAAAAAATGTTTAAACAATCGTAAATTATAATTTTTAAACATGAACATTTATGTTTCAATGAATTATTCTCATCCCAAAATTAACCTTTCTACAAGTCAATTGGTCTGCTCATAAAACTTAAAAGGTAAACAAATTATTTATAACTTGAAGAGTTGTTAATGAGTTTACCAGTTATTACAATTTTTCGTTATTAATATCATTCTAATAGTACATCACAACGAGTTTGAGATAAAATAAGTTGTTTTTTCGAGAACAAAGTAATATACGGTTGAATTTGTTTAAATAAATTGTTTATAATAATTAAACAGAATTATAATACATTACTTATGATTTACAAGTATGTCTTCATTAGTTCTGACTAACAATTACTGTATCTCAGAGATTCATTCAGAGATCAAAAATCATATAGTTGAAATGAACCATTTTACCGCTGTATTTGCCAAAGTATTGTTAAACACTAAAACAAACACACAAACTGGCTTCTTACGTTTGTGACGACTTTAATGCAAAGTAATTAAAATCAACGAAATCTTCGATTGGTTAAGAAATGTATCCTGTGGACCTATTGGTCCGCAAAAACCCATTTATCGACCACTGCTACGCAGCTACGCGCAGTGATTGTAGACACACTGGACAAACGCAGCTACGCGCCGCGCCGATGCGCGGTCAAAAATCCTAAAATGACGCAAGTTTCTCGGTCGAGAAATGGATTTTGGCGGACAAATAGGTCCACAGGATACATTCCTTAACCAACTGAAGATTTTGTTTTTTGAATTACTCTGCATAAAATTTCTCACAAAATGTAAGGAAGTCAGTTTTTGTATTCGTTTTAGTGTTTAACAATACTTTGGCAAATCAGCGGTAAAATGGTTCATTTCAACTATATGATTTTTGATCTCTGAATGAATCTCTGAAATACAGTAATTGTTATTTAGAACTAATGAAGACATACTTATAAATCACAAATACCATTAAGTATACCATTAAGCCATTTCCCTTTCAGGGTAGGCGTGACACTACCCGATTCGGGTAGTGTTTCTAGGTGGATAGTTTCTTGTAGTAAATAACTACAAGTGTGGGCTCACCACACCCACAAATAATGTATTAAAATTCTGTTTAATTTTTATAAACAATTTATTTAAACAAATTCAACCGTATATTACTTTGTTCTCGAAAAAAACAACTTATTTTGTCTCAATCTCGTTGTAATTTACTATTAGAATGGTACTAATAACGAAAAATTGTAATAAGTGGTAAACTTATTAACAACTCATAAAGTTATAAACCATTTCTTTACCTATTAGGTTTTATGAGCAGATCAATTGACATAGTAGAAAAGCTAATTTTGTGATGAGAATAATTCATTGAAACATGGATGTTTATGGGAAAAATTACATAGAGTCCATGTGTTGAATGAACAATTTTGCCGTTCTATTTGTAAAAGTATTGTTAAACGCAAAAACGAATAAAAAAATGGCTTGCTTGTGTTTGTGAGAAATTTAATGCAGAGTATTTCTCAAAAACAAAATGTTAAATCGGTTAAGAAATACGACCTGTGGGTGATTATGAACAGTAAATTCCTATTCCAGACCACTGTACGGCGGTTGTCAAGAGTGGGATCGCTACGCATTTTGCTGGGGCACCTCCACTCAGTATAACTTGAAATGCATTCCTAACTACGTTGCGTACTGCGTGTGTGTCTGCGTTTGCGTTCGAGCATGTCTAGGCCTTAAGAAACGGATACGATGGACGCCAGAATGAATAGCAACGTAGTCAGAAGTCATATTCGAGCGTCATTGAGAGTGGGGCATGTGAGGAGCGAACGATTTGCATGGCACTAGGTACAAGGAGCTTTTTTGTGTCACTTATGTTGAATCGAATATCAAAAACGAAAATATGAAATAGCGGAACCAATATGGCGGCCAAAATTGAATTTTTTGATAGATCTGCAGAATACTTTGCACAAATAGATTTTTTTTAATCGGTGATGCCGAATATGTCAAAAATCAACAATTTTAAATGGCGGAGCCAATACGGCATCCAAAATTAAAATTTTCTTATAGACTTGTATAATACATACTTAGTAAATGTAGGTTTTTTGAATTGCTGATACCGTACCTAATGTTGAAAATCTAAAATTCTAAATAGCGCAGCCACCCTGCCGGAAGTAAAAATATTCAAACGGATAAGAAATAACGGATTCAAGCGGATATAAATTTTGAATCTATTTTAATGATAACTTTGCATCCATTTCAACCACTCGATATCCATTATCCTATATTTGAAAGTAGCTTTTAGACGTGTTACTTTTCAATAGAGTGATCATTCCCAGTTCTAATGTGCATGGGTTGTGTCAGTGTCAGTGTTGTGTCGTAGATCCGCGAGGCCATATGTTTACATTATCCGATAAAAAAATTTATACTGATATTTGAGTTACATTTTCGACGACTATGACTTCTTTCATGTTTTAACTATTTCTGAAATCGTAAGCAATTGAAAATATGATTTCATCATGGGCTAATTGTTTTTAAAGAAAAAGATTACTATTTTGATTAATATTTTGACTCATTTCCTAATGTTTCTTTTGAAAATTATATAGCCTCAGTTTATTTTCGAAAACGATTTTTTTGCATAGAGAGGAGGACAGAGAGGAGGAACGGGCGTAATGTTTGGATAGGGAAAGACAGGTTGTGGGTGAATGGGATGAAGTGGATCTGGGACGAAGAGAGAGAAGAGCTAAGAGCAGAGGGATCAATACTTGGGAGAAGGGTAAACGAAGGTAATGAGAGTAGGAGAGTGGGCGGGGTTTCCACCAGAGAAGAAAAACTGAGCAAGAGAAGGAGGAGGGGGAAGGACAAAAAGAGAGGAGTGAGTATGGCTTTCTGAAATGTGTCAGGGCTACAAAACAAGAACGAGGGGTTCTGGGAGGCTATTGGAAAATGTGACGTGGTAATTCTGAGTGAAACGTGGGTGGATGAAAAGGATTGGAAGGGCTTGAAACGAAAGTTGCCGAAAGTGTATGTGTGGACAATGCCAGAAGCGAGGAAAGAACATGAGAAGGGAAGAGCGATGGGAGGCATTGTGTCAGGGGTTAAGAAGGAGCTGATGGGAAATGAAAGTGTGGAAAAGCGAGAAGAAAAGCGGAAGGGCGTGATGGTGAGAAGAATCAAAGTAGGAAAAGAGAGGGTGGCGATCGTTTGTGTGTATAGAAGGAGAGGGGAAGAGGAAGGATGGAGAGTATTAAGGGAGTGGATGGAGGAAAGGAATGAAGAGTTGGTCTTGATAGGAGGAGGCTTAAACGCATGGACAGGAGAGTTACGGGGGGAGATGTGGGATGAAGAAAGCGAAACTTTTCGAAGGAATTCCAAGCACAGGGAGATAGATCGGGATGGTAAAACTCTTCTGAACCTATTGGGAGAGGAGGGGTGGTTTATCTGCAACGGAAATATAAGGGGAGATGAAAAATGGGAAGTGACTTTCATAGGTAAAGGGGAGACAGTGATAGATTACATTCTAGCAGAAGAAATAATAGCGAAGAGAATGTATAAAGTGGAAGTAGGTAATGAAATAGGCTCAGAACACTTCCCGCTAAAAGCGACATTGAAATGTTCAGGATGGAAGCGGCATAGCGAAAAAAGGGAAAGAACTGGCGAAAGGAAAGTAAAAATGGGTAGATGGGGGGAGGATAAATTGAGAGAATTTAAAGAAAGAATGGAGAACGAGGAGATTAGAGGACTGGAAGGGGAAGAAGTGGACGCGCGCCTTGAAAAGTTAAAAGAACTAACAGAGAGGATAAAAGAAGAGGTAAGGCCAAGAGAAGAGGAGGAGGGAATGACGAGGGGATGGTGGGACGGAGAATGTAAGGAGAGTAAAGATAGAATGAAGGAAAATGTAAAAAAGTGGAGAAAAGGGGAGATAGGGAAACAGGAATATAATAGGAGAAAGAGAGAACATGAAAGATTGTTAAGTGATAAAAGGCAGTTAGAGAAAAGTAGGTATATGGACGGGGTGAAAAAAGCAATCAGGGAAGGGAGGGAATGGGAGGTGATCAATAGGGAACGATGAGGAAGGAAGGGCATCCATTAGGAAATCGAGATGGATGAGTGAACCCCGTACTTTAAGCGACTGTTGGGAGAAGTGGAAAATAAGCTCTTGGGTGAAAAGAGGAAGATAATAGAAGAAGATGATAGCAATAAAGGGATAAGTAGGGAGGAATTGAATACAGCGATAGGGAGGCTTAAAAGAAACAAGGCAACAGGTGAGAACGATATTGAGAACGAGGCTTTGAGGTTTGGATGGAGAAGGAGTGAGAAAGGAAATGTGGGAGGTATGCAAAAAGGTTTGGAGAGGAGAAGGATGGCCTAAGAAATGGAAGACAGGGACGGTGGTGCCGATAATTAAGAAAGGAGAGGGCAAGAAGGCGAAGGAGTATAGGGGAATCATACTTATGTGGGTGGGCTACAAAATATATACAGAGATTCTGAGAAAGAGATTAGAAAGGGAGGTAGAAGAGAAAGAGATTATTCTACACAATCAGACGGGCTGGAAAGGGATGGGAACAGTAGACAACATCTACGTATTGAATTATCTAGTGAATAGGAACTTAGGGAGGAAGGAAGGGAAGTTAGTGGCCTTATTTGTAGACTTTAAAGCGGCATTTGACTCGGTAAACAGGAAGGTGTTATGGCAGGTTATGAAAGAGAGGGGGGTGGATGCAGGGTATGATCAAGACGATAAAGGAGATATTCGAAGAGACTAAAATAAGGGTGAGGATTGGCAAACAAAAAGGGGAGATTTTTTGGAGTGGAAGGGGGCTCAGGCAAGTGTGCCCACTTGGGCGGTCCAAAAATGCATTGCAAAATTTTTTTTCACCCTAGAGGGCAAGTCCCCCCACCAAAAGTTTCCATTTCCGGAGAAAAAAAATCCCTAATTTTTTTTTTCGAAATTCGAATAATAACACGTGCCACCGGGCACTTCAAAATCCCATTTAATTGACATGGGGAAATTTTTGATTTTCGAAAAATTGAACTCATACTTCAGGGTTTGATCGAAACGTGCCAAACTTTTTAGGGATTGAAG
>CAKNYM010050348.1:71272-114613 GCA_932195095.1 Andricus curvator
AAATAGAAATTTATTAAACATTAAAAGATATGTATCAAAATTATATAATTATTCAACAACAAGTAGCATAGGATTCCAATTTGAGAAAAAAGTGGACATCTCTGGGTCAATTTTTAGAAATTTTGAGAATAAACAATAAGTAATTGTTTAAATAATTACATAATGTTTTTAAAAAAAATTACTACTCTAAACAATGAAAAACTTTTACATTTCAATCAGAAAATACGATTATTTTTTACATTTTTTGGGAATAAATAATTGTTTAAATAAGTTACATTTGTTTAAACAATTAAAAATTGTTTAAAAAGCCATGGAAAATATTCAAATTGTCCACTAGTAATTATTCGTATGAAAAAGACGACGGAAATTGCTAAAAAGTAACAATAATACGCAAAAATGTAGTTTTTTGATTTTTGGGTCATATTTGGGGCGCTGTAGAGGGGTAAGGGTGGGTTAAAAATAAAAGTTATCAGTATGCTTTTATTTCATAGGTACTCCTCTTCAATCCCTAACAAGTTTAGCACGTTTCGATCAAACCGTGAAGTATGAGTTCAATTTTTCGAAAATCCAAAATTTCCCCATGTTAATTAAATGGGATTTTGAAGTGCCCGGTGGCACGTGTTAATATTCGAATTTCGAAAAAAAAATTAGGGATTTTTTTTCTCCGGAAATGGAAACTTTGGGGGGAGGAGTCTTGCTCTGTAGCTCGAAAAGCGTTTTTTTGACAACCCTAGTACCCAGATAACAATGCGTGAGGGCGCATTGTAGCTGCACGATGTGCGAGCTCGATGTGTCGCCAAGAACGCAAGCACGGTGTATGCACGAGCTGAGGGTGATCAATGTTCACTCAAGGTGAGCACACTCGATGTGCATGATGTGCAGCACAGTGTGCTACCATATGTGCACGTGTTGTGTGAGAGGAGAATTTCCTGCTTTGTCAGCGCACGCGCGATCATTCGATCAAATATGGCGAGCGCCGGCAGTCGACAAAGAGGTCAAGTGTGCATGGCGTGGAAGTTGCAAGTCATGTCGGCGTCGCTTTTGTGTAATTGTTTCATCACACGTATTTGTGTATCCTTCCGGCCATCTAAAGATAATAACGCTGGTAAGTAATGGTTTTAATGTATTTCATAATGTATTTCTAAATGTTTAAATGTATTTCTTACAAATGAAAACTCCTACAATAACTTTGAAACTTATTTGGCTGGGCAGTAAATTTTTCGAACTTTTATTTCTGTATATATCGATACCACGCTGAAAACACCAGTTCTCGTAAGATCACTGAAGTTAAGCATTGTTGGGCGCGGTTAGTACTTGGATGGGTGACCGTTCAGGAAATTCTGCGTGCTGTTGGCCCGTCGTGGGTCTGGTGGGCCCACATTGGTAGTAAATATCCACCTAGAAACACTACCCGAATCGGGTAGTGAGGCAATGAACTTTCGAGTTCGAACTGCTAATCTATGTATGTATATATTTTCTTCCGAAATTTAGAATGCGAAACAAAAATTGTGATAAAAATTAAATATGTCAAAAACACCATTTCTCGACGTTCATTTACCAATCGCTCGAGTGTTAGACGTATTATTTTTCGAGTGCATGGCATGGCTTGTAAACCTAATCTAATTATGCAAGGGCTGTTTCCCGGCACGCGCGTGCCGATACGACGTGCGTCGCATATGCGGTTGCATTGTAAGGGCAGTGTGCCGACACGCATGTGCGACGCATATGGGGTTACATGTTTCGGCATTTTCGCCATCACAACGTGTCGACAATTCTGCACATCATGCACGCACCATGTGGGCTCAGTGTCGACATTTTGTTATCTCGGCAGTCTCTTGTTGGCAGATCTAGAGGAGAAACTGGAGAAGAAAGGAAAAGGGGGAACGGTTTTGGGAAATTGCAAGGTATATTCTTTAGCGTACGCAGATGATATAGTCTGATTAGCGGATGAGGAGAGAGGGATGAGTCTCATTATGAGAGTGTTTGAGGAGTATGTGAGAATTAAAGACTTAACGGTAAATTAAAATAAGACGAAGGTAATGGTTTTTAGGAAGAGAAGGACAAAGGTAGAATATGAATGGAAGATGTACGGGGAGAAAGTGGAACAGGTCGAGGAATTTAGTTACCTAGGCTTCTGGTTTGAGTCGAAAGGGAGGGTTGAACTACAAGTGAGGAGAAGGATGGAATGTGCGACTAAAGTAATGGGGCAGGTGTGGGGCATAGGGAAGAGAAGGTTTACAGATGACTGGAAGATGAGACTGTGGATGTTTGATGCGTTGGTGTGGTCAGTCCTTAATTACGGAGTGGAGATCTGGGGATGGAAGGAACACAAGAGGGTGGAAAGTATGCAGGAGAGATTTTTGAAATGGATAATGGGAGTGAGCTGGAGCTGTCCAGGATATATGTTGAGGGAGGAATTAAGTAGAGGTAAAATGGTTATTAGACAAATGAAGAGAGCATGAAACTTTGAGGAGAAACTAAAGAGGGGGGAGGGAAGCAGGATAGCACAAGCTTGTCTACGGGAAGTAGTAAACAAAGAGACTAGGGGTAACACAAAAGGATCAAGGTGGGAGGAAGAGAGACAACAGAGGAGGAGAGAATGCGATATAAGAGCAGATGTCAGAGTATGGCAAGAGTTAGAGAATGAACTAATAATTAAGGAGGGGGAGGAAAGATGTAAAAAATCGTGGAATCTAAGTATAACAGGTGGTATAAGGTAGTGAAGGCTGAAGGAGAACCAGAATATTTAAGAAGGGTTAAAAAGGAGAGTAAATGGAATCATGTTATACGATTTAGGATGGGAGAAGGAATGAGAGAGTGTAGGTACTGGATAGATGATGAGGAAAGAAGATGTTTGTCTGTTATTACGAGATAGAATCATGGGGGCATGTTTTAGAGAGATGTACGGGGGAGGAAACAGGTGGTGAGAGTGTGGACGACAGGATAAGGTGGATCTTAGAAGGAAGTGGACAAGGGGCAAGCTGGATGATGAGACTGGAAGAAATGAGAAAGTAAGGAGCATGCAGTAGGGAAAGGCCAATCGCGCACTCCTATACAAGGACAGTAAAAAAAAGAAAATTTTAAAATCATGGTAACGGAAATGGTAAGAGGAAACGGAAGCCCAGGAAACTCAATAGTCAGCAAATCTCGAGAGTAATTTGGTTAAGACAAAGCGATAGCATGTAAGTTAATATAAGTAGAATATTATTATTTAGGTAAGGAGTATTATTAAGGTAGCATAAGTGGTTTTGTAACGTATTGTAAAGGGAGCGGAGGCCCTCAAACCCGTTAAAGGGAGAGAATAAATACATACATACAACAATACAAATGATGAACATTTAGAAATTTATTTTATTTTACTTTTATTTACATTTTCAAAGACAATATTAAATGCTTCTAATTTTAACTGACAATACAAAATGATGAACGTTTAGAATTTTATTTAATTTAACTTTCAGATACATTTTCAAAGAATATGACGTCCATCTAATTGTAACTATTATTGTAATCTAAACAATTGAAAATATGAATTCATCCTGTACTATTTTTTCAGAAAACATTAAAATTAGAATTATTTTTGGAATTTAAAGAAGTTTAGAAAAGCTAAACAATGTGTTCATCCTTGGCTCATATGTCTTTAGAGAAAACGGAGTCAACTAAGAATATCTTTCCGATGACTCTTTTCTATGTTGCTTTGTAAACATACAAGAAGTGTTAATTATTTAAACAATTTTCATTAAAAAATTCAGAGTTTGGCTATTTTTCAAAGAATAGGCTCAATTTTTTACAAAATTAACTGAGAATATCTTTCCGATGACTCTTTTCCATAACTCTCTGCAAATGTCAAAGATTTATTAATTATTTAAACAATTTTCATAAACAAATTAAGAGTTTGTCTATTTTTTAAAGAATAGGCTCAATTCGTTTCTGGAATCAATAAAGAATGTATTTCCAATAACTCTTCTCTACGATACTTTACACATTCACAATTATTAATTATTTTAACCATTTTTATAAACATGTTCAGAGTTTGTCTATTTTCCAAGGAATAGGCACAATTTGTTTACGGGGTCAACTAAGAATGTCTTTCCAATGACTGTTTTCTATTTTGCTTTGTAAATTTACAAGAATTATTAATTATTTAAACAATTTAGATTAAAAAATTAATAGTTTGGCCATTTTTTAACGAATGGGCTCAATTTGCTTACGGAATTACCAAGACTGTATTTCCAAGAACTCTTTCTAGGAAACTTTGCAAATTTACAATAATTATTAATTATTTAAACAATTTTTATAAACATATTCAGAGTTTGGCTATTTTCCTAGGAATAGGCACAATTTTTTTACAGAGTTAACTAAGGATATCTTTCCGATTACTCTTTTCCATGTTGCTTTGCAAATTTACAAGTCTGTGGCATGTCAAAAACGATGAGCGACATAACCTCAAAATTGTTCCTTAGGTTTTCAATTTTTCAAAAGTAATTCCTGTCTGAATCAATTCATCAGGTCCATATCTCGGAAGCAAGTGTTATTTTCTTTTTACATTGCGAAATAGAATTTAGAAAACGTTTCTTGTCAATCCTGTAAAATTCGATTTTTGTGGATTGTTCCCTTATGCACATTCACCCTTCATTTATGGATAGCTGAGGGATTAAAACGGATATGATTTAAATCCTTGTATTTCTAGCAGGGCAATATGGCGATCAATCCTTAATATTTTTGATAGCATTTCGTAAAGCTTTGTCCATTGTCAGACTCATGCGCACTCAACAGTACATCAATTATACCACGTTTACTTAACTAAGTTTACATAATTAATTCGGCACAAAGTAAACAACTCGATTACAGATCAACATAAAAAAGGAGAATAAGAAAGAATAATCTTACTTAGTTCAAAGAACATACATAAAAAACCAATTTGTAACAAGTAATAATTAAATCTATGAGAAGATTTAAATTTTGGATGCCGTATTGGCTCCGGCATGTTAGATTCCTTATTTTTGACATCATCGACCCCTCATTGAGCCTCTTCTGGCCCACTGTACATCCTACGGCTTCAACACAGAGGTCATAGTGGCTGAACCTCAGCTCATGCACTTCCTCTACATGGATGACCTGAAGATTTATGCTGACTCAGAATCGAAATTTCAGAACTTACATAACATCTTCCTGCAGTTTCCCAACGAAATAACTCAGCTCCTAGAGAAATACAAGTACCTGCATCTACACCGTGGATAGGATTGCAGGCACGGGAACTGCTCTAGTTTCCAATAAGAGAGGCATTTAAGACTCCTATTTCGGGGCGTTTGAGTTCGGCCATGCAGACTCGTGTTCGAAAACTGACGAAACACTCAACTGATAATATCCGAACAACGAATGCATCACGGGAGGGCGGCTGAAGAGGGAATAGTCCTGCCACGCAAGATTAGGGGCAGAGGGGTTCTAGATGTTCTCCGGCTGTCTGACTCCTAGGTTACCACACTGAAACTTGCAGCTGCGGATTACTAAAACATCGGTGACCTAACTGTTTAGCAGCTTGCTGCTCAATGGCGGGGTAAGAAATTATATAGAAGGGATCCTCAAACTTTAGATCTTCCATGCCCAAATAGCAAGGCTTCAAATCTCTGACTAAGGTGGGGAGAAATTCTTCCAGAAATGGAAGGGTTCGTTATTGCCATCCTAGACGAGGTAATAAACACGAGGAACTACCAAAAGCACATTCTCGGTAGAGAGGTGGTAATTGCCAAGTGCGGCCAATGTGGAAATCCCAATGAGATAATCGAGCATATCATTTATGGCTGTACGATGCTTGCTTCGCGAGAATACACGCATATAAATAATGATGCTGCTGGGATCATCCACTAACAGATTGTCCTGCATCTTGACTTGCTAGAGCTAAGGTGGGATATCCTGTCCGTGTAGAGGGTGACGAAAGCAACAATGCACTCGACCTTTATCTTCTCTACAGGAAACTGCCACCCCGAACTATCCCAGTGATAACAGTTTCAAAAATAAAAATGTTGAGATATTTCAAAAACGGTAGAAAATACATTTAAGAAATTTTCAAGGTCTTATTAAGCCATTGCTCTCGATCGCCCCGAGCTAACCCAAAAGAAATATTTTTGAAAAGAAATAAAATAATAAAAATTTAAATTTTAAGCTATCTGGAAACGGTGAGAGAAACTTGAAAACTGGAAAAAATGTAAGCATTTCCGTAAGGGGAATCGTGTAAAACAATAAGAGATACGTGAAAACTGACAATATTTTATGGGTCTTATATAGTCATTGTCGTCGACTACCCCGAACTCGAAGTGATCCTCGGATTCATTCGGATTTAATTCATGTAAATCTTTCGCTTCTCACGCGCCTCGCTCTCAATGACGCTCGAATATGACATCTGACTACGTCGCCATCTATCTCCGGCGGCAATCGCATCCGTTTATGAAATTTCTTAATGCTATTTATAATACAGTATATGTCATGATAACCAATCAGAAGACATATTTTCGCTAAAAAATTATAATGGTGTAGAAACGTTCTTTTGGATAAGAAGAAAAAAACTCAAAACTCAAGCGAGCGAAAATGTTTCTATCTTAAAATAAAGTGGCGGTTATGGATACGCTATCACAATCTCCAGATTTAAATGTGATCGAAGCTCATTGAACCGATGTCGATAAATTCATAAATAAAGTAAGACCAAAAAATTTAACTGAATTGTTTGAAACTATTCGATCGAGTTGGAATCATGTTTCTCCTCAGCGATGTGCAGAACTGGTGGATTCGATGCCACGTTGCCTCGAAGCAGTAATAGCAGCTAAAGGGAGAGCTACTAAATATTAAAGGTTTAAGTGAAATTTGTTGAAATTTTCTTTTATTTTTGTATCAATAAAAGCATGTCCTTAAGTAGCTGCCAACTTCATCTTACATTTTTCTTTCTGTTATGCATCATATCTATTAAACAATCAAAATGAATTAAACGTGCTTACCCAGAAAAAAGAAAGTATTGATACGAACTGAATTGAAAATACTAAGAAACCTCGCAAATCCCGCTTTGCCCCAATGACGCATTGGACCAGTGTGTCAATGCGTGTAAATTCGTGAAGACGGTATTTCAATTATGGATCTTTTTATACCTACAAATACGGTGCAAAAGTTTGAAGTCAGCGAATTCACTTCAAAGCGTCAGCACGCAAAGGCTTCAACATTGGTCAATGCGTCTAAATTGGTGAGTAAAATACACACTCGAATTCGCCCCAATTCATCACGGCGAATTTCAGCAAGTGTTGATTTATACCATTTAATCCGTAACAGGAAAGCCAACGTGCGGGGTATACAGAATTTATTGTAAATGATTAGTAAATTGTCCCGTAGCTCATTGGGGTAACTCTGGATTGATACACGAGGGATGGCTGGTTCATGTCTCGACGCATGGACTTTTTATTAATTTGTTTTCGAATTGACCTTGACCACGCATTCATATGAGTTCACACGCATTCAATTCGCGCTATCTCAATTCATCTAAATGCGTCTTAATTCGTTTAAACGAATCAGAAAACGGGATTCCCGCGCATTCAAAAATTGTTAATTCGCCTCAATCCGCATCAATTTTTTTTTGCTGGGTATACAGTTTTGGAGTTTGCTGAATCAAGTTTTTTTTTCTACCATTATGGATATGATTGGTACTAACATATTGACGGTAAATTACTTCAAACTTTCATAGCACGTGTGTCCTTAAGTAGCTGGCCACCACTGTATATATGTGTTCACTACTAATTTCTAGTTTAAATAAGACAGATAATTTAAAAATTATTTGTCAAGGAATTACTGTTTCTGATTATATGTAATATACCAATTAAAAACTGGAGTGAAAATAAAGCGCAAGAATAATATTATGTATGTATTGAACTGTATTGCGTGTGACATCGCGCCACCTCGTAAAATATATATTTTGTAGTCAGCCCTCCGAACACAGTACATTGTTTCTCTTGATACATAATCAAGTCTGTGGCACTTAGGTGCCTCTCGCACATCGTGTAGTTACCTATGAGTATGAGTGGACGGACACTAGTAGAGATCTCGAAAACTGTTTCACAATTCGGTGCTCGCCTGCTCTCTTTGCTTGCTCTGGCTACGAGTTCACGCATCCCACTCGAATATAACAATGCCTAGCTCTCTGGTAGCCCCCATCACTCAGTCTAAGAGTGCGACAATATACACATGCGCGAATAGAGTGAGGAGCAGATCTTGCGCTCACCCTTCATTTCGCTCATAACCCCTGGGGAAAACACCAAATTTGTAGTAGCAAGAGGAATTTTTGGTAGAACTTTTCTGTATGTGCAAACTTTTATCTTAAATTTTTTATATTTTGTCGTTTCCGAGAAAAATGCGAAATTTTGATTTTATGAATACCCAGGATGCCTTCTATATATTGCCTTCTTATACGCCTTGTCGCCTAAATCGCTCTAAAAAAACAACAAATTTTCGTCGCTCAGAGATTCTGCGACTGGAAGTGTAGAACCTACCAGATTTGAAATGGATTCGAAATGGAATATTACATATATCCGATATATAGGATGGAATCGGTAAACTAAGGACAGTACAACAATTATTAATTACATTTACGCCAGACGCAGTGCTTCGATTTTAGGCATAGCAGGATTGATTCTCATTGTTAAAGTATTTCGTTTAAGTGATGCACTCTTTAAAATGTAAAATGTAAAACTTGATAATTTTTCGCCCTACTCCCAAACGTCACGAGACAATATTTGGATATTTGCGCCCAGGCCAACCAGGATAACCTTTTTTTTTACTTTAAAACGACAGGTGAAAAACTGTTAATTTGGTCACATTTGCGCAACCTCGCGACCCCAGCCCGGTGCGGGGCACCTACGACACCGCTCTAGTTACGGCTCTGGAGGTTCGCGTCTATTATTTTCGCCCTCTCCGACTAAGGTTGCCTTCCTTTACTGTCAGCAATTCCGAGAATTTCACCACAAACTTTCGGTGAAAGACCATCCTGTCATGTGAAGTGGTGGTCGCTCCCATCTCGTTTTCGAATTGGCAGGGCATCAAATACTCATCGTAATGAGGTATAAAATTAGTGCACTGCTGCGGCTATCTTGCTGCAGTGGTCGGAAACTCAAGGCCAGACATGCTCGAACGCAAACGCTCATGCTCCACGGTTATGGCCTAGACACGCTCGAACGCCTATGCCTCACGCTCTAGCTCCATGCATGTGCTAACAAAGGACCGAGCGTAGCTCCATCCTATGTTAGTACATGGATGGGAGCGTGAGCGTAGGCGTTCGAGCATGTCTAGGCCCTTACGCGACGCAGTTTGGTAGGCCTAGGCATGCTCGAACGCAAAACTGAACTCGTGTAGGCGTCGGCGTTCGCATCATATATTTGTTTTTAATGAAAGATAATGAAATTGTGCCTAGGGCTATCACATCCGATTTAGAAAAAAGTTAATTAGTACCGTCAACCGGGGCGAATCGCTACAGTTTTTCACAAACCATGACTTAGACGTGATTTAGAAAGTGACTAAATGGTTGCAAATTTTTAATAGCTGTTAATATGAGTTCTTTATGGTCTCAAGAAAAAATATTTCACAGATATGTAGTAAAAAGAAAAAATGTTAACAAATGTATTAAGGTAATAGGTAGTTGTAACGATTCATCCCGCGATGGGGCGAGTCGCTGCACTTAAAGTTTTCGACTTATTTAAAGCATATAAAAATACTTTCCATGGTTATGACCAAGTACTGTTACATGGGCGTATATCCTACACTAAAATTAGTACAAAACTAAACCAGTCTATCATAGTTAGAAGAAGAAGAAATCAAGAATTGAAGGCAATTCAACTTTTTTATTAAATATTAATATTATTACTGTAAACTCTTACTAAAATATCTTTGTATCGGAAAAAAGCAAAAAAAAATAGTATTATGAAAATACACGAGAATTAGCTGTGACCTATGAAGATAACCTAAACTGAAAAAAAGGATTACTTGTACCAAGTGAATTTTACTTGGCTGAAGTAAGTGAAAGTCCTGATTATTTTCAGAGAAATATTTATTTGATGCAAATAATGGTATATATATATATATGAGGCTTAATGGTATACATACACACAAATAAATATATGCACTTTGAATGGAAAAAATAATTTCTTTTAGCCGAACAAATAATAATAATAAATCTTTATTGAGTTCGTAACAAGAAGGATATGTACATGACAGTAAGAGTTAATATAAGAACCCAAAGGGCGAGGTACAGCTTAAAGCTGCTTTCAAACCTAACCCTCTTAAACTAGTTTCAACTATAAGTAAACGAAACTTAAACTATATAGAAACTGATTGTGGTACCATAATGCGAAATACTCTAGAACTTATATTAAAATACGGAACTTAAAGATAAAAGAAGACAAGAATCAAATTACTTAAAATAAAGAGACAAATCACGTTGCCGAACGAAGGCGTTCACTTGTTTCTTTCCTTACAGTGGGGAAATGTTAGAAATGTTAATAGGATAAAGTCAACATTGTTTGATTGAATAATACCATCTATTGGTCGGAGGGGAACTAACTATTTCTATTGGTGCATCAGCGTATGTGAATTTCTAATTTTTTCTTCGCAGAAAGTTATTGTAGTTATTTAATTTGTAGATATTGTAGTTATTTAATTTGTAGATATTGTAGTTATCGCTACATTGACTGTTACCAAATTCTCGTTACAATATTGATGCAAAATACGGAGCTTTTTTTGCAGGTCAGCTAGAGATTCCGCAAAGATGACTATGTCATCCGCATAAGCTAAGAGGATAACCTCGTTCCTGGCGTCAATGGAAAGTCCTCTGGCCCCGTGCTGAATGAAAAAGTCCTCCAAATCGCTCGTGAAAATTGAAAATTTTGTGGGGCTTAAAACTTCGCCCTACAAAACTCCTCCCGTTACCTGTACTGTAGGAGTGATACCGGAGATTGTGCGTATGAAAATTGTCGACTTTTCACATGTTTTTAGCGAATGTTTCACGGAAGGGAATGCACTTTTGAAGTCGACAAAGCAGGCAACAACTTTCCTTCTTGGCAATCTCAGATGAATTTGAATTATCGCGTTTAAAGTAAATATATTATCCGGACAACCTCGGCCCTCTCGAAAGCCTGATTGAAACTCAGGAATGGAATTTGTCTCGTTTATCCATATTTTTAATCTATTGTTGAGAATTTGCGTGAAGAGTCTATATATGGAGTTAGTTAGCACGATAAATCTATAGTTGGCCGGATCATCTTTGCCTCCCTTCTTGTGAATCATAACTGCCTGTGAATCAGCCCAAGCTCAAGGCACCTCTTCCGAGTCTAAAACTTTACTAAAAAGGTTCTCTAGCTAAAGACACCAATTCTGAGGTAAAAATTTATAAAATTCATTTGGAATTAGATCAGGACCAGGTGACTTTCCATTTTTACATTGAGAAAAGCTACGTGCTATTTCGTCTCTGGTAATTCTCGAGTCTAAAATTTGACATTTATAATCAGGTATTTCATTTAGGTATAAAACTCGGGCTGGAAATAAATCTTGCAAATAGGTAAACCACGTGGAAATATAAATGACGTCATTCCTCGAGGGGGTGGGCTTAAATTTATTAACAGCTCCCCAGAATTCTGAGGGGTTCCTGCAGGACGCGATGCTAGAGATTAAGGATTCCTAGTATGCGGCCTTCTTAAGTTTTAACAGTTTTTTATATTTCCTTTTAGTTAGTTTAAATAAATTATCCTGCTCAGGGATATATTTTATCACAAAAGTTGTTGCTGTATGATTTGTAGAGAATTGATTTACCTTTCGAACGAGCCCTATATCTTTAAACAGTATTCATTGGTTACCGAGATAGAGCGCATATCAGTAGGCCATAAATACCGAAAATCGATTTTCGGGAATATCTCCTAAAGGATGTATCTTATCACTAAAGTACTTCTCATATGATTTGTAGAAATTTTATTACCTTCAAAATGAGCCCTGTAACTTGAAAAGAATTAATTGTTTACCGAGATAGAGGGCATATTAGTGAAGTCAATCAGTGACAAAAATCGGTTTTTTCGAGATACCTTCTCAGGAATGTATTTTATACATAATATGATTATCGAAATTTGTAGACGACTCAATTACCTTCAAAATGAGCCGTTGAAATTCGAAAATGTCCAATAGCCACAGAGATAGAGCGTCTCAACGTGGACCCTTTTTGATCATTTTTCACGAAAATCGTTGAAAATCAGTTTTTCAAAAATTTCTCATGTCTTAAGGTGCTAAAAAAAAGTCGAATCAAGATATGTAATTCTTGGAATTTACTCCAGGCTTTTATATTAATTTTATCCTTGAAACACAGAAAAAAGCTTGACTAAAAAAGCTTGCGTCTTATTTTTTTCAGGTCTCAAAACAAGCATTGCCTAGGTAATTCCATGTACTTTCCTTTTATTCTCAGATTCAAATTAGGACCATTTTGGCTTAAAAATCTTGCGTATTAACACGAGGTAGATAATATTGTCATACTGTAATAGAACCTTGAATAGAAATAATCCACTTAACTGCGTGTATGATTTAAATGCGAATAGAATTTTTTCAGATCTTGATTCGACTTTTTTTTAGCACCTTAAGACATGAGAAATTTTTGAAAAACTGATTTTCAACAATTTTCGTGAAAAATGATCAAAAAGGGTCCACGTTGAGACGCTCTATCTCGGTGGCTATTGGACATTTTCGAATGTTCAAGGGCTCATTTTGAAGGTAATAAAATTTTCTACAAATCATATGCGAAGTACTTTAGTGATAAGATAGATCCTTTAGGAGATATTCCCGGAAATCTATTTTCGGTATTTATGGCCTACTGATATGCGCTCTATTTCGGTAACCAATGAATATTTTTTTAAAGTTATAGGGCTCGTTCGAAAGGTAATTTAATTCTCTACAAATCATACGACAACAACTTTTGTGATAAAATGCAGCCCTGAGGAGATATTCTCAAAAAATCGATTATTGGTACTTTTGACTGAACAAAAAAGTGATTTTCTTGCGAACAGGATCTGTTCAGATTTTGTATCAACGATTTTTGAGCACTCCTAGGTACCAGAAAGAGCATGCCACATTCACTTTTCTTAGGTGCTTCAAGCAGACTTTTTTTTGCTTCCCGAACACCGTGTTGAGTTTACGCTTTTTAAATTCCCCATTCGGAAACTAACTACAATGGTATAATTACTTAACCAAGATGGAGATTTTCTCGGCGCTGCTTCCATCCACGTTTCGCATAAACAAACTATATCCCAGTCGACTAGTTCCTCCGCAAGGTCGTTGAAGTTTTTATAGCCATGCATATTCCAGAAAAAGACTCTTGCAATTTGTTGGGGTAGATTTCGGGATGGTTGCTATTTTTTCACAGCATAAATAAATAAATAAAATAAAGAATAAATAAATAAATAAATAAAGTAAAATAAAATAAAATTTAACCCTTTTCCAATTAAAAAAAAAAAAAAAAAAAAAAGACTTATTGGCTCCTCGTTTAGAGGTAGGCCAGGATTCAGCTGATAGGCACATATTAACTCCTATCAAATACAACGCTGCTGAAGGCTGGTAACCTTCTCAGCATGAATCACCAACCAATTGAGACTCTCGGTTTCCTTTCTCTTTCCTCACCTCTCCCCCCCCCCCCCCACACACAGTAACAGAAGTATTGGTGGGACTGACGTTACAGATAGACTATCCACCTTACAACGAATAATCACTTAACTTGGACATGATTTCGGCTCGCAAAACAAATTTCGCGCATAAAGGTGATAGTTGGGTGTACAATCTAAACATGAATAATACAAACAATAAAGTAGCCTCGGAATGGACTGAAACTTGGATTGACGAAATGCATACACACGGTAAACGTAAACGTCGAGTTTCAGGCGATGAATGGAGACTGGGTGTCTGGAATGCTAGAGGGGTGAACGACCTTAAAGTAAGAGAACTACGAGAAACTATGCATGCAAGGAAACTAGATATTTTATGTGTACCTGAGACGAAGAAAAAGGGTTGCGAAAGTAGAAACATAGAAAATGGGGTGTTGAAAGGCGGTTTTGAAATATGGTCAGGAGTAGGTAGTGAATCAAATCGTAGTCAAGGGGTCGGTTTAATTATGAATGAAAAAGCAAGACAGCATCTCAAAGATCATGATTTTGTATCTCCCAGATTGTTGTGGGCTAGAATGAAGGTAGGAATCAGAAGGTTATTTATCATAGCGTGCTACGCCCCAGTTGACAGTGAGCCGCGAGAAGTCAAAGACGCTTTCTGGGACACTTTAAATGACACAATAAGTACTTGCGATCAAGGTGAAAGAATAATTCTGCTAGGAGATATGAACGGATGGGTCGGCGTTCAACGTCAGGATACAGATACAGAAAGGGTGCTAGGTAAATTTGGGGATGCAACAAAAAAAAACTATAACGGGGAAAAATTAGTTAGCTTATGCTTAGAAAAGGGCCTATTTATTACAAATACTTGGTTTAGACACAAAATGATCCATATGTACACCTGGCGTAAAGGAAATAGCCACAGTATAATTGACTTTGTTATTGCGGATGAAAGACTAAGAGAACTAGTGAAAGATACAAGAGTCATGAGGGGTTCCGAATGCAATACTGATCATTACCTCTTAGTCTCCAAAATAAATTTAGGGCGGGGATGGAGAAGAAAGAAAACAACAAAAACAAAACAAACGCGAATAAAGATTGAAAATTTACAAAAACCGGAAGTGCGAATAGACTTTCAAAATAGGTTAAACGCAAGTATAGATGAGACAATTTGGAAGGGATTAATAAACAGTAAAGATTTAGAGGGCATGTGGACTTTGCTACGGGATGTCATCGTTGAAACTGCGACCGAAGTATGTGGTACGGCGGTTGTTGGAAGAAAATCTGGTGATGCATGGTGGAATGATGAAATTGAGGCAGCCCAAAAAGAAAAGAGAGAAGCGCACGAAAGAACGTTGCAAATTACAGGTCTTAGCGATGAGGAGAGAAATAGACTTAAAAATGATTACAGACACAAAAAGAGAAAAGTTAAACGACTAGTCAAAGAGAGTAAAGAGAAAATGAGAACAGAAGAAGAGAAGAAAATACAAAACAGCTTTGAAGGAATGATGAAACTATTATATAAACAGTTAAAGGAAAGTAAAAATACAGAGTTTGCGAGCATGAGAAACAGCAAAGGTGAAATGCTATATGATATAGACGGGATAGTAGACGCTTTAAAAGACTCTTTTAAAGAACTATTAGGAGGTAAAGATATAGGACAACAAAACTGCGACATAGAACATAATGCATTAGAAAACCCAATTGAAAAAGTATGTGTCACTGAGGTCAGAAACATAATAAAGAACTTGAAAAACGGTAAGGCTGCTGGTGTAGATAGTATCAGCGCTGAAATGCTTAAATACGGTGGCGAGTACATACCTCACAGGTTGTGCGAATTGATAAATTTATGTATCGAGACGGGAGAAGTCCCGGACGATTGGAGAAAAGCGATTATCGTACCAATATACAAAAGAAAGGGAGACAAAAGCAACTGCAGCAATTACAGAGGTATCAGTCTACTAAGTACCGTAAGTAAAATATACTCAAAAATACTTATTCGTAGGGTAATGGAAATTACAGAAGAAAAGATATGGGAAGTCCAAAGTGGATTTATGCCAGGAAGATCATGTACAGATCAGATATTTAGCCTAAGACAGATCACAGAAAAAAGCTTGAGAGTAGGAAAGAAAGTTTTCTGTGCATTTATTGACCTAGAAAAAGCATTTGACACGGTAAATAGAAGTAAACTTTGGGAAGTTCTTAAAGAGTACGGAGTAAATGGAGGGCTCCTGCAAGCAATAAAAACAATATATACAGGTAGTAAAGCGAGCGTAAGGGTAAACGGGAAACTGAGTGACTGGTTCGATATTATGCAAGGCGTGAAACAAGGATGCGTTATGTCCTCGTGGCTATTTATCATATTCATGGATAAGTGTCTAAGAACTGCACTCTTCGACGAAGAAGGTGTAGATCTCCAAACAGTCAAGGTACGTGGGTTAGCTTTCGCAGATGACAAGATTGTTATGGCAGAATCACTCGAGGATTTGCAAAGAATGTTGAATAAACTTAATACAAGCATGAAGGACATGGGACTCAAAATTAACGTAAATAAAACAAAAATCATGGTGTTTGAGGGAAAAAGTGAGAAAACAATATGCAACATTATCATAAATGATGAGAGATTAGAACAAGTTGACCAGTACGTGTATCTAGGTAGTCTATTCACTAGCGATGGAAAAATAGATGGGGAGTTAGATAGGCGCATAAATAAGGGTAGACAGGTTATCGGTAGAGTAGGATCCATCCTCACAAATAAAAACATATCAAAAAAAGCTAAAATGGCCATACATAATTCTATATTCGTACCGACTGTACTATACGGTAGCGAGACATGGACCTGTCAAGAAAAGGACAGGAGTAAAATTAACGCGATCGGCATGAAACCTCTGCGCATAATATGCGGGAAAACACTGATGGACAAAGTCCGAAACGAGACAATCCTCAAAGAATGTGGTGCAAAAGAGACAATAGTTGCCACATGGGAAAGAAATCAGTTAAGATGGTTCGGACATCTTGAAAGAATGAAAGATGAACGACTGACCAAACAAGTGTATAAAGGTAAAGTAAATGGCAGAATGCCCAGAGGTAGACCGCCGAAAGAATGGTTAGAATCTGTAAATGAGACATTGATCCGTAGAGACATAAGAAGCCATAGAAACACAAGAGCTTGCATGAAAAAATGCATGGACGTGAAGGAAGCTAGAGTAGTATGCCAGGACAGAAAAGTGTGGCGACAAATAGTTTGTAAACAGAGTGACAGTAGAATGAATGGCGCCTGAAACAAAGACCTTGGATACTAATGGGCCCAAGTGGAGAACCATACATAACAATTTTGTGAGGCTCTTCACTTGGGGTGATCGCTAGAGAGATTGATCAGCAACCTGGGTCGGAGCAGTGTTGCGGAATAAACGTGTCATTTAAATAAATAACACGAGAATTCCAGATCAATCTGAAATATTTATACCCAACATCCATATACCTATCTACCTTATACCTATATACCTACATGCCTATATACCTTACAACCTTACACCTATATACCTATTCAACCTATACAATACTATTCTCCAACCGAGCAAGTCACGCCTACCCCGAAAGGGAAATGGCTTAATGGTATAATAATAATAAATAATAATGATGAGCTTCGTGTAGTTCTCTCTCGTTGTTGCGGAGTGAGAAAATCTTTCAAAGCTGCCTTTTCTCGAGAGTAGGTATTATTGTTGAGTTTCTCTTTGGGAGGGCGACCTTTTTTCTTTTCATCAACACGTGCAATATTTCATTGTTTTACTGCATTGCTGGGTTGGGGTTCTTGTTGATCCACAGCAAACTGAACCTTAGCTTCCTCCAGAGTGTATAATTTGTTATTTAGCTGGATGCGATTTCCTTCCATCTTCGGGTCTAATCCTTGAGCAATCAGCCCTCCACGAAGAGCAACGAGTTCTCCCCTCTGTTCCCGTTCCTCTCGTCAGATCGTTGGCCATTCCATATCCAAGATCTTGGATCTCTCTAGCTTTGGCGAAAATTAATGCCTTCCATCTGGGTGCAATTGGACGTATCAAAACAGGTCTATTACCGGGAATCTTACCCAATCGAAAAGCTACATCTATTGCCGTGTCGAGAAGATTTAGATTGACCTTTCCGAATATATCTGTCAAAGTCGGGTATAGATTTTTGTTAATTTCCGGATTTCCTGGTTAGTTCGCTTGTAGTTTTTAAACACTGTAGTCTCTCCTTGGTTTCGTCGACTATTGTAGTGAGCGGGTTTGCGTGTGTGACACAAACGGCTTTGAGTTAATAACAGAGTACTGACGTAATATATACCACACAGTACCACGCACACTTTTAAAGATTTCGCTTTTTCGGATTTTACTTGCACAGTCACATTAAATCACCAAACAGAGATATCACAAAAACCAAAGAATCTTAAAAGATCGCCAGGAGCGGTTTCAAAGATATAAAAATCGACTTTTATCTTGCGTTTTCCAATAGAATGCACGGAGCGAACGGAAAGGTATGTGTACCCGGCGCCATTTTAGCCTGAACCCCAGAAAAACATATTTATGTAAACACAATTTTTTTTTTTCATCTTAATAAATGCTTCATTGGTATAAATGCATTAAAACTTTGTAACAAATAAATATATACTTAATTTAATCAATATTATTTTGAATTGAATAATTATTTCTTTGATTTAAATAAGCCTAAAGACTTGATTCAAGTATGGACAAATTAATTGATTCAAATGCGTCCTTATCAATTCAAAGAATCGAACTCCTTGAATCAAATAAATATTTCTTTGAACGACTGATCAGATTTCAACGAATCTAGACTTTTTGAGCCAAGGAAATAGTTTTCTTGAATGTGAGAAATATTTATTTAAATCAAGAAAATACAGCCAAAGAATTCATTTGAGCACGTCAGAGCAAAAGAAAGACTCTTCAGAGTCGTGAGGAAAAACGAGACAAGTACCTTTAGAAAGAGAAACTCTTACGCAGAATGCCTGAAGAGCAAGACAGCGCAACGATAATTGTCTCGTTTTTCCTCATGACTCTGCGGAGTCTTCCTTTTGCTCTGAGGTGCTCATTTCTTTAGATCAACAAAAGATATGTGTCAGGTTTAAATAACAATTACTACTGTTAAAGAATATTTGCTTCATGCTAAGAAATAGGATTGAAGTACATGCATTTACTTGGTTCCAAATTTTGTTTTCAGTGTATATTTTATTTTTACATTGTTTAGTTATTATTGACTATATGACTATGTATGTATTAAAAAATTTCTGTCCTTTTATTTTTTTCACGTTATTCGTGAATGTAAACCGTTTTTTGAGTTTATTTATAATGCATTTCAGTTATAGCGATTCGCCCCGGAAGCTTTGGATTAAGTTTTTACCATACGCTGCTACAAGATAGTAGCATAGATGATACTAGTATGGATGATAGTATAGATGATACTAGTACTAGTAGTAAATACAAGTATAGATGACAACCACTTATTATATTTGCTCATGGGATAACAATTTATAATTGTTTAAAAAATTTTAATTAACAGATGCACCTTCTGGTTATTTGTACAATGAATAACTTCATTCACTGAACATAATCAACTGTACATTATTAATATTCTAACTTTACTACAAGACATGGATGAAGTTGAATAATTTTATAAACAATGCTTCTTGTGTTATACATTTATAGACTAAAAATGAACTATTCACTGTTTGGATTCAACCAACAATTACTTATTAACCACTGCTTGCTGTCACATTTAGTCATACTATAAGATAGGTGTCATTCCTAAGTAATTGTCAATTGATTTCACAAATACAAGTAATATTTAGTCCATAAAGTCCTAATAGAATGAATACTGTTTATACAGCCCTGAATAATAAGAGTTTTTGAAAGTACAGTCGAACTTGGATATCAGTAAACTTGATTTGTGTATGCCGAGAATTAACGCCGGGCGGCGGTTTTGGATGAGAGGCGCCGCAGGGGGATGTGCCGTGCTCACTCATGCATGAAAAAACAGTAACATAGCGATAAAGCGCAGTACCCTAACGGCCTAGCTGAATAACTAAGTCACGTTGCGCAACATAGAGTCAGTTCATTCTCAATGTTCACACAGCCGTGATGTTCACGTTCGGAGAACCTGGATATGAGTCGAAGGTCAGAACCCAAACCGTACTGAAATCCAAGTTCGACTGTATTTAACAAAAGAGTTCTTACTTTACATTCTAAATTCGAATCACTGAGATGTCACTGATTTTTAGTGAAAATCCTTAATGATTTAAATCACTGTTTTACGTACGTACACAATTATCTTGCAAGAATTAAGTTGTATATCCACAAATAACCGCATGGTGCATTTGTTAATTAATACTGTTTAAACAATTATACATTGTTAACGAAAGACTGCAATAAAAATAACTGGATGTTAGTCCCTAGTAATTTTTGGTCGATTCCATTATGAAAACAGTTACACTACCGTTTGAAAATTCATACTTCACTTTAAAGACGAATACATATATGTCTTTAAACATCATCTTTATACAATGGAATATAAGGGAATTCGAAGTTGCACTTTACAAAAAAATGAAGGTTAACGACGAATCTTGGACTTCTGGCTCCCAAAAATTAATATTGCATGAGTAAATATTTTGTATGAATACTCAGCAATTACATAATATTTAATAGTGCTCTTGATTTAGGTTTAAAGAGTAGGATTTTTTCTTGATTTCATGATTCTCCCAAAATTTTGGGAAGACTTTTCTAGATTTGGCAAAGAGTTGAACTCAAGATTTCAACATGTTCATTTTGCTCAAAAAACTTTTTACTTTGAAACTAAAGTACAGTGTGTATCGAAGGCAAAATAGCCGTACACCCTTGATACACACGACACTTTTTGTCCTATCCTCCTTTAAAACAAGCATGTGAAGCAGATAGAGGATGTTTGGTGTACTTGACAATTTTAGATCATCAGTGAAAGGAAGACATAGCATACTTTGCAGAAGTGAGACTGTGGGGTCGAGCGATACATTTTTTTTAAGATGAAGATAATTGCCTCCATATTGTCACTTGCGTGGTGCACTGTATGTGTAGCAGGCGTAAAGTTTTATGTAGCGAGCGTAAAGTCTCATGTAGCGGGCGTAAAGTTTCGTGTCGAACTGGCGGCGGAGTGCGCCTGTTCGAACGTCACTGGGCTGCAAGCGGCCACATTACGCCTGCTTCACGTGAATTCAATGGCGCGTTTACAAGAGGGGTCGAACAAAAAATATGTTTTAACTCGTTCATTAACATAATTTCAACATCGGATGATTCGATGCGAAATTTTCTAATTCTTCAAATGATTCTACTTACAAAGTAGAAGATTCAGTTTCTGCACAGATATTCGTCTTTGAAGTGAAATATGAATTTTTAAACGGACAAAGGAAATGTACCCAAACTTTCTATCGGTAGTGTATTACTAGAATAAAAATAGTTGATGCAGATAATTCATAAAATTTGTTCTTGGAGTAGTAAATTCTGTATGAACTTTTGTAAATTTAGTTCAAAAACTTTTTACGCTTACAAACTGATGTCCACAGAGTATATTTATAATTATGAATTATAATTATAAATTATACTCAGTTAACATCCAAAATTATTCTTTCATTCGTTGACTAGGCATTCTAACCTCAACTGTCGGAATACTTAGAATTCCGTGTCGCGCAGCCCCGTACAAATTGTAAAGTCATTCTGGCAACTCACAGCGCAAGCAAGGTACGCTGTTCGCCAGGCGCTTATAGACTTCGACGTAGCGAGAGCGAACCAATCGCGCGAAGCTCCTTCTCAGCGACATCGTCTCCATCACCGTCCGATAACTTGACTCCCCACCACACTCGCTGCCCCCAGTAGCATTTTCTCGAATCCAAGGAACGCGATACCCCCCCCCCCCCCAAGCTACAACTCAAGCGAAAAAATTCCAATACCCACACGACTAGAATAAGACGCGAACTTCCAATGTAAATAGTATTAGCAATAAACCTTCATTTTAATTTTGAAATTACTTTGCTTTCCTATTGTAAATTAGTTTCCCTCTCAAATTTAATTTAATAACTTTTGTATCAGTCATCCAGTTTTCATCCACTTATTTCTTGATAAACAAATTTTATACATTTTTAAACTTCTACACCCTACTGAAAAACATTTGTAGATAGCTGCTTTAGTATTTATAGGCATTTTAGAATGAATTTGAATGTTTATATAAAACGGCACTTTATAAAAGCTAAACAAAATTTTTCATTTTCTTCATTGAATAAAAAAAATACTTATTATTATTATTATTATATTAATCGGATATGAAAGCCCTATGTGCCACATCATTATCGTTCATTTTAAAGAAATACTTTGAAATCGGACAAAAATTGTCTTCTGATAATCAATTTGTCCACAGGAACTTATTTTGCCACATTGTCGATGAGTACGGTGAATATGGTGAAGGCGTTGAGAAACGCGTCAATTTAGGATTTTTGACCGTACGCCAGCAATATGTTCGTCCAGTGTGGGCACAAGCACTCTTCCCCATCGGTCCTATCCTGACGCGAGCGTTCGAGCATGCCTAGGCCTGCACGAACCTTCAACTTTGTCCACTTTGGCTACCACCGTAAGGGAGGAGACGGAAGGTGGCGAACGTTTAGGATTAGAAATTATGAGTTTTAAGAAGAAATTAAAAAATAGATATTCATGGGCAATATTTCTAAGTGTAAAGAAAGGTTTTTTTTGCGCGACAACTTTCTGAAAGCATTTAGATATTCTCATTTCAAGAGCTAATACAGAGCTAACAAACAATTTTAATTACTATTCCTATGAAATTTTATAAACAAATACCCACATGGTCCGTTTTTTTCCAGAAAATGTTAGGTTTTTCACTAACTCTGCCCTGAATCAGCTTTGAAGTTACGGAATTAAATTATCAGTAAAAATTAGTCATTCTAATTTCTATTTTGAATTGAGTAAAAGGCTTTTAGAAGATAAAAGATTAAACATTGTTTTAAAACATCGACTTGCCTGATGCTGTCACTCTTTATGCTCATCTTTTTCCAGACAGTGTACGGTCACGTGCATCTTTTTACCGGGTTGTCAAAAAATTCACAACTGACGGAAGTGTACAAGCGAAAAAAAGGAATCGTCAAAAAACTATTACTGTTAATAATGAAATTGCGATATTCGCCGCTGCCGCTCATGACCCCTATGTTGGAATGGAAGCTTCTAATGTGTCCCCTAAGGGTTTACATTTTTCTTGTATCTCTTCCCTATTCCGTTACACACCCTCACACACTTTCTTGGCGGTGGGAGGGGGACCTACAGTCTACGGTGGGTTCCGAACCACCAATAGCAACAGCTTTAAGTACTTAGAGAACCTTTTTTTCTAGAGGTACCGGTCCCACGACTCTCCGGAGATGAACAACTTCCCTGATAGGCCAGTGTTCACCGCATGGGCCCACGAGGCTCTTCCAGAGTGCGAGGCGGGAATCGAACCCGCAAGCCGACGGAGTGGGTCCAAAGCCTACGCCTTAACCCCCACGACCATCGTCCCACTTTCATAACCCCTATGTTAGTACATAGTTAGTATTATGTTAGTTCATGGCAATGATTTTCAGAACTGAGTGATATGTTGCCAAAGGGGCGCTTCAGCACATACAAGGGAACCCGAATTTCTTTCTTCAAATTTTGTTCTCAGACGAGTCGTCTTTCACAAACCACGTTACGGTTAATTGCCATAACATGCATTATTGGAGTTTGGAAACCCCACATTGATTGCGCGAAGTTGAGCGTCAGTGTCCTTGGTCCGTGAACGTTTAGTGTGGAGTAATTGGGGACCAACTTATCGATCTGTATTTCATTCATGGTAATTTAAACAATGACAAATATGGTAACTGTTTGGAAAATGAACTTCCAACATTGCTTGAATACCTAACCTTGGAATTGCGACAGAACATGTGGTTTCAACATGACGGTTGTCCAGAGATTATTCGGCAATCGCGCATGAAGTACTGATTCGTGAATTAAATGGTAACTGGATCGGCAGAGGAGGTCCGGTAAATTAGCCTGCCTCACTGTCAGACCTTAGTTCGCCGGATTTCTTTTTGTGTGGTTATTTAAAGAATCTAGTTTATAAAGAAGTGCCAACACCTCGGGAGAACATGAAACAGCGAATCACGACTGCTTGTAACCAAATAACACCAGACACACTCCGCAGCCGCAGTTGTGTAAAAATTTTCCAAGCGCACTTAATATAAAATTTTCATCGAAAACAAGCACCTCGATGGTGAGAGGCGAGGGGACTCACCGAAAAAAAGCACCCCGATGGTAAGAGGCGAGGAGACTCACGGAAAACAAGCACCTCAATGGTGAGAGGCAAGGGGACTCACCGAAAAAAAGCACCCCAAAGATAGACAAGTACTACGTCGTCGTTGTTCCTGGGCAGCGCTAAAAGAAGTTAATTCATTGACTGCTTACATACCTAGAGTCAAAATGAGAAGCCTGCGTTTTAAAAATAAAATTGAGTTTTCTGATTTTTCTGCTCCACTTTAACCAAGAAACACAAAAACACCCAATCCAACCCGAACGAACGTAAGCAACACAACGAACCCAAACAATCCAACCCGTATGAAACAACCCAAACAAACCGAACGATTGTCTTTTTTATCTTTCGTTTGGAAGCGCATTCCTTGAATAGTCAACAATATCATTTTTTACAAATGCATCGCCATCTGGCGCGAAACGAAATTTGTTTTTCGAATAAAACTAACGTATTTTTTAATGGAGAATCGGAATCTGCAATAAAAAATATAGGTTCCCATTTACAATTTGAAAGCCCCCCCCCCCTGGGATGGCATGTGAGGTAAATTTTTGCAGAGTCGCTTTTCCCCTTCGAAAATGAAAAGTTTTTATTATGGACATTTTTTTCGTTGGATGCGTATTTCTTAAGATATTTTAATGTCTTAGCACAGAAAAATCTTCCTGTATTTCTAGGTACTTTTTTATTAAAAAATTTTTTAAACTGGGGGAAACATGACCGCTGCCGCAAAACACGTTTTTTCATTTTTATTTGCGGTGAGCATGATAACTCCGGAACGGATGATCTGAAATCAAAAAACCTACAATATTTCATTAGTATATTTCCATACGCAGTTCGTAAATGAAGGATTTTCAAAAATATTGATTTACAAAAAAGCGATGATTTTTCCGTAAATTTCGACTTTAGAGGTTCCGAAAATTCAGGGGTTTTGGCCCAAAAAAAGAAATTTTGGTCCAAATAAAAACCCCTTCGTTCACGAACTGCGTATAGGAATATACTAATGAGATCTTGTTGGTTTTTTTGATTTCCTGATAATCCATTCCACAGTTATCATGCTCACCGCAAAAAAAAAAAAAAGAAAACATGTTTTGCAGTAGCGGCCATGTTTCCGCCAGTTTGCAAAATTTTTTAATAAAAAGGCAACCACAAATATATAGTAATAGATCCTATGTAGACCATTTTAATAAATTTCGTATTAACATTGCTGAAAAAATTTTTAAAATCCCTGAAAATAACTAGATATAACCCCTTAAGTTATTTGTGATTTAATAGTCTCTGTTCTTATGACGAAATGGACCAAAAATTAGTAGTAGATGACACCCAATTATTATATTTGGTCATCGGATAACAATTTATAATTGTATAAACAGTTTTAATTAACATATGCACCATTTGGTTATTTGCAGAAATACTAACTTTATTCTTTAAACATAACACAGCTACACAAAAAATTAGAGGTCATGTACTTTTTCGGAGACCATTGTATCTCTATGTATTTTGAGGCGCTGAATCCGAATTTGAGGTCAAAATAGCACCTTATCGGATTTGTTTTAGACATGACCTCAAAAAACATTATTTTCATGTATATCATGGAAAAATTTGTTATCATTATGGATGTTAAGCCGCTGAAATCAATAATGAAGTCAGATCAGTGATATTAATAAAAAGTCCGTAACATAACCTCAAAACAAAATTATTGAAGCAGCCAATTGTAGGCCAGTATCGTATGGCATCGATAAAATTAAGTACAAACAACATGAATATCGAATTTGTGGAGATATAAAAGTTCTTTCAATGCTTCTGGGACAGCAGTCAGGAAATACGAAGTATCCTTGCTTCTTGTGTTTAATGGACAGCCGGGATCGTGGCAATCATTATATTAAGAAAAAAGTTTCGCCAAAAGAATGTCGCTAGAACGAGGATCCGAAAACGTCATCACAGACCCATTAGTGGAGCCATTAAAAGTCTTCCTTTTACCTCTCAATATTAAGTTGGGTCTCATGAAACAATTAATTCGTTAAAGCACTAGATAAGGAGGGACAATGCTTCGAGTATATATTGTCTCGGTTCCCTCAATTATCGGATGCGAAATTGAAAAAAGGAATATTCGATGGACGTCAAATTCGAAAGATGTTGAAAGATGACGTTTTTGTTACTAAAATTACTAGTACTGAAAAAAGAGCATAGCTCTATTTCAAAAATGATGTTGAACAATTCCTGGGGAACGTTAAAAATCCAAATTGAAAAAATGAGAATGTTCAAAAGAGATGCACCTCAAAAAAAAAGTGTGTAAAGGAAAATGCCACTACGAAGGTTTTTCGAATTCAAAAGAGTGCGTTCTCAGCTGAAAATTTCTGTAAAGGAACCTCGGAGGATCCCCCACATGTTCCTGTACACGAACCTGTACAGGTAATCTTGACGGTTCCTGTGCAGAAATTTGGCGAAGAAAACTGTACATGATCCTGCAACGGAACCTGTATACAAGCTAACCTTTGAATTATCATGTACAGGTTCCTTCGTAGAGTGAATTGAGGCGCGGATTCATGTACAGGAACCTGCGCCTCAATTTACTTCGCAAAGGAACCTATAAAGCAATGTATACAGGATCATTCAAAGGTTTCTTTGTCGGTGCAGGTTCCTTTGCAGGATCATGTACAGTTTCCTTCGCCAAATTCCTGCACAGGAACTGTCAAGATTACCTGCACATATGTCCGTGTGCAGGTTTGTGTACAGGAACACATGCAATCCTTCGAGGTTCCTGTACAAGCATTTTTAGCTGGGTTAGAATAAAAAATAGCTGTCCTTTCATACAGCCGTCAAAGACTAACGCTAATTTGACTTACGAAATTGATTCCATGCCTCGAAATACATTATAACTTAATTTAGTCCTGAAACAACAATTTTGTTTTGAGGTTATGTTACAAACTTTTTAGTAATATCATTGCTCTGACTTCATTATTGAACTCAGCGGCTTGAAATCCATAATGATGCCAAGTTTTTCCATCCTACACTAGAAAATACCGTTTTTCGAGGTTATGTCCAGAACTAATCAAATAAGGTGCTATTTTGACCTCAAATTTGGATTCCGCACCTCAAAATACATAGGAATACAATGGTCACCGTAAAAGTACCTGACCTTTTATTTTTTTGTGCGGCTGTGTAATCAACTGTACATAACTAATTTTCTAACTTTACTACGAGACATGGATAAAGATGAACAATCTTATAAACCATGTTTCTTGTATTATACATTCATAGACTAAACAATTGCTTATTAATGACTCCTTTCTGTCACATTTGAATCAGTGAGACATCACTGATTTTCCGTGAAAATCCTTAATGATTTAAATCACTGACCCATTTCTCACTGATTGAAATTGAAAGAGTATAAATGCATAAAACGAAAAAGAACTGTTTATGAAATTTTTCATAATAATAATAACGATCTTCATCCATGTTTCATAGTAAATTTTGAAAAATATTTATTTACAGTTGAGAACGATGCAAGAATGAAGTTGTATTTCTACAAATAAACGTATGGTGAATTTTGTAATTAATAATGTTTGAACAATAATAAGTTGTTAACAAATGACTGAAGAAGATAGAACTGTGTGTTAGTCCCAAGTAATTTGTGTTCGATTCTATTATAAAAACAGTTATTACTAACAAAAGCAGCCGATGCAGATAATTTTTCATTAAATTTGTTCTTGGAGTAGAAATTGTGTATGAACCTTTATAAAGGCCGTAGCCGGGTAAGCATGGGTGGGATGCCCTCGTTTGTTTTTATTTCAAATTTCAGTTGTATTGTATTAATTGTATTGTTGTATTAATTGTATTAATTCCTTCCACGAGAAGGGGCTAACAAAAGTTATTGTGATTTTGTAACAATTTTTGTGTGATGAAATTTTGGTGGCAACGCCGCCATATTTTTCTGCAAAAAAGTCATATTCAAGGTAACAACATATATTTTTTATCATAAGATCGAAGGATTACTTCATGGTTAAAAAAAATAAATAAAAAGTTATGGCTCCTAATATGTAGGTATTTAATTCCGAAAGACTGAGAGCCAACTTAATTTTTATGGGGTTAGCTACCTTTGCACATCATGTATTATCCAGACATGCAAAAGACAGGTTTAATTTTCGAAAATTACCAATTAAATAGCATGAAATGTCTTCTTTTTTTATTTCTCGCATTATAGGCTGCGTGAGACCGTTCAGAAAAATCCTCAAAAACCACCCTTACTACATGTGCACCTAAAATGATGAAAACGGCAAGTTTGATTTTCGATATTTGAAAATTGAAGAAAGCCAAAAATATTACTTTTTTATCGCTCGAATCCCCCGGAAAAACCTTCAGACCCCACTCACTATATGTACACCTAAAATGATAAAAATGGCAAGTTTTATTTTAGATATTTGTACAATAGAAAACGCCAAAAATCTTATTTTTTATGTCCCAAATCATAAAGAAATCATAAAAAATCACCCTTACTATATGAACAGTAAATAAGTAAGATGTTGAAAATGAAAAGCTTGATTTTCGATATTTGAAAATTAAAAAACATCAAAATTTTTTTTTTTTTTAAATGCTGGAATGTTTCCGAACGGTCTTACCCGACCTATAATTCGGAACATAACAAAATAAGACTTTTGGAGTTTTTTAATGTGCAAATATCGAAAATCAAACACATAATTTTGAAAATTTTAGGTGTGCATACAGTGAGGGTGGTTTTTAAGGGTGAGCCCGAACTTTTAGGAAATTAAAAACAGTAATTTTCACATATTCCAACTCCTGAGGTCCCTTGATATCTGAACACATTTATTTATCTGATTTAGTTTCATATTAATTGAAAATTAAATCTTCGTCACTGTTCTCATTTATCCCAGTTACACATTTTGTTTTTGTGAATAAACTGCTCAAAATTTCTGCCGGTCTGATGATTCTCGACAAATATCGATCATAAGCTAAATGTATGTATATATAATGTATCTAATAATGTATAAATACACTTATATAATTGCATTATATGAATGTGTTCAGATATCAATGGACCTCAGGAGTTGGAATATGTGAAAATTACTGTTTTTAATTGTTTACCCTAAGATCTCCCAAATCTAAAAATCTGAAAGAATTCACAATAATAGCTCTTTCGGTGAATATTGTGTGGAAGAAAAACTGAGATAGTACTTGAGTTTTATCACACGAAAT
Source organism: Andricus curvator (assembly GCA_932195095.1). NCBI lineage: Eukaryota > Metazoa > Arthropoda > Insecta > Hymenoptera > Cynipidae > Andricus > Andricus curvator. The sequence goes on from CAKNYM010050348.1 coordinate 100,480, forward strand.
TTTTGTTTAATTTTGAAAATTTGTTTGAGTTGAAATTTCCCGCCAAAAAAATTTAGAAAAATCATGCACATTGAGAATGATTGAAAGAAGTTCCGTGAATTTTTTCAGATTATTTCCGACTGACTCATCATTTGATTAACTTTGGGGGCATATTTTGCATGCTTACCGGGCCCTTTGTTATAAGAAATGAGTGGATGAAAATTGTTTCGCGGAGATTGTCGCGTTTATTCATTTTATTTTCACTGAAATTTAAAAATTTGTAAGCTTAAAATGTTTTTGAATTAAACCTATAAGAGTTCATACAAAATGTGCTACTCTAAGAACAAATGAACAATTATCCGCATCAGCTATTTTTGTTGGAGTAATAATAGTTTTTATAATGGAATCGACCAAAAGTTACTAGCGACTGACAACCACTTATTTTTTCGGCCATTCGTTAACAATTTATAAGTGTTTAAACAGTATTAATTAACAAATCTACTGTCCAAATGTATAACCTAGTAAAGGTAAAAGTAACTTGCCGTAAAGACTTTTTTCTAGTTCTTATGCAAGCGACAGTGACCTCTATCGGAAATGTTACTTACTAGGTCATACATTCATTTTTGCAACTTAATCAATTGTAAATAACCATTTTTCATAATTGTCTGTGAGACATGGATAAGGATCGTTATTATTATTATTGGTCGAATAAATTAATGTCTCAGGCTTAAGATGTTTACAGCCCAATATGCCGAAGACATTTTTGGTTAGAGTTGGATTTTTTAATTATTATTGTATTTATTTTGAAAGTCCCTAGGGCTAAATAGCCCTTCAAGGTCAGGAATATACATGTGAAATGCAGTACTTACAAGCACTGATCGGTCGAAATGCAATTAGCATAACATAACAATATTTATACTATAAATAATAACTGCACTTAAACTAGTGTATAAATCGACGCCTCCATTCAATATGAGTCTATCTGCTGACAGCGCCGTGTATGAGACTATGCGTTGTGTATAAGCATAGGGAATAGTCTCATACAGAGCGCTGTCAGCACATAGACTCATATTGAATGGAGGCGTCGAAATGTGATTATGATTGAAATAGTGATAAGAAAAAGCAAAAATGAAAAGCAAAACAAAACAAAATAAAAAACAAACCAAAATAAAAAACGTGTCTCAGTTTCTGAAAAAAATTATCAGTACCGTTTAGGCGTCATGCTAAAATATGTTAGACTTTCAATACCTTGGGATAGGGCTAACGTGCATAAGATGCGGTTTTTTATTTTACTTATCTCAACTTCAAAACGGTCAGTCCTTTTCTAATTGCACCAAACTTTAGATGACACTCTAATAAATCTTCAGTCCCAGTTTTCAAAAAATCGTCAGAAAATAATTTTATCAGTATAATACCTTAATTGCTGAAGGGTTCTGAAGGTTTTCCTACATATATGAAACACTTGCTCTCTCCACGTAAGATTACGATTAGAGTATAGCTCGAGGTGATTGACACAATCAAGAAAGGAAATACGTTGACCGTTAATACTAAGGGCTGGTGATGCTGCAATTTTCTCAGTAGATGGAGAGGAGGATGGTCCAATAATAATTGTCTTAGTTTTACTCGGGTTGAGGGCAAGTCCATTGCCCCATTGCCCCATGCCCAACGTATCACGCCCTAAGTCGGATGTGTAGAGGTTGAAAAGGATAAGCGCAAGAATAGAACCCTGAGAGATACCACACTTGACCCCACCCAGTCCGAAAATTTACCCTTGACATTCGTTACTCTCTGAAATTTATTAAAACGATTAAAATACGATTTAAACAGTCCAATATCTGTGATCGAGATTTTTAAGGATTTAATCTTGAACATGAGTCACTGGTGAACTACCATATGAAAATCTTTAGAAAAATCGAATAGTATCATAACCGTGATTTCTTTATAATCAATTGCAAATTTAACATCAGTGGTTACTTTCAGTAAGGCCGTGATAGTGCTATGACCAGCTCGAAAACCGAACTGATGCGGTTCAATTAAATTGTTGGAGTCAATATATTCAATCAACTGTTAATATACGTTCTAGGGGTTTGGATAAGGCACAAAGGATAAAAATAGGAGCGAAATCATTTACTAAAAAAGGGAAAAATCCCGACTTAGAGAGAGGAATTATATATGTGTAAAATAATAGTACAGATTATAGCTAGTGCTAAATGGATCATTTTTATGGAAACTCTGTAGTCACCAATGGCATTAGACTTTTTTTTTAGAAAGACTATCCATGAGGTTGCAAGTACGTGGTGATATTTAACAAGCTGAAAATATTTGACAAGTGAATATCTAAGTTCTGACCTAAAATTTTTAAACACAAAAGTAGAGCATTCTATCGTGAGCCGTGCGAACATGCATGCGAACGTGCACGAATTCCATCAGCTGTGGCTGAATATGAATGCTGTTTTTTGATTGGCTATCTGTAGCGTGCGAAGAACTTGCTGATTTACTTCGAGCACTGTTCAAGAGAGCGCGAAGAACTTCTGCCCGTTATGTCAGCGAACCGAACATTTCGCGTGTGCTACGCAGGCACGAGAAAACGAACTTCGCACGCAACTGTTTTTCAGGAATACTGCGTGCTGTTGGCCCGTCGTGGGTGTGGTGGGCCCACATTGGTACTAATTATCCACCTAGAAACACTACCCGAATCGGGTAGTGAGGCAATGAACTTTCGAGTTCGAACTGCTGATCAATTTTTTTTTCTGCTATCATAAATAATCATGGAGGTCGTAAATTAACAGGGAGAACAAATTTGCCAACAAACTTGTTCCCTTAAAGTCTGAATATTCAAGGATAGTAAGCAATATTTTACATTTTTAAATCACCTAACGTATGGAAGCTTAAAGAAATAGGCATAAACAGATAATCATGATTGGTAAGATAGTACTGTCGAAAAATAATGCAAAAAAACAATTGTAACACAAATCAGGTAGTATCAAAATTAAAATATTGATTATTATCATAAAATATTTAGAGTATAAGGAAAAAGTTTGTAGAAAAAATTGTTCTACCTGTTGATTTACACCCTATTTAATTATCTATGACAGCAGGAAATTTAATGTATCCATATTTTAGCGAATATTTCAATAATAACGAAAGAGAGAAAAATTGCTAAAGGACTTTTTTGTGAAACTTTTCTGAAGGAATAATGTTGCTTCATCAACTTTTTCAATATTTCATTCCGTTTTTGCAAATATTGTGAATTTCATATTTCAAAGAAAAAAAATCTTTCTCCTGCCAAGAAGCGAGCGCTTCGGAGCGCCTCTTTCATTGTTGTTATGTCCACTGATGGCTGCCGAGAGAACCTGCTAATTGACATGTGCGACGGCAAAGATGCAATAGCGCATCAGCGCGTCCTGTCGATGGCCTGGATTGACTACCGGAAAGCTTTTAATTAAACCTCTCATAGACTTATCATCTCTCTGTTGAAAAGCTTAAGGGTTCAACCACGCAGAGTGAGATGCATAAGGAGATTTATGCCCCTTTGGAAAACTAGATTTACTATCTCATCTGGAAATTATTGTGTGACAACGAACAGCGTCACCTTCCAGATGGGCATCTTCCAGGTAGACACCATGAGCCCTTTGCTTTTTGCGTCACACTTCTGCCACTATCTCAAGCACTACGTAATTCTCCTGGTTACCTGAGCGGCGACACTAATCATCGCGAACATTAGGTCACTCATGTGTTTTATATGGATGACCTGAAATCCACCCTTCTGATCCAAGGCAGTTTCAGAGCGCTTTAAGAATCGTCGAGAGCTACACAGGAGAGAACGGTAATCACTTTGGATTGGACAACTGTGCCAAGATTCATCTGAACCGAGGACGAAACTGCCAGTACACCCGAGAACACCTAGGCGTGCCCAAGAGCTGCATTCAGGACGTAACACCAGTGAAGGAGTCTCTCCAAAGCAGATATAAGCGTCTACTTCTACAGATTTGGTTTTCAAATCTGATTCTGAAAGTAAAGTGTTATTTGAGTCGCTTGAATCTGCGTAAATACCAATCTTTTTTATTAAAATACATCGTTTTTGTTTATTTTCACATTTCTACCGAAGAATTAAAAAAAAGGTACAATTTCAGTTAAAGATGAAATGATAAATTGTTTAAATTAAAATGCGTAGTTATTATTTATTTTTTTTGTATTTCTACGAAAGAATTAAAAAAAATAAAGATATCGTTTCAGTTTCAGATAAAATGTTCGATACTTTTTAGCCAGTGTCATTTTCATAGATGACAGTTGCGAGAGGACCGAGAGCACTGATCACAAAGACAATTACTTTAACCGAATATTTTGGGCACAGTGGTTGCAGCTCCCTTTTAAGGTCTCTTCCTTTTCCTTCTCCTTGGCAGTGATGCTGTAGACGGCCTGAGCCGAGAATTCGATCACGAATATAGTTCGTTTCTCGAAGTGTTGAAGAACCATGTCAGGCCGTAGTTAATAACAATGTAAGAGTGACAAAGATGGTAATGAAGCACTTAGAGGGCTGCATTATGTCTGTAGAAATACGTCGTTCCCGCGTGAGTGGCACACCCGGATAGTATGTGTTCTAGGTACTCAGCGTGTGCATGATACGCTCTGCACCTATCTCTGGGAACTTCTTGACGTAAAATGCGGTCACGGTAGACTAAGGTGGAAATGATACCGTCGTGGCATGCGAAAATCAAACCCTCTGTACCTGAATTAAGTCCTGTTGATATGAGGAAAGCAAATTTTTCTCCTTCGACAAGGACTGATCTTCTACATTTCTGTGAAAGTTTCCGTGCATTTTCTTGGCAAACAGCTGATGGCGGAATTTTTTAACCTCTGCTTTCTTCACTTGGGCTTTTAAAAGTGAGGCACCTAGATGGAGTAATGCACTTTCCTCACTTCTGATGTTAAAATTCAGGCCAAGGGTCTCAGCCACCTACTCTGCGGCTTTGTAAAGGAATGCTCCTTTGCAAATCATCTCGTATCAAGGGCCGAAAGATCGTTCTTCGTCCACTGAACCACCCCAGACGAGTAGAGTAGAACCTGGACGGCAAGCATGTTGGTCGCAAACACCTTGTTCAACGCCGACACATTTGAAGTTCTAAAAAAAAATGTCTTCGGTTCGCGCCAGGTCATTTACATATCAAAATAGGAAAGAATAATAGATTTCTCATCGCCAAAGGCTCGAAAATGGTTATTTCTGAATCCGATAAGCCTTAAAATATCCATATTGGTTCCACTTATATACCTGTTTAGTATAGACTCAATGAACAAATATCCTGTATTCGCGCGTTCATGTTAAAGTGTCAGATAACCGTAAGATTCACGAAATATTAGATATTTTCAACTATTACATGCTCAAAAATAGTTATTTCCGATCCAGATAAGCGGTAAAAAAATGTATATTGGTTTCCAATATATACCTACTTAGTAGAGACCTAATGGAAAAATATCCTGTGTTCGTGCGTTCATGTTAAAGTGATAGACAATCGTAAAATTTACGAAATATTAGATATTTTTAAATATTACAAGCTCAAAAGTGGTTATTTTTGATCTACACAAGCGGTGAAAAATGCATATTGTGTCCACAAACATGGGCCAAAATAACCGTGTTTGAACTTGCAATAGTTAAAAGTATCTACAATCGAACGCGCAGGCCTCCCGACAATTAGTCGGGCAACAATGCGGACTACCCTACAGTTGGGGGAACCAATCAAGACGGAGTCAATCCAATGGAACGGCGGAATCTCAATACTTTTGGGTGCACGGATCAACTCAATGACGAACTGCTAGAGTGCTACGATACCTGTATGGCCCCTGAAAGAGAAGAATAACTCCGAAAAAAGGGCTATGTAAGCGGAGCGCCTTTTTTACAGCAGCCAGGACAAGCCGGCAACAGAGAAAGAGAGGGCACACTGAGACCATCGGCGGGCAGGCATCCAATAGAGGAAGAGCGATGCTTCGGGAGCCGGAAAAACATCAAAATCCAGGTTTCTTTAAAGCCCAAAGATCTGGCTGAACTGAATGACGAGCTTCGTGGAGATTTTTCCGAAGAATTCGACCTCTGGACTATCAATTTCGGTGTGTATAATGTAGCGAGAGCTTTGTCAGATGCAAACCGTAAAATAAAACCAACGGCTAATCATAAGACCAAAAGACGAATGCATCAACTCACCACAAAGATAGGCTGGGCAAGACAGTACGCGTCCCGCATTCAATGTGTGATTGACTACATAACATTCGCAGGACTTTCATCGCCAAGGTTCGAAAGTTCGCTCGCGAACTGCCGATCCGTTATCACGCACTTAACAATTCAAAGCTGCTGACCATCAGGCAGTATATTGTTGACGGAATACGGGTACTATCTGACGATAGGAGAAGTCTAGAGCGGTGGGAGAGGTGGGTCAGGGAAAACCAACAGTTTTTGTCTGACCCATCTCGACTGTTCCAAGATCCTCCAGTTACTGTCGACCATCCGTCCAAACCAGAGGAGGTCGAAGCCTTTTGGAGAGAAGTCTACGAAGTCCAGCATCCACTTAAAGAAGGCTCGAAAAACATAAATAGCGTCAAGGAGCTGTGCAATGTCCTCATAACACCTGAGGAAAAATGTCCACCTATCACCACCGAGGAGGTGAAAATAGTATTAACACACATGAAGAACTATTCCTCTCCGGGACCAGATGGTATCAAGACCTTCTGGTGGAAGAAGTTTCCTGCAACCCACCAGCATCTGGCCCGCATTTTCACCTCATATCTAAAGTCTGAAGAGCCTACTCTGAAGTGGTTGGTGGAGGGGCGCACAGTACTCCTTCCAAAGATGGACAACTTAGCAGGCCCGAAAAATTACAGGCCAATCACTTGTCTGAACACACTGTATAAGATCTTCACAGCTATCCTAAATGATAGGATTGTTCGGACAATCGGAACTGTGTGGCGGGAAATGTACGAACGCGGCTCAAAGAAAGGCGTAGCAGGATGTCGGGAGAACCAACTTATCGATAGATGTGTCGGTAAAGACGCAGCATCCTACCAGCACTTCCTATCGATGGCCTGGATTGATTACCGAAAACCTTTCGATTCAACCTCCCATAGACTTATCATCTGCCTGTTGGAAAGTTTAAAGGTTCATCCGCACATCGTGAGGTGCATAGAGAGATTGATGCCGCTTTGGAAAACCAGATTTACTATCTCATATACAAATTACCGTGTGACAACGAACAACGTCAACTTACAGAGGGGCGTCTTTCAGGGTGATACCATGAGCCCTTTGCTTTTTTTGCATCACACTTCTGCCTCTATCTCTCGCACTAATAAATTCTTCTGGATACCTCTGTGGCGACACTAATCAGCGCGAACATAAGGTCACTCATGTATTTTATATGGATGACCTGAAGATCTATGCCTCTGATAAAAGCAAACTTCAAACTGCTATAAATATCGTCAAGAAGTGCAAGGAGAGATTGGGATGGATTTTGGTTTGGACAAGTGTGCCAAAATTATTCTGAAGAAAGGAAAGATTACTGGCGTTCCCAAGGACCCTGAGCTTGTGGATATACGTGTTATTAGACATCTTAATACTGGAGAGACCTATACATACCTGGGCGTGCCTCAAAGCCGCATTCAGTACGTAACATCAGTGAAGGAGTCTCTCCGAAGCAGAGACAAGTATCTTCTTCGACAGATTTGGCCTTCCAATTTGTCGGCGCTGAACAAGGTGTCTGCGACTAACTAGCTTGCCGTCCCGGTTCTACTCTACTCGTTTAGGGTAGTTCAATGGACGAATAACGAGCTTAAGGTCCTTGATATCAATACACGTAAGATCAAGGCGGACTTTTGAATCTCCAGTGTCTTAATAACCGAATTGTTCTACGTACAGCTTACATCGTTGCGAATGGCAGAGATCCTCTCCTAAAAATGGTCAGGAACCACGAGATGATTGGCGCAGGAGCGTTCCTTTACAAAGCCGCGGACCAAGCGGCCGATACCTTTAGTTTGAATTTTAACATCAGAAGTGAGGATGCTTCACTTCGAAAAGCTGAAGTGAAGAATGCAGAGGTTGCAAAATTTCACCAACAGCTACTCGACAAGAAAATGCACGGAAACTGTCACAGAAATGTAGAAAAACAGTCCTTGTTGAAGGTGCAAACTTTTGCTTTCCTCAGATCATCAGGGCTTGATTCAGCTACAGAGGGCTTTACTTTCGCATGGCAGGACGGTGTCATTTCCACCTTAGCATTTCGTGACCGCATTTTATATCAAGAAGTTCCCAGTGATAGGTGCAGAGCGTGTCATGCACACACTGAGTACCTAGAACACATACTATCGGGGTGTCCGACCCACGCAGAAACGACGTATATCTATAGACATAATGCGGCCCTAAGAGTGCTTTATTACCATCTTTATCGCTCTTACGGTGATGTCGCGACCCTGCCCTGCCGAATGCTCCAAGGGAGATAGAGTCAATTGTCCAAAACGAGAAGTGCCAAATTTTCTGGAACTACAATTTTCGTGCAGCAGTCTCCGTTGCATACTCGAGGCCTGACATCGTTCTCCAAGACTTCGAGAAACGAACTATATTCGTGATCGAATTCTCGGCTCCGTCCGAATAAAACATCACTGCCAAAGAGAAAAAAAACGAAGGAGAGGTATCAAGACCTTCAAAGAGACCTGCAATGACTGTACCCAAAATATTCGGTACAAGTAATTGTCCTTGTTATAGGTGCTTTCGGAGGTGCGAAACGATCACTGGTTCGTGACCTTAAAGCCATACCCGCGTGCAAAAAATATGCCAACGCACTTGCGAGATGAATGCAGAAAGCTGTCATCCTTGTGTCGCTTCGTGTCCTCAAGACACACGAGGGTTTCGCCGGCCTGTCGTTGTGATTTCATCGTGCCCTGTGACCACCCATCTCACGGTTGTGAGACGTGGCCATAAGTGTGGCTTACAGCGGTTCTACTGGGAGCCGGTGTAATTTTTTAGATGGCAGTTGCTCTCAGTGGAACCGGTAGCGTCCTCGGGTTGCGGACAGAGGGTCCCTGCACCAAGAGCTGCTGCTGAATATGGTTACAATATTTGATAAGCAGTCGCCGACAATTGGCCCGGGATGGTCCGAAGGAACAACCCCCAAGCGGAGGCGTAACAAGCGTGCCGAAAGCTGAATCACACCTGGGTGAGGTGGCTTAAACGGTGACTCTGGGATACCGGGCTACCACTCGGAGTATGCAGCCTTGTACTTGCATGCATATATAATTTGAAAAAAAAAGTTAAACAACCACCGCAGGGTCCCACTAAGAGCAACTGCCATCCGACAAAATGTCAATAGCCCCCAGTAGCACCGCGGTAAATCACACCTATGGCCACGTCTCACAACCGTGAGATGGGTGGTCATAGGCAATGACAAAATCACAACGACAGGCCGGCGAAACCCTCGTGTGTCTTGAGGACACGACCTTGACGGCGTGAAATATATAATCGCGAAGCTGACGAATTGATATGCAAGCTTTTATGCATATGCATGACCTTACGTGTAATGACCGGGACGGCAAGCATGTTAGTCGCAGATACTTTGTTCAACGCCGACAGATTGGAAGACCAAATCTGTCGAAGAAGATGCTTGTATCTGCTTCGGAGAGACTCCTTCACTGATGTTACGTCCTGAATGCGGTTTTGAGGCACGCCCAGGTATGTATAGGTCTCTCCAGTATTAAGATGTCTGATAACACTTATATCCACAAGCTCAGGATCCTTGGGAACGCCAGTAATCTTTCCTTTCTTCAGATAAATTTTGGCACACTTGTCCAAGCCAAAGTCCATCCCAATCTCTCCTGTGTAGTTCTTGACAATATTTATAGCAGTTTGAAGTTTGCTTCTACCAGAGGCATAGATCTTCAGGTCATTCATATAAAATACATGAGTGACCGTATGCTCGCGCTGATTAGTGTCGCCACAGAGGTATCCAGGAGAATTTCGTAGTGCGAGAGATAGAGGCAAAAGTGTGATGCAAAAAAGAAAAGGGCTCATGGTATCACCTTGAAAGACGCCTCTCTGGAAGGTGACGTTGTTCGTTGTCACACGATAATTTCTAGATGAGATAGTAAATCTAGTTTTCCAAAGAGGCATCAATCTCTCTATGCATCTCACTATGTGTGGATGTACCTTCAAGCTTTCCAACAGACAGATGATAAGTCTATGAGAGGTTGAATCGAAAGCTTTCCGGTAGTCAATCCAGGCCATTGACAGGACGCGCTGATGGGCTGCAGCGTCTTTACAGACACACCTGTCAATTAGCAGGTTCTCTCGACAGCCTCCTACACCTTTTTTCGAGCCACGTTGTTCGTACATCTCTCGCCATACAGGCTCAATTCGTCGAACAATCCTGTTGTTGAGGACAGCTGTAAAGATCTTATACAGCGTGATCAAACAAGTTATTGGCCTGCAATTCTCTGGGTTGGACAAGTTGCCTTTTTTTGGCAGGAGTATAGTGCGTCCTAACACCAGCCACTGCGGAATGGGCGCCTCCGACTTTAAATATGAGGTGAATATGCGGGCCAAATGTTGGTGTGTAAAAGTAAACTTCTTCCACCAAAAGTTCTTGATACAATCTGGTCCAGCAGCGGAAAAGTTCTTCGTGCCTCTAAGTGCTTTTTTCACCTCTTCGGCAGTGATTGATGGACATTCCTCCTCAGATTTTATGAGGTTGTCGCAAAACTCCTTGAAGCAGATGATATTTTCAGTATCTTCTTTCAACTCTAGTGTTTTCGGGATCTTGTACACCTCTCTCCAAAAAGTCTCTAACTCCTTGGGCTTGGGTGCATTTTTTACAGAAACAGGTAGATCGCTGAAGAGGCGCGATGGGTCAGCGAGAAACTGTTAATTCTCCCTGATCCATCTCTCCCTCTTCTGTATTCTCCTCCTTGCGTCAGATAACAGCCGTATTTTGTCAACAATATGCTGCTTGATTGTCAGTAGCTTTGACTTGTTTAGTGTGTGATTCAAGATCCTTAGTTCTTGGGCGAACTTTCGAACCCTTTCCGTAAACGGTCTACCAGATGTTATGTAGTCAATCACACATTGAGCACGGGACGCATTCTGTCTTGCCCATCCAATCTTCTTGGTCAGTTGATGCAAGCGTCTTTTGGTCTTTTAATCCATCGTTGGTTTCAGCCTTCGATTTGAATCAGCCAAAGTTCTCGCAGCACCATAAACTGAGCAATTGATGGTCCAGAGGTCGGACTCTTGCGAGATATCTCCACGAAGGAAGGCATCCATTTCAGCCAGATCTTGGGGCTTAGGAGGAACTTGCATGTTAATGTTCCTTCTAGTAATGAAATTTTGATCATCTCTCAGAAGGTACCTGCTTTCTACGGTTGGTCTCAATGTCGCTTCCTCATCTTCGTCTGCAGCGTCATAAAGCAGCGGTTGGGGAAGCGCACCGCGTACATATCCATTTTTCCGGAGGTAGTCGGCTTGATTTCGCAAAGACTGATGCGAAACGTGCTGAAGCTCTGGGTCTTTCTGGCACCACAGAGTGTGCATACGCGCCATAAAGCCTCCGCGAACAGGGATAATGCTGGCATCGTAGCAGTCTAGCACGTCATCCCTGAGTCGATCCGTCCACTCAATGTGGGCGTTTCGCCGGTTCGTCGTCGTGTTTCCATCTAAATTATTTTCAGCACCCCGAACTATAGGCATGCATATATATATATATATATATATATATATAATTAAAAGGTTGTCATAAGGGCAACCGTGGGATTTTACCGGGAGGGGGTACAATTCTACAACATTGCACCCGCTCCCGGAGAAATCGCAGTAACGTTTCAGCTGTAATCACGTCTCATTAAAAAGAGTAAAAAAAAAGGTATAAAATAAATGATCGCGATATTTTAGAAAACTTAGATGCGTTATTAACCGATGGTGCTAAACATTGGTGGTCAATAAACAAAAATTCTTGGAGAACACTATCAGATTTTGAGGATTTTAAAAACGCTTATATCAATGAAAGGTTCTCAGAGGAAATCAGACAAAAAATTTAATTCTGCATTCAAAAACGGACTCAAGACATCCACTCCTACCTGACAGAAATTAGGAAATTATTTACAAAACTTTATCCTAGAAGAAGTCGCGAATGGGAATTACGTAGAACCTATGGAAACCTTCGCATTGAATACAAAATGTACAATAAAGGAACGATTTTGAAACTTTTGAGCAATTAGAGGACTTAGGTAAAGAATGGGAAACTGAGCTAGCCAAATTAAAAATTCGAGGGCAAGTTTTACAAATTACTAAACCTAAAATTGAGGATAAAAACGAAAAAAACCTTAACAATGGTAACGGGGATAAAAATAATTCCGAGAACAACAAAGAAGAAAAAAGGGAAAATAAAAATGGTCAAAACGGAAACCAAAATCAAAATAACCAGAGTCAAAAACCATATAAAAATAGATTTCCATTCATACCTTTTCCCAACCAATATCAACCAAATTTCAGACCTAACTTCAGATCAAGATTCGCACATGGTTTCCAATCAAATTTTGAACCTAGATTTCTACAAAATTATCAACCTAGATTCCAAAACAATAGACCAAACTATCCATTCAACCCCTACAATCAAAGTTTACCAATGCTTAATCAAATGACGGCAGACTCAAATCAAGGTCAAAGTAACCCAATGATTGAATTATCTACAGATAAAGCTGAAAATAATTCAGAAAATAATAAAAATAGTACAACCTAATACCGAAACGCCAGAATTTCTAAATTCAGATAAAGATGAAATAACGGAGACACGTTTTCATTTGATGACAAAATTCGAAAGTAAATTATTTCGTATTTTGGTAGACACAGGTGCCACACATTCGTACGCTGGTAAGGAATTGCTGGAAAAATTCAAAATCCCAAATATTCAATTTGTGTACCCGTTTCGCGAAAATTAATGGTCGCGAACAGAGAAAGGGTCGATATAATTGGACAAGTAGTAATTCCAATTATAATTGGGAAAAAATCGAAACACTTAATGTTCAGGTTAGTCCCAGATTTAAAATCTGCAGGCATTCTATGTACACACATGCTAAAAGTCCTACAGATGACCCTAAGCTATGACTCATAAACTTGGAGGTTAACAGGGAGTGCCCCACCTGCTATCCTATTGAAGCATTCCCACATTCACTACCCCTCCCAATAACGGAAGATAAAAAAGAAACTAAATCTGACATTGAAGCGAAAGAAACAAAGGAAAGAAAAAATGAAAATATTAGGGACAAATCATTAATTAAAAAAAATGAAAATAGGAATTCAGATAGGAAACCAAAATAAAGAGCTTAATAAAAGTAGTCCAACCTTAAAAGATAGAGAAATCCCCCTAGTACCTATCAGTCCTAACCCATCTCAAAATACACAAAATGCCCAAATCCCGGCAGCAAAACCTACGAAGGATATCCCAAGCTTAATAAACATCCCCACGAGCAACAAATTCCAACCCCTAGAGAGCAACTCAACCCACGACACTAGCCATGCTGGTATCATATCGTTCCAGCAGGTCGTCCTTGAGTCGGTAAGTCCAATCAAAAGTATTGAGATTCTGCCGGTCCATCGCAATGACTGTCTTGATCGGCTCCCCCAACTCTAGGGTAGTCGGCATTGTCGGTGGCCCTGCGCATTCGATTGTTTTGAACCGCACTTACTAAAACTATGTTTGGTGCTATCATTGTTGTTCCCACGAGCAGCTAGAGAGAAGGGTTCGTCTATCCTTGTAGAAACCCGCATGCAAGGATAAGGATGCATACTCTTGAGAGGTCGCCCGGTATCTCAGATTCACCGTATGAGACACCTCACCCAGGTGCCATTCAGTTTTCGACACGGTTGTTACGCCTCTGCTTGGGGGTTATTCCTTCGGGAACATCGCGGGACCGCAACCCGAGGAAGCGCTCAGTGACTTTGTCATAGGCCCTTCAGTTCGATTTCAAAGGAACCGAAACTGAATATATATGTTAGGCTCAAAGACCGAAAACAGCCAAAGACATTTATTTTGCATTTATTTGCCATTTTTATTCATGTGAAGAATATAGAACTGAAGAGCATTATCAGGAAATGAATTAATGAAGTCTTTATTTATTGGGTAAAAGTAATCATTTT
>CAKNYM010050348.1:115013-142761 GCA_932195095.1 Andricus curvator
ACTAGAGGACGATGCCTCCTGTGCGCGCCAACGCCTGTTCCATGTAAATAATCATAGGTACTTGTTTTTAGGGAGGATCACAAATTTGGATGAATAGATTTAGTACAATATTGTACTATGTATTTTAAGAACCTTGACTGTAACGTGAAGTTACAGTATGGCCCTTGCTCATTCCGGCACTGATCTAATTCGGAAGGGGTGAGGAACGAAATGTGGCGATCGAAGTCGACAAATCCCGAAAACGACGTTAGCAGGTTGTCGACCGCAGATCGCCAGTTCTCCGCTATTACGCGAACGAATAACTAAAAGGGAAAACCTCACCCCGCGCGTGTAGTGACTGTGTCAGTACCATTGCCTGTGTCTCGATTATTATTGCCTTTGGGATTATTACGAACGCCACCGACGACTTCCTGGGATCTGATTTCTTGAAGATATCGACACCGACACCTCTCCAAGATCGTCACCAATGTAAGCTGTTGATTAAAGGCAAAATATTATACCGAATTTGGATTCATGACTGACTTGACCCCAGCTCAGCGTCCTCAATCCCACATTTCCCATAATTTGTAGCCAATTTCCGGGCAGATAGCCACAGTGTCGAACTTGCAACAATGCACTTGTTTTATCGATCGTTTATATTGATTTTTGTCTTTGTTTTGGTGTATTACTTAAGGAACCAGACGTTCCTTGCAACCACTTATTTTGGTCTCTTGGGGAGGCCATTTTGCCACTTAAACTCGAAGTCGCTCTTGGCCCATTACCCAGAATTTAAATATTATTTCGGCTCGCAGTCCTATCACATCATAGCTATCGCTGAGACTTGGATCACTTCTAACAATCACATCAGTTCAGTTGCACTTCACAAGTATGCCCCATTTCTTGAAATCAAAGATGCCAGGAGAAAGGGTGAAATCTGCCTTTATCTCAATGAGAGCTTCAAGGGTGCCATAGGGGTGCCAAGTCCATCATCGAATTATCCGTCAACCGGAAATGTTTGCGCACATTCCTAAATACAAAAACATTATTCTCATAGGTGATTTCAATACTAATCTAAATTCGATCGATCTTATGATAGTGGATGACCTTGACAAGGTTATTTCATATTCGTAACATCCCATTTCCTTTTTATTCAACCATGACCACATTAATATAAATTTCAAATTTATCAATGATTTTACTCGTAGCCCCTATACGCAGTTTCTCAAACATTAATGAAAATATAATTATCTAAACCAACTTTTTGGAGCGAGGTCCCAAGTTGTTTCTCCTATCTTTTCTTCGACCGTTGATATAATTCAAAATTTGAAAGTTTAAAAACTTATCTGTTTTGTCACCGTCCTAATTATTGTTTGGAACCTTTTTCTTCTATTAAAAATGTAATCTAATTGGTTTGGAGCCTCTCAAAAGAGAAAATTTTTTTGTTGAGGCTCATAATTTTGACAATTATTATAAAAATTTCGACATGAAAATTAAATCTTCACCTTATGGAATGATAACATGATCGACTAAAAAATGTATCTTTTTGACACTACGTAAACAAAATTATGTGAAACGACAGAAATGGAAACTTTCCTGATGAAGGCCCGCAGTGAGAGCCGAAACGTAGAGAATAAAACGTCTTTCAAACAACTATAATCGTTTCTTATGTTTTTTTATTGATTGGACCGTAAGACCGAAGAAAGATAAGTTTTTAAACTTTCAAATTTTGAATTAATGAACCTGACTACATTGAGCACCTTACAACATATGAATGGGAAAAAATTTATTTTGAGATAAGCTCTACTATGGAGATACCAATTAAAGAATATGATAATAAACGCAGATTGGCTAAAAAGACTGACTGGGCTTGATCATCCCCAAGCGTGTTTCTTCGGACTCTTCTTATTCCCCTAACGTTCTCTTAAATACTTTCACAACCCTGCCGTTTTCCATGGGAAGTATTTCCCCAACTACATTTGATGGCACAACCATTTTTTTTCTTTCGATATCTCTCCTGAATTGCTCATGAAAAAGCTAAATGAGGTATAACTAAGGCAATAGGGATTTATGAAGTTTCCATTAAAATGATCCGCGTATCACTCCCAATTATTATTTCTGTTCTTCTGCATACTTACAACTCCTCCCTTCAGGTCAGAATATTCCCTAATCTACTGAAAATTGCTGTTATTCGGCCAATTCCAAAAATTTCCAACCCAACCTCTCCTAAGGATTTTCACTCTGTATCCATTCTAAGTGCAATCACTAAACCACTAGAAAGGATCGTCCATCACCAGTTAACGGATTACATAAAGTTCAATAACCTTAGTGATCGCCTACAGTCCGGATTTCGCGATCAGACACATCACTATTTATGCTTCACTAAAAGTTACTACTGATTTTGAACTGGCTATGGATAGAGAAGAAATTTAGATGGTTTTCCTATTCTATTTCTCCAAGCTACTTGATATGGTGAACCATCAGCACCTATTAAATATTATAAAAATTCTTAAAAAATTGAAATAGAGCGATTAAATGAGCCGTTCTCTAAAAAAACAAATAAGTCGACTTAGGTAGATTTTCTAAGCATGCATTATTGAATTTTATGTTACGTTTCACGGTCCGAATCAAGCCGCGCCATTGTGGTTCCCCGGGACGTGTACGCTGCGTGTTAGCTTCGTCGCATCGCTGACATAATGGATGATTTTAAATAATAAAGTAAAAGTGGGGGTGGAGAAGGGGGGGGGAATTCAGAAAGGTAAAAAAAGTGTTTAAATGTATGTAATAAATTATTAAAAATGTTCAACGTCAGCCACAAACAATGTCATTATAAAGTATTAAAACAATTAAAAATAGGGTAGGGGGTGAGTAAGGGTGATTTTAGTGAAAGAAATGCCAGAAGGGTGAAATAAAAAGAAATATTCATATAAAATAATGCAAAATTTGTGGTTATATCTCAAATTAACACAAAAATAAGGCGTCCTTTGAAAAAAACCCACCTAAGTCGATCTTAACATTATTATTAATTAAAATTGTTATATAATTTAAATATTTAATTGTATACTATTTATTTTATTGTCCGAGAGTGTATTTTAGTCTTGTAAACAATTCTGTGCCAAAACCTAGGTCGAATTAGTTGGTTTTTCTAGAGAATGGCTCAAATGTTTTGCTTCTTATTTAAGCAATCGATCATAGACAGTGACTACTAGTAAGGGTGTGGCCCGTTCGGCTTTGAACAACGGACTCGCTCTCAACCCTGATAAAATAAAGGCAATCATCATAGGGCCTGATATCAACTCGAACACTGTCTTGAAGCAAGAGGATCTATGAAATATCGAAAAAAAACTTTCCAAATCTTCGAGCAGCTGAGTAGAAAATGTTATATTTCTATGACTCGATTATGAACCTTAAAATATTTTCAATTTATTATTAAAAGCATTTTATTTTTAATTCCCTTCCCACCTCCACGCGAATTTTCCTCGTTGATGTCTGAATTCAATTTATTTATAATATTTCAAACATTGAACATATAACCCAATATAGAGAAAAACCTGGATTTCTGGATGGAGCCAAGAGAAATCAATTCTTTATGGGTAACTTGATGTATTCAGTGATAAAAAAATGAAGCTTTTCAGTACTTTTACAACTTTCGTAGACAAAAAACTTTCGCCCTAGTCAAGGATTCATGAAATAAAAAACGTACTACCAATTCCTTCCCACCGAACATGTAAATTTCAACGTTCATTGATTGTGAGAGATGCTCCTCTTTGGAACAAATTACCGTCTAGCTTAACAGATGCTTCTTCACGATATCACTTCAAGTACGATATTTTTAAACATATAAAGGATGACAGTGCATATCGGCATAAGTGCCAAAACCCGAATTTTACAAGAGACACGAAAAACTGTTTAACTTTAATCCTTGTGAAAGGAACGGCGCGTCCGAAAAAACGCCGGACCTAACACAGCAAGAGCTGTAGAACTTTTATATTTTTAAATTAAAAAGAAAACTAAGATGCGTGTATCAATCTATTACTTAGCTCTATGGAATCGTGAAAGGAACGCCTAGAAAAAAGCAACCATCTCACAGAAAACTCCTGTGAACGTGACAAAGCACCTCTTTTTATGCTCTGCCCAACCCTAACAGGAACGTCCAGAAGGAAGCAACCGTTTCCGAGAAACCCTTCATAAGTAAGTAAGTATACCATTAAGCCATTTCCCTTTCAGGGTAGGCGTGAAATGGGCGAAAATTCGATAAAAAAATGTACCCTAAATACAAATAGCTGTATTAGTTGTACAAATTTAATTTTTAAAAAGCAAGAAAAAACTTGCTAGTACTTTTAGAGCTCTATCCAACCGTGAAAGGAATATCCGTAAAGGAGCAATCACCTCAGAGAAAACCCTTATGAAAAGGGCGGCATACCCCATAAAAAGACGTACCTGAGGTAGAAAAAAAGCGCATAACTTTAACATATTGTGTCCAAAATAAAAATACGACTTGCAGTCCTCGACCAGATCTATTAAGTTATGAAAAGAGCAGGCAGAAAGAAGCAACGACTTCGAAGATAAAAATGATAAAAAATTGATTTTGAGAGTGACCTTGAGAAAATCATGGTTTCCTTAACATTTTTATCTTGTAATAAAGCGTTAAAAATTTTTTTTTTGTGCTAGATAGCATTTCAATTATATATTTCTACAGGGACATGAACTATATCAACAAGTTAGTTTTAGCCAAAAATAATGAATTTCAGAAAAGCTCTTATGTCTGTATGCACTGTCCACCCTCATTTATATCAAATTAATAATCCAACATTAGAAATAACGCATTAGTAGCACATAATTAAAATCTATAATTATTTCCAGTAGAATCCGACTTAATATACTGTTTTAGCATTATTTATTTATTATTAATCATATTAGTTTGGTACATCATCTGCTGCACTGTTTGCTTCTTCTTAAATACCGCTTCTACGATCCTAGACTACCGATTTCATACTTTATCCTACAATTCTAATACTAATTCTACTATACATGTAACATCCATCGAACAGTGCTTGTAATTATATATTTTCTTATGTATAATTGGTTCCTGAAACGATTAATTAGCCCAAGGGAGTTTCTAAAAATAAATAAAAATATAAACACACACTAAATTTCGAATAAGTTAGTTGAAAAATTTGCAAAAAACTACATTTCTCTGCCTTATTCCAGTCAAAAGTTTCATTTCAATAATTAACTATTGTTTAAGCAATTAACAGAACATTAAATTTACCATATTATTTTTTGCATTGCCTAATTAGTTCCTGTCGTTACGAGAATAGGGTCATCCAGAAAATTTGTATTTCGCTTCAAGTTAAACTTTTTATAAACTTTGACTTCGAAAGGATTTGGGCCCTGGAAATCGAGTGTACATCGTAGAAAATGGATTCAGGCCAAACGGCGAAGACATTTTGTCCGATTTTTTGTATAAATAATCTGAAGGGTATATAGACTCTCGGTACAGAGCGCTTCTTTCGAAAAAAAATTTTTTTTCATGTAACAATGAAAAGAAGAAAAATTACTTTTTGTGGTGCAGTGTTCTACTATTAAGCGAAGCAGGGAGCAGGTAAAGCAGTTCTCGTGCTCGGAATTCTTTTGCGCGACCCTAGCGTAAAAAGGAAAAACTACGATCTGTTATAACTCAAGTCTGCAGGTAATGAAGCGACCACTATGACCCACATTGATTCATTCAGGGGCGAACACACCGTATACGAACACTAGGGGCCCCTACCCAAAGGAGTGGGTAAATTACTAAAAGGCTGGGTGGGTGAAGGTTCTTGGTTGTGGATAATATCATGACATGCAGATTTGAAATAAAATAAAACTAAACAAAATAATATCACAAGTAAATTTACAGAAAAACGGTTTGCAATATTCACGCCGAATCAATGTAACGAAAGTAGTACCTTTTGTACATTAAATGACAATATACAAGCCCTCTGTATAAACGGGCAGATTATACAAACATGCAAGATATCGATAAAAACCATATAACGATTGAAAAATTTCTTCGTGAGATTTTTTAATTAGGAATTTTATGATAATTTCAGCAAAATTCCTAATTTTGTTATTAATCGTATGAGTTTTGAAACAAATGTATTATGCGGGCATTTGTCGGCAGAAAAATTAGTTTTTTTTCAATGCCAGTCCTTTCAGTTAGGAATTACATGACAATTTCAACAACATTCATAATTAGTTGATACATTGTATGATTTTCTTAAACAAATGTAATAAACAAACGCATTATTCAGACACTTGTCGACAGAAAAATTCTTTTTTTTTCGATGTCAAATTTTTTAATTAGGAACTTCATGATAATTTCAGCAATTGAGGGTCTGGATCGAGAAACTCGCCTAGCGCTTGAGATCGGGTAAAAGTATTGTCCAAACGTTTGGGTGGACGGAAATTTTAAAAGTAAAAAAATTAATTTTTTAAAAATATAGGCTTGTAGATAATGACGAGACGGAAGTTTGTTCTATTCTCTGTTTTTTGATCGGATAATTATTTTTAATAATAAGCCTCATAAACTGAAAAAAATGTGTCCCGAAATTAAATTAGTTTTTAAGAAATAAATTGTCGTAGGTTGAGCAAATATTATTGAAACTGTTTCAAACTTGATATACGAACGAAATATACCCTAGCGATGCTTACAAAACAAAGAAAAAGTTGAAAATCGCCTACTGTTTATTAATATTTAATTGCAAATTGAGACAGATCGGTAACCCCGTTTTTTCAGTTTCGCCGTCAAAAAGTATCGAGGGAACTTCAAGGTTGATACAACTTCCAGTGAGGCATTTGTTCCTTACTATTAAAGGAAGATTTTTGGAAATTTTCAGATCGATTCATTGGAAATTGGCAGAAATATGCATTTTACAATAAAGCATGAGGCGCCGCCAGCGATAGCTCCGTGAGTACTGAGCACCATCAGGCAGCGGGCTAGCCGTCTGGCATTCCAGAACTCAATTTTCAATGATTTTTTAATGTTTTTTTTTTGCTTAAACGACCCCCTTCACCTCCCACGAAATATCGGAATGACAAACTATGTTTCGCATCTATAATTATTTCAGTTAGGTTCATATTAGGAAGCAAAATTTTAAGTGTCTTGCGTACGTGAATGTTAGTGAAACGAACTGAAAGCAGTTCGTTATAACGAACTGCTTGTTTGTAAACAAAGCAGACCAAATGCCTGTCACATAGGGAAGAATAAAAAATTAACTAATTCGAATTTTGTTGGACAAGAGTGCACATCTCTACAAACTTTCAGAAATTGTAGACAGAAACATTTCGCGTAATAGTTTATTTCTAATTTTTAAATTTAATATGTGAAAATAGTTTTCAATTCAGTTTTAAAATAGCAAAAATGTATAAGGAAATGTTTTTACAAAGTGGTAGAAAAAGAACGAGAAACAAAAAAAATTGGAAAGCAAACGAAAAGAAATTAGCCAAAAATGGGGTAAGTTATTATGAAACTTTGTTTATAATTAAATAAAAATTGATTATACCGAATCCATTTCAAATCAGGACGGTTCTACACTTGAAGTCGCAGAATCTCTCGAGGACAAAATATGTTGTTTTTTAGAGAGAAAAAAAAATTCAATTTTCATACACAAAAAAATTCTTTTGACCACAAAAATGGTGTGGCCCGCAAAAAACTAAAAAATATTTGAATCTCTCTATGCACATTTATATTCACAGAATTCACAGAATGACAGAAAAAATGAATAAAGACATTTTCGAATTTCAATTGTTTATTTATATATAAGATTTGAAAAACAAGTTGAAGGACTAGAAACATATGGGAAATTTCTCTGCTAAATGGGACAAACACCACCTTTTTAATTTTTGAAAATATTTTTTACAACTTTTGTGTATATAAAAAAAATATTTTAGTTTTATGCGGGCTAAACCATTTTTGTGACCAGGGGAATTTGTTTCTTTATGAAAATTGAATTTTTTTATTTTTCTCGGAAATGGTGCAAGATATCATAAATGAGTACAAAAACTTTTTGTACAATTTTTTCGACTATTAATATTTTCAGAAATACTGCCGCCATTTTGTTAATTTTGAACATTTTCTCATTTTTCTGGCCAAAGTTATATGAGTTTAAAGAAAAAATTGGGTTTTTTTTTTAACAAAGCAAAAAATTCAAATACGCATAACTTGGTAAACATTATTTTTCACAAATCGCAAAAATACGTGTCGCCTAATTTCCTATAAAAACAACATATTTTGTCCCCGATAGATTCTGCGAGTTCATGTGCAGAACCTGCCTGATTTGAAATGGATTCGGTCTCATCCATTTTTATTTAATTGTAAGTAAATTTTCATAATAACTTACCTCATTTTTGGCTTATTTCTTTTCGCTTGCTTTTCAATTTTTTTCGTTTCTCGTTCTCTTTCTCTTGTCCAACAAAATTGGAACTAGTTAATTTTTTATTCTTCCCCATGTGACAGGCATATTGTCTGCTATGTTTACAAACAAGCAGTTCATTATGCAGAAAGAACCAAAACATTCACGTACGCAAGACACTTAAAATGTTGCTTCCTAATATGAGCCTAACTGAAATAATTATAGATGCGAAACATAGTTTGTCATTCAGATATTTCGTGGGAGGTGAAGGGGGTCGTTTAAGCAGAAAACCATTAAAAAATCATTGAAAATTGAGTTCCGGAATGCCAGACGGCTAGCCCGCTGCCTGATGGTGCTCAGTACTCACGGAGCTATCGCTGGCGGCGCCTCATGCTTTATTGTAAAATGCATATTTCCGCCAATTTCCAATGAATCGATCTGAAAATTTCCACAAATCTTCCTTCAATAGTAAGGAACAAATGTCTCACTGGAAGTTGTATCAACTCTGAAGTTCCCTCGATACTTTTTGACGGCGAAACTGAAAAAACGGGGTTACCGATCACTGAAGATCACTGAAGTTAAGCATTGTTGGGCGCGGTTAGTACTTGGATGGGTGACCGTTCAGGAATACTGCGTGCTGTTGGCCCGTCGTTGGTGTGGTGGGCCCACATTGGTAGTAAATATCCACCTAGAAACACTACCCGAATCGGGTAGTGAGGCAATGAACTTTCGAGTTCGAACTGCTAATCTATGTATGTATGTATATCAAGTTTGAAACAGTTTCAATAATATTTGCGCAACTTACGATTTATTTCTTAAAAACTAATTGAATTTGGGGACACATTTTTTTCAGTTTATTAGGCTTATTATTAAAAATAATTGTCCGATCAAAAAACAGAAGATAGAAAAAAGTTCCGTCTCGTCATTATCTACAAGCCTATATTTTTAAAAAATTAATTTTTTGACTTTTAAAATTTCCGTCCAGCCAGACGTTTGGACAATACTTTTACCCGATTTCAAACGCTGGGCGAGTTTCTCGATCCAGACCCTCAATTTCCAATGAATACAACAGATTACCGAAAGATGTACAAAATATTTCTAAAATTTCATAAACATTTCGTAATGATTGTAAAAGAATACGAACATTCTAAAGATGTCAAAAAGGGTAAGTCCACCACATTTCGAAGAGTTCAAAACATTGCAAAGATATCAAACGATTTCATATATTTAAGTGATTTTAAACGAATACGAAAGATTTCACAAATATTTAAAAGATTTCATAAAATTGTCATAAACATTTGAAAAGAACACGAAAATCACGTACAACTGCGTACGTATAGAGTATACAGTCAAATTAGCTGCAAGGAGGCCATTTTTTAGAAAAAAAGTAGCAGAATTTCCTTTTTATTACAACAACTACACGTGCTACAAGTTTTTCTCATGAGGAAACGAAGAAGCGCAATGAAATTTCAAATTTAAATATATGGACGGAATATTACAATTAGAAACATTTTTTACAAGCTCTCAGGGTCAAAATACTAAGCGCTTGTCTTCTATAACCGGTTATTGCAGACAGCCCCTGAGTTGTGCAAGCATGCAAATTTTGTGTTTAATGCGAATCAATCTGGTATTTTCGGAAGAAATTGGGCGACACATATTATCGATATCTTACATGTTTGCATAATCTGCCCGTTTATACAGAGAGCTTGTATATTGTCATTTAATGCACAAAAGGTACTACTTTCGGAGTAAGTTTGCCGAAAATTGTACAGTTACATTTATTCGGCGGGAATATTGCAAACCGTTTTTCTGTACATTTACTTGTGATATTACTTTGTTTAGTTTTACTTTATTTTAAATCTGCATGGCATGATATTATCCACAACCAAGAACCTCCACCCACCCAACCTTTTGGGAATTTGCCCACTACTTTGGGTAGGGGCCCCTACTTTTCGTATACGGTGTGTTCGCCCCTGAATGAATCAATGTGGGTCATAGTGGTCGCTTTATTACCTGCAGACTTGAGTTATAACAGATCGTAGTTTTTCCTTTTTCCTCTAGGGTCGCGCAAAAGAATTCCGAGCACGATAACTGCTTTACCTGCTCCTTGCTTCGCTTAATAGTAGAACACTGCACCACAAAAAGTGATTTTTCTTCTTTTCATTGTTACATGAAATAGTATATTACGACCCGAGGCCAGAAAGTTGGATTTCCGGGCATGTGTGATATGAAGGCCGAGGCGAAGCCGAGGCCTTATATCACGCACGCCAGGGCACCCAATATTTCTGGCCGTGTGTCGTATACTATTTTTCTTCATCCCCAGCCGAAAGTACGTTTAATAATTAATGTTAATTAATAAAATGCGTTGTCGGCTGCTAGCTCGGATGCTTTTTCTTTTGTGGCCTGCTTCAGCACGCGCGCCACCTCGCGTAGTGCCGCTGCTGCTCTCGGGTCAGCTGAGCGGATATTTTTTCTTAATACTTCTTCCTCGTCTGCCAGACGAGGAAAAACCATTTTTGAGGTCTTGTGCCGTCTTTTCATGCACAAAAATCGCAACGACGCTAATCGATCAGTTTTGAGGTTGAACACACCGACGGTCTCTTTTTTCCATTCACCTGTCAAGATAAATATTTTTCAGAGGCTAAGTACACAATAACACAATACTGGGCGTTGCTACGTCAGCGAGCCACAAAAATCTCGCAGCCAATCAAAGATCGTGTTAACTCTAGCAGGCCGCAAAAGCCACTGTTCCCGGACATAAATGCGGCCGGGAAGACGTACTTTCGGCTAGGGGATAGTGATGCCGCCGAGCGATATTTTTCGATACTGAGACGATACCGATACGATACTCACCTTCCAGTCTCGGATTTGTATCGCTCGGTTTTGCATCGTATCGGAAAAATATCGAAAAGTTCCGTCTCGTATCGGTATCGTATCGGAATTCCAAGACAAAATGTTCAGATGGGATTTTCCTCGTTCACAATAGAAGAGAGAGTAGGGCTGGTCGTGTGGCCGGCCGCAGGTACCGGAAAAAGTAGCTGCGAGGAACTTATCCCTTTGGGACTAGGCCTTGAAAGAAAAGAATTATATATTCCAAAAATCTAAACTCTACAACTCTACAGTTTGCACTGCCGAAGAAATTCTAAAGCACTTAGTGAGATCTCTTTGATTTAAACAACCTCAAACTGATTTCAATTCAATTTTTAAATTAAATCTTTTACATGGACAGATAAAATTTCTTTAAATTTAAACGAAAGTTTTTATTTCAATAAATCCTCTTACTTTTTATTTGTTGATCAAGAGGCGCACAGATATTTCTCAACTTCTATTTTACGTAAATCTACAATTATGTGACCTAATAATACTACTAATCGTATTTTATATACGTTTTATTTTGCCGAAGTACCCTTTGATTTGTGATTCATTGATTGTTTGGAAAGAAATTTTTATTATGAATGATAATAATAATAATTTCTCAAAAAAATATTATCAAATTAGCCTATTTATTTATCTTATAAGTGGTGGAAGCTTAAGAGTTATTTCGAAGTTTTAAAATGATTCAAGAATAAATTAAAACTTAAAAAGGTTTTAATCAAATTTAAACATAAAGTACATTTTTGAAGATAGCGAACGAAACATTTAGAAGCTTTTCCAGCGTTTTGAAAGGTTTCAAGCAAATGAAAAATTTCTTTAGTTTCCTAGAAAAATGTAAAATAATCATCATTTTTCAACTTAATTTGGAAAAAAAGAATTTTTTGAACATTTCAGAAGTCTTGCAAACTTGGCACAAAAATAATCTGGAAGTATTTAAGGTAATGTTTTTGATTTTGCAGATTTTTGTTTAACTTGAGGAGAAATTCGAAATATTTTAAAAAATATTTAGAATGTTTCGAAGTTTTTAAAAAATTTAAAGATTATTTATAATTTGAAGAGAATAAAAAAAAATTAAATCAAGTGTGGATTTTTGAACATTTCGAAAAAAGTAGGAAAACTTAAAATGATTTTTTTCTTTGACTAATTAATTATTAAAGAAAATACAAAAGATGGAATAGACATTTAGAATGTTTCAAAGTTTTTAAAAAAGTTAAAGATTATTTATAATTTGAAGAGAATAAAAAAAAATGTAATCAAATGTGGATTTTTGAACATTTCGAAAAAAGTAGAAAAACTTGAAATGATTTTTTATTTTGAATAATTAATTATTTAAAAAAATTCAAAAAATGAAAAAGATTTCTAAAAATGTTGAAAAAAATGTGGAAGATTTAAAGGGAATTTTTATAATTTTGAAAGTTTTTCCAAATTTTTTAGAAAAATTCAAGTTAGTTCAACAGACTTATAGGAATTTCAAACAAAAAGCATATTTTTAAAGATAGTGAACAAAACATTTAAAAGCTTTTCACGTGTTTTTAAAGATTTCAAGAGAAAATGAAACATTTTATTAAGTTCCTAAAAAAAATTTTAAATGATTCTTTTTTTTTAAATTAATTTGAAGAGAATATTTAAAATCATTTTAAAATAATTGAAAACATCCACAAACTTGTCACCAAAAAAATCTGGAAGATTTTAAGGAAACGTTTTTGATTTTTCAAATTTTTTTTTAATTTGAGACAAAATTCGAATTATCTTAAAATATAGTTAGAATGTTTCGACGTTTTAAAAATATGTTCAAGACCAATCAATTAATAAATAAAATAGAAAAATATTTAAAAATAATTACAAATTGTGGAAGATTTGTGGAAATGTGGAAGTGCAATTTTTGTAATTTTGAAAGTTTTTCACAATTCGTTAGAAAAATTCGAGAGGAATTTTAGAATTTTTGAAGAAATTAAAAATATTTTCAAACTTGAAAACTTTTTTGAAAATATATAAAATATTTCCTAATATCTTCCAAACTTCTAAAAGTCTTGAAGTTTAAGGTCAAACCGACGCTAATTATTATTCGTCAGATTTTCTAACATCCTATAAAATAACGAAATTTTCTTTACAATTTTTTAAATTCATTTTCGACATTTCTGAAATCTTCAGACATTTTTTTTTAATTTTTTGCAAAATCGTAGGAAAATTATATTTATATTTTAAAATCAAAATCATAATACTGATTATCCTGGTTCTCATATCTCAGAATCTCTTTCTTAGCTAGAATGTGAGTGTTCAACAAATTTTAACAAATAAATTGTTATTTGAATTGTGTATTCTATATGGCAAATTATTTTCTACTCAAATTGAAAATATTTTCCTTTTCTAAAAGTAATAAGTCCTTTATTTAATAAAGACGTTTTTCTCAATACTATATTGTACTATTTTATTTTAATATGTATAACAGGTTATTCTTAGAAGATATATTTTAGTGGTAATCTCATACAATTTCACTTCCTTTTAAGTTTTTTAATTTACTTATATTAATATTATCTTCATAATTATTGAAAAATATGTAGACAAATTCAATCAGAAAATTGTGAATGTTCTAATTATCAAACTAAAAATAAGAAATTGACATTTTATGGAAAAAATCAATAAAAGCTTTACATCGAAACTTACTCATAATTCACTCTTTTATAAAAGCATAACTTAAAAGTAGCAGCACAAACTGGGTAACCACCATTTTGATAAAAAATGAGTTTATTGCATAAAAAATGCATCAAAAATAAATTACGTCTTGTGGGACAAGGATTGTTTTAAAATATAATTTCATTATCATTCACAATTGTTAGTAAGATTTTAGTTTTTCGGTATTTCTACAAATTATTATAATTTAATCACAATAGAAATCATAGATATTTTCTTATTTTTTAGGATTTTCAGCAAAAACATGTCTGTCATACTGTGATATCACCATCTTCAAACGTTGATTTTATCGGAAAAAAGTGGTTTTTTTTGTAGAAAACTTTTTTGTTATTATCATTAAGCATATATATATTCATATCTCGGGAATGAGTTTTTATTTTTGTAACAAATTGAAAATTCCATTTTGAATTGCTATCCAAAGCCGATTTTGAAAACCTGTGAAATTTTAATCTCCAAATTCTCGGTCCTTTTTCTCGGAATTAGCTAAGTATTTGACATTAAAGTTTTAAATTATTTAATAAATTAATTAAATTTTGTATTGTAATCTGCAGTCGAGTCTGCTCCAATTTTAGGTTAGTGTCACTTTAAAATTGTCAACTTCAACATCCATTTCATCGTACGTGGATAACTTTTTGTAATAAGACTGTTTTAACCTAAATTAACCAATATTTGAGCTCGGAATTGGATACTTGCTTTATCTTTTGATGATGATTTCGATTTTAAAGGATCTTTTTCCGTTGTTTCAAAAAATGTACATGTTGTTAGTTATCCAGCTCTGTACTGCCACCCTTCTACTTCAATAAAAAAATTGTATTTTTATATCGAGAAACCTTCACATATTCCGTTTTTGTAATTTTGAAAGTTTTTCCAATTTTTTTGAGAAAAATTCGACTTTGTTTAAAAGACATGTAGGAATTTTAGAGGTTTCAAAGCTTGACAATTTTAAAGGTCATGTACTTGAAGTTTTTAACGTTCAAATGAACATTTTTTATGAATTGCTTTATAATCTAGGAACAGTGCAAAAATATAATGATTCATTACATTGAAAATAATTCAATTATAAGAGAAACTTATAATGCATATTTTTATCTGCAGTTGAAAAATATTTCTAGATATAATAGAATTGGGAAAACATATTTCGTTCCTTTGAACTTTCAAGGTTCAGAACTTTAAATTACAAGGAAAGGTTCATTGGTACTCAGGTAGTTGAAACTTGTCGCCGTTCCCCTTCTACTGTTGTTCCGTAGGAAACCAACATCTGGCTGTCTAGTCTCAAAATCACGAGACGATCCGAGCGATATATCGGTTCTCCGATGCCAAAACGATACGAGACAAAACCCAGACTGGAGTCTCGGAAACCGATACCGATACGAGAAAAAACCGAGATTTTTCGATACGATATCGAGACAGTCTCGTATCGAACGGCATCACTACTAGGGGATGAAGAAAAATAGATTTTTTTCTCGAAAAAAGCGCTCTGTGCCGAGAGTCTTTATACCCTTTAGATTATTTATACAAAAAATCAGACAAAATCGCTTGGCCGTTTGGCCTGAATCCATTTTCTACGATTTACAATCGATTTCCAGGGCCTTTAAGTGTAACGTCATATGCATTCAAAGCCGAAGAAAATACGTGTTCACATTGATCAAAACAATAAACATAATTAAAAATCAGCGTTTTTAGACAAAAAGGATTCATTTTACGGAGTATCCGTATGCCTGAATACTTTAAAGCTAGTTTGGATAATTTACCAAAAGTAAACAAATAAAGTAAAAAATAAATATTGTACATATTGTATACCCTAATTTAAAATTCAGAATTTATTTCTGATTCACTTTTTAATGTACATGGCCACAAATTGAAGAATGTCTAATTTTAATACTTTTTACGTGAAATAGCAAGTTTGTATTCTAACCTCAAACATGAACTTAATTGCCTTGCGGTATCATGCAAAAAGTGTTAAAATGAGGAATTTGCCCATTTTGCAGTGACTTTTTTTAAACAGAAGTACCTCTACAATGTAAAATATCTAAATCTAATACATTTGCGTTAAACTGAAAATTGAATTTTGAGGTTCGAGCTTTTGCATATGTTGGGAAAGATCGCATATTTAATGTATTATTCTATTAGGCGATGAAGGGTTATTGCATAAAAAGTTTAAATGCTTGAGTATAATTAAAATAATAAAAGTATTTAAAAATTGATATTTATATATAAATAAATGTTCAATTGTAATTATTAAATAATTATTTGTTTAATCTCATACGGATTCATTGTAAGCACAATGTTCGATTGCGCCTTCGAATCGGCTCCCACCATTTAGTCGCAGCTTCCTGTGTTACGACATCGTCGACATCTTTACAAGAACTGCACACATTTTGAGTTTTCAAGTATCGTAGTCTTCTTTTTTGAGGACTTCAAAACATGTGCCACGTGAATGGAATAATTTCCATCGCTGGACATAGTAATTTGACATCGGACTGTTTTTTACACTGTTCCATGGGGTAATATTGGACTAGATAGTGAATTTCTGCGTGACATTGGTAAATTTACCAGGTTATGCATTGTGATTTGAAAATACACTGCGCGTAAAATTACAACCAATTGTAAAGATCACCAAATCTTTGTATACATTATAGGATACTCTATCGAATTTGAACAGAGGTTGGATCACAGTTTTGTCACTACGACTAACACATTCTAAATGAAGTTAAATACTAATCCATTTTAAAACATTCATTTTTTAAAATCTTCAATAAGAAATCGTTAAATATTCCCGTTTACCTGGCCCAGCAGTCAATCTTAATTATTATTGAAATGTCAATTTTGAAACTGTTTTAAACCTCAACTGTCCCTCTAAGATATAAGAGGATCCTCGAAAAAATCGTAAAACAAAAAAATTCTAAATGAATGGAAACGCAGGAACTTAAATGTAAACGGGCGGACAGAATGAATCTAACGTACCTTATTATTATGGATTGCTCATTAATCAATATGAATGTTAAATGCGTTACGAGAAAGTACTACCAAGTCTCGACATTCGAGAATAATTTAACCATACGTTTCGCGGTAAGTTTCTGTCGATTAAAAGATACATACAAAGAAATTTTTGGTAGGAACATTACAAATAAATTGAGATATCCTTTAGGTTAAAGCAGGCCTGTGCATACGGGAGTTAAAAAGGGCCAAAGTGTTGAAATTGGCCAGCAAATGTGCTAGTAGTAACTTTGTCCGAAATTTACCAAAAGCTACCAATATTTCAAATGTAAAATTTAAAAAAATCGTATATTACTGTTGAAATATTGGCGAATTTCTTAAAGTCACTACAAGCACTTCTCCACGACATTTTCAACTATCATGACACATTTTGTACACAAGAAAGTAAAGTGGAGTCACCATTCTGAGTTAATGATACTTTAAACCTACCTTGGTAAAGCAGGAATGTTGTTTTCAGCACTTCTCGATCGTCTTCTAGAGGCGCTTCTGGATCTAGATTGTGACTTGCTTCTTGATCTCGACCTAGATCTTGACTTGGACTCAGAATAATGTCTTTGGCGATAGCTACCCCTGGTCGGACTCCTAATTTGAGACCTGCATCTAGATCTTGATCTCGTACTGGATCTTGTTTTAGATTTGGAATGGGATTTTGACCTTGATCTGACCGAACTACTTGACTTTGCTGATTTGGATCTCCTTTGCCGTGAACGCGACCTCGACTTGGATGTCGAGCGCGACGTCGATCTGGATTTGGATCGAGATCTGCTTCTGCTCGACTTGTTTCTTCCCTGCGAGTGCGATCGTGACCATCTCAAACGGCTCCTAGAGCGAGTATATTTACCAGTCTTCGCGTAGATTCTTCTAGCCCTAGAGTTGAAATTAAAAAAGGGTATATTTTAAAACAAAAAGGTTATGTTAATTGAATCAAAACAATGTGTCAATCAGTTTAAACTTGTAAACCTTTTTCCGTACAAAAATAAAAAATTACCTTGATTGCGAGTAGTTTCGTTTACTATCATGAAGTTTGGAGTAATTGTAGTGCTTGGATTGAGAATCACTTCTAGATCTCGATGGCCTTCTATTTACTATCCTCTCAGTGAATACTGGGCTTTCCGATCTCCTCTTTTTTTTATGCAAATAATTAACTCTTTGAGAGCTTATAGAAGTATTCTGAGAAGTGCTGCCATGAGCTTCTTCTTCATCACCAAAACTAGTAATGTAAGTAATCTGACCCGCATTCGCTGGTGATGTGGATCGAGATCGCGATTTTGATGATGATTTTCTATAAGGGTTATACTCTGGACTTTCTCTTGCCGCATAACTAAAAGTTAATTATGTTGGTAAGTACATAAACATTTCATGCAGTATGTTTCAAAAGGTCTTGTTGAGTTTCTTAGAAGTGTTTTTCTGTATAATGCATCTAAAAGGGCACATTGATTGAAATTAAATTGAAAAACTCTTAATTTTTGAGCTACCTGGGTGGACTCATAACGCGACCAATCATCTTCTTTTCTCTAAACGCTCGTCTTTCTCTTCTAGATCTTCTTCCCTGTTGACGATAAATATAATTCATAAAAGACAATACACAAGGTCTTTCTAAAAACTACTTACAGAGTACATAGCCTTTTCTTCTTCTTGTTTTCGCGCTTGCCTAAGTGTTTCTGCTTCTTCGAAGTCTTGCGTCAGGAAGCTGAAATAGTCAGCACCTAGTAGTCCGTATTTTTGAGCCACTTGATTCATTTCATGAGCCTGGGAAGGCTCTATTTGTGACACATCCACGCAAATATCTAATGTGAAATGATTTTTCGTTATTCATCAATCAGTACAAAGGCAGTAAATTAATACATTTTAAAATTATCACTGCTTAGTGACTTATTCGAACCTAAATCAATGTCACTGTCTTCGTCATCTTGTTTATCATCAGTCGTGATTGATTCAGGTGCTTTCGCAGACTCGGGTATGGGTTCATCTGTTTCATAATTGTAACCAATCGCAGCATTATTGCTCGACCGTTTCTTATCTTTTAAAACATCTGGTCTTGTCGAAGAGCCAAATTGCTCTTCCAGGTGTATTTGATGTAAAAACTTTTCCTCAGTAACTGTATAAGAGTGATTTTCTGATATTATTTTCTGCAAATGAATAAGATGCAGACTAGGTTAAAGTTGAAGAAACAAACCTCCTAAAAATTCATTTTGGACAATAATCCGATATCGTTCGTAATTGATATGTCTGTCTTCACTAGTTAAAGCGATGTCGACGTCGATATTTTGAGAAGCTTCAGGTATACAATCAAGGTGAGCTCTTACATCGAATCGGTCAATGAGATTCTCTTCGTCTCCCTGCCATGGCATCCTGTACAGTAATAGTGTTCATATTAAACATTTATTTCCGGCACTTTATACGAGTGTGAGTAAGAGAAAAACATAATTAGCGGTATGACAAAAAGTAAAAAAAAACATAGTTCATGTGCGTCATTTGTAGTTCCTTAAGATCACATAACATCCCTAACTGCTCGCCCAACTTTCATGACTGCCTCACAATAGGAGAAATCTGTAAATTCCGACCAAAATACGATGTTGGCATTTATCCTCTTTCTTACCCATTTAATATGTTAGGTTGTTGAAAATCTAAATGTACTTTAGACTATTATAAAAAACGTTTTTTTTTTGTAACGCATGCACAAGTTCGCTTTTCGAGATTGTATAGCATACCGGAAGTAACCAATTCTGAAACAGTGGAAAAAATCAGTTATAAAAAGACTGTCTAGCTGCTGCGCTTGGGCACTATAAACAAGATCACTTTTGCTAGCTGTTGCGCTTATGCACTTCGACAAAGATTACACTTGCTAGGTGTTGCGCTTACGCATTTCGATTCAAAATTACTTTCCAGGAGTGCAGAGTCATATCCTCACTTCTGACATTATAAGTTGACACTTAAAAGACAGATTGTGAGTAGTGAATAGTGATTGGAGTAACACAAAGCAATAACTGACTAAAAATTAGTGATTAATTACTATAAACTACAGAAAATTTCTGCATATCTACAAATTTCAGATATTGGAAATTTTTGGATTTCTTCCAAAAATCTTTGGGCATTCAACATTAATGGTAATCTCTGGTAACACAGGCCGACAAAATGTATACCCAAAGACCGGACTATGTGACCCCGAAGGATTTTGTGATCCTAAAACCAAATCCGTTATCCAAATTTTTCCTATACGTCACGTTTTTGAGATATCCTAATCTGAAAGTGCAAAAATGGCTATTTTTAGCCATATCTGAGGCAATATAACACAATCAGCAACTTTTTTTCTCTAAACACATTCAGTTTCTCTGCGCCTTGCATTGTTCCATAATGCATTGAGGAACTGAAATGTTTAATGTGTGATATCTCGGAGAAAAAATTATGCGCCATGAAATACATACAAATATCGATTTAGTAATTGAACTAGTTTTGAGATTTGTGTTATACTAGTTGTAAATGATTAGTTATATAACACATCATAATTAAGTTAAAAAAAAACATTAACAATAACGGGTTTTTAAATAAATGATTTTATGTTTAATGTACCTGTGGCTGCATGAAAACTTTAGTTGTTCAGTGTAATATCAATGAATTGAATTTTATACCTAGTAACTTTGTGCATGATCTTTTTCTCTACTTCCACGTCTTAGCAAAGGACTTTTTTAAATAACATTGAATGAATCTCTTGAGCTGTCGGTACTCTGATTTACGTATTTTAAATGATTTGGTAAACGTTATTACAATTTGTTCCAGTATGATAACTAAAATTGAAATGGAAAAAGTCCAGGCTCGCAAATTATTCATATGGAAGACTGACAACATATTCGTAATCAGCGGTCCTAAAAACCATAGAATACAAATATCCACAGGGACTAGCATTTAATTACTTCATTTAGGCGACCGTTATTGATCCGCCATCTTGAATTTGGAAATCTGATAACGTGTATGTAATCAGCGACCCCAAAAACCTTCATATACTAATTTTTACAACAATCAGCATTAATTTCACCAAATTGGTCCACCATATTGGATCCACCATCTTGAATATTGAAAATCTAACAATGTATTCATAATCAGCGACCCCAAAAACTCTATATACACCTACTCTCATAAAAGCTTAGCTTCTAGAAAAATCAGAACTTCAAAAGTTTAAAACGCAAACCCCCAGTTCTGCAAATTTAAATACTAAAATCGATGTTTTTCAAAAACCCCCCGGTCGCCGATTTTGGATTTGAGCTTAAAATACTACTGGGGTGCTTAGGAATCAAATCCATCAAGAAAACCCCAGGTTGGCACACTTTCGATTAAGGGGTTAGGGTCAGTCGCAAGGCCAAAAAAAAAACGATTTTTTAAAGATTTTTTTTTAAAACCGGTTTTATTACTTATTGACAAATGTTTTACAGTTCGAATAATACATGTTACAAGAAGTTACAGTAATTTTTTAAGGTAAAAATATCGATAAACAAGCAAGTTATAGTTAATCTGCCAGAGGTCCAAAAAAAAGGTGTTTTGCGGTGCGCATCGTAACTTATGACTGGATCACCCGAAACAAAAAATACAACGGGATTAGTTGAAAAACGATATTGCCTTGTACTTGAATGAAGAATTAAGTCAAAATTTTAATTTCCAAGAAAATGGCGGATGTGTAAACACTAAATTTTTATTTTCCTTGAAAAAGTCGCTCATTTCTCGGTTAAAAAAAAAAAAATTTTAACTGATATACCGATCGTCCAAGTACTTCAAAATTATGTTAAAAATAACTGATTAAAATTGGGTAATGATCGGTTGAGCCATTCTGGAGATATCATGCGCACCGATTTCAAAAACATTGTTGCGAGAAAAGCGCGTTTTAGTATACACCCCAAGTCCCATAGAGCCCGTTCGGTTTTGTAATTCCTAGAACTGCTGGCCCCCGCAGTTTCTCAGGGGGCAGGGCGAAAGACGGTTGTGACTCCGCCTCTGAAGGGACGTAGTGCACTACTACTGGCAACAACCACTTTACGATACAAAGCAAATAACGCGACGTGTGCACAGCTCAGCGTTCGAAGTTAAGATGGGTAAAGCGACAACCGCGTCAGGCACCTTTGGTTAAAGTCGTGTATCTTCGTAATTTATGCTCCAATTTCGATAAAATAATAACACAACATTTTTGAAATGTTGTACTTTCAGAAAATGCATTGAAAAAAAAATCGATTATTTGAAAATCCTGACTGACCCTAACCCCTTAAGACCCCTTTCAAGCACACCGTTAGATCAGAAGCATTGACAGGTCACACAACTGGACTATAGGGTTTATTGAGAAGAGAGCACGGTTAAATTTGCATGCTTATTCATTGTCTTATACACCAAGAAGCATTGTGCCATAAGGCATTGAAGGCAAAAGAAACCATGCAAATAATTGTAAAAATAGCGAATGTAATAGGGGGGGGGGGGGGGGGGCATAAATTCGCTGAACCACAGACTTTTTAAAGCATTTTTAAAAGAATTAGAATCTTGTTACGGTGACCTTCGTTTGCATTGTGATGTCAGGTGGCTAAGTGCTGGGAGATGCTCAGAGATTTTTTCGGATTAAGATAAGTTATTCCCGTGTTTTTTGCAGAAAATATTAAAGCAAAAGAATGTTAAGAATTCCAAGAAAAGTTCCTGGATCTATTATTTCAAAGTGAACTCGCGTTTCTCTTAAACGTTTTTAATTCTTTTATGCAATACAAAAATCAGAGTATTTCACAATTAATGGAACACGTAAAAAATCTTCGTGAGTCCTGGCAGGAATTCACGTGCGAATTGTAGCTAAATAATCTGAAGCATTTCCCAATCTGTAAGAAAATAAAAGAAGAATTCTCTGAGTTGAATTTTGTACAATATGTTTCACACATTATTCTAATTGAAAACGTATTCCAGGAAAGGTTTGAAAACTTGAACATTTTTAAACCTGATCTGGAATTATTTATTGATCCTCTCGGTGGAGTTGTAAACTATCAGAAAGAAAATTTAAGATCAGAATTAAGTGCTTTGCAAGATGACTATCGTTTTAAGCGTAGGAAATTGCAGGCAGAATAGTTACTTCGTTTATTGCCGAAAAATGATTATCCGAAATTGAAAGAATTCGGATTATTAATTTTTTCAATATTTGGATCGACTTATCAGTGCGAAAGCTCTTTGTCTGTCATGAACGATATTACAGAAAGGCACATATTTCAATGTCTTCGTGGTTCAATAATAACAAATGTAAATGTTATTCATCGCTACCTCAAAGCGAAAAATCGTCTGTCAGACTGTGACACTATCTCATTGAAAATTTATTTTCTCGGAAATGAATAACTTTTTTCGATCAAACTTTTTTCTGTATATTCATGAACTTAACATCTTTATCACGATGTTAAGACACTTTTCAGAACCCCTGAAATTTTAACCTTAAAACTTAAACTTAATTTTCTCAGAACTGAATGATTTTTTTATCAAACTTTTCGCCTGTATTCAGTAACTCAACATCTCGGCGAAGGATCACCATTTTATTTTTTTAATAAGTATTTCATTTCTTATCACTGTCTCAATTCGAATCGGACAGGGTGAAACAAAAGTATCAACCCGATATGATCACATTTGGACAATATTTCCTCATAATTGTTTTTTTGTACCAATCAGGGGGGTGAAACGATTTTCGCTTTTGCATTAGAGGCGTGTGTCGGTTTTGTGATGAGCGGCGAGTCGTGAAACATTGGCGCCACCTCTGCGGCGCCCGGTCTGCCCGTTGTCTGTTATAATTTTGCATTCGATGTATAGCACCGAACTGTCTATCAGGGTACGACTCAACCCGCTCAAACGGAGTAAAAAAGTGCTTTTCTCCGTTGTAAGAAATGACGTTGAACGTTGGCAACAAGCAATTAAGCGTGACAAAAAGGATTTTATTGTTAAACCTGCACATGTAGTGTGTGAAGATCACTATTTAAAGGATAAAATAATTTGGAAAAAGGACGTTTTAGCTCCGGATGAAACGGTTATGGCAGTAAGTATGAGGATTTGTTTACTCCGATGTTCTTTAACCTAAAATAATTGAATGGCTCTGACAGTTTCATGACTACATTGATTTGTAAATTTTGGTATATTTTGCTTCTTGCCAAACTTTTAGATTATTGTAATAGTGTGTAAAATTGTAGTTTTATTAGTTTTTGAAATTTTAAAAATATTTTAAGACCCTTACTATCTTTAAGAAAATTGTAAAAGTAACATAAATGACAGTTTTGAATTATCGCTGAGTTTCGACACTTATGTACGATTACATTAATTTATTAAGAAATTCAAGTATTAAAGTAAATTATGATTGTAAAATAATGATTTTGTTGCAGTCAGAATAGTACAAGAAACCTAAATTTAAAAAAACGATAATTTTATGAAAAATGAAGTCGTGAAATTTTATAAAACGTAGCTTTGCTCAATTGTATATAATAAATTATTATGTTGTGTCTGCGTAATAATTACTATACTTTAATCGTAGTATATTTGTAAATAATGTAAATAATTATATTTATTTCAATAATTTAACCTGGCATTTATTACTCCTATATACACTCTTACTGTCATTACTCCATATTTAATTTATATCTCCATCTTTTAATTCAATTTTTAAATAAATGAACGACTAACTGTACAGTAAAGTAATAACTTTACTACTGATAATATTTTTAGCCATTTCACGATCAATACAATATACTGAATATTAAAAATTATGATTTTTATCATTTCTTGTATATTTTTATTATAATGTAATAATAGATTAGGATCATTCAAGTCATTAAAAAAAGAAAAACTATTTTTTATATTATCATTTTAGAACATTTAGTTTATTTGTTTTAAACGTTAAAGACGTAATCTTTATATTTCAGCATTCCACTCTACTTGAAAATTAAAAACCGAAATTTCCAGTGTATGTAAGGTCTATTTTTTAATCCTAGCTATTTTTTAAATTCTAGAAACAGTTGATCCTTGCTTAATTCAAGCTCAAAGTTTTTAAATTATCCACAAACGTCCAAAATATTATAAAAACTGTGAAAAAACTAAATTTCCCATAATTCTAATCAGCTTTCATTCAAATGTAGGGCACCGCGCTAGTGTTTCATTCTCTGCCGTCCGTCACAAAACTGACACAGCGCATTTGTATGGCGAGTCACCCCCCTGGAACCAATTAGGATTTACCAATAAGTCACCTCGGAAGCAGATTTTTTGTCTTTAAATGCCATTTCGATTTTACACAATGTTTTTTCGCTCAACATCGGGAGGGACAGCTTTTCATTTTTGCTTTTGCGAATCTACAAATTATGCGATGAAAAAATAGATTACTATGCGAGATTATACGCCGGAAATCTGCAGATTATGTAACATTCGGCGAACAAATATTCAGGCGGGTATTATTATATTATTAGGCTCATTATATAGTAAAGAAGAAGTTCTTCACTTTTATACTCACATATTTTATTTACATAACTTATCTTTCTACCTTGTGCATAATGTTAATATATTGTCAATATTCAATAACTTAAATAACTGTACAGATAAAATATTATTAAAATGGGTCAAGGTCATTCTTGGAGTAACTTTAAACGATAAATCCATTGTGACCTTCAATTTGACATTGAACTTGATCTTCAAGGTAGTAAAAGTAACTCCATGGTACGATACGTAGCAAAATCCGACATTGACGAAATTCATATTGAGCGCGAATCTTCGCTTTTATGTCGCATTGCTCATCGTTTTCCTGATGAAATTTCCTTTCAGTTAAAAAAAACCAAGTAAATCGACCAATAAGAACAATATATATATGCAATCAAAGTTGAGTGGGGTGAGCCTAGTCCCATATGTACGCCACGGAAGTTTTTTGAGGATTGTACGATGAGGGTTAAATGTCTGCTTTTCCATATCCGAAGATCAATTTTTAAGTAATTTTCATTTGCATTTTTGTTAGATTATCGATTTTATGTGTAATCTGATCTTTATTCGTCTCCATTTACTGAAAAAAAAAGATTTGACACCTAATTGTATGGCATTCAATGAAAAAAAGTACATTTCATCATTTTCAGGAACTTCGGAAATCGTGAAAGTTCAGTTGGTCAAGAAAATATACTTTTCGGAGGAAATCGCAAAAACAGTACTTGAGTAACATTTCCCAACTCTTCACCTTTCCAGTGATATATAACTTAAGGCAGGGAAATGTTTTTATCATTTTTATATTCGTTTTTGAAAAAAAATGTTTTTCAACGGAAAAAATGTAAAAGTGTGTTCAGTTTTTGACCAAAAACATATAAAATCCATTAAAATACAGTAATGTCGCACTACTCATCGTTTTCCTGATGAAATTTCCTTTCAATTAAAAAATAACCCAAGTAAATCGACCAATAAGAACAATAGATATATGCAATCAAAGTTGAGTGGGGTGAGCCTAACCCCATATGTACGCCACGGAAGTTTTTTGAGGATTGTACGATGAGGGTTAAGTTTGAATGACCTTCAGCAAACCTGCAAAGTCACACAAAGATGATCTTCAAGGTTAAGTTCAAGGTCAAATTGAAGGTCACCATTTGATTTATCGTTGAAAGTTACTCTAAGAATGACCTTGACCTGAGGAAATACAGATCCGTTCCGATAACCCAAGCCGGACCTTGTTTGAGTGAATGACCTTCAGCTGACCTGCAAAGTCACAACTAACCTAGGACCTGAGTACATATTTAAACGTAAAATTTCTCGCTCTTTCGATTGCCGATGTCAAAAGTAGAAGTTCCCATTTAAAAAACCGAAGTTGACCTTGAAGGTTACGTTCACGGTTAAATTGAAGGTCACAATTGGATTTCTCGTGGAAAGTTACTCCAAGAATGACCTTGACCTGAGGAAATACAGAGCCGTTCCGTTAACCCAAGCCGGATCTTGTTTGAGTTTGAATGACCTTCAGCTGACTTGCAAAGTCACACCTAACCTATGACCTGAGTACATATTTAAACCTAAAATTTCTCGCTCTTTCGATTGCCGATGTCAAAAGTAGAAGTTTCCATTTAAAAACACGAAGTTGACCTTGAAGGTTACGTTCACGGTTAAATTGAAGGTCAGCATTGGATTTTTCGTGGAAAGTTACTCCAAGAATGACATTGACCTGAGGAAATACAGAGCCGTTCCGTTTACCCAAGCCGGACATTGAAGTTTGAATGACCTTCAGCTGACCTGCAAAGTCACACCTGACCTATGACCTGAGTACATATTTAAACGTGTAATTTCCCACTCTTTCAATTGCCGATGTCAAAAATAGAGATTCCCACTTAAAAACGCAAAGTTGTCCTTGAAATGACCTTGAAGATTAAGATCAAGGTCAAACTGAAGGTCACCATGGGATTTCTCGTTGAATGTTACTCCAAGAATGACCTTGAACCATTCGAATAATATTTTATCTGGACAGTTATTTAGGTGTTTCCAGACTTTTTGGGCACCCTGTATATACAGGGTGTCCCAGACTCAAGTGTCCGGACTTATATAGCTGTATAAAAATATTACAAAAATTAATCGAAAATTCCTTTTCCAAAAATCTGTTGAAGTTATGGTTTTTGAGTTAATAAATATTTAAGCTGGACCAATCAGGAGCGCGGTATAAACAGTCGTACGTACGTGAGCGGCAGTCCCACGTAGTGTTATTGAAGTGAGCGCCGTGGTGGGGTTAGCGAGGGGAGAAAAACAGTCCTGCACTACGTTGGACTCCTACTCACGTACGCACGACTGCTTATACCGCGCTCCTGATTGGTCCAGCTTAAATATTTAAT
>CAKNYM010050348.1:143540-185862 GCA_932195095.1 Andricus curvator
AACCCCTTTTTTTAAATTATATATATATATATATATATATATATATATATATATATATATATATATAGGAGGAGGCTGCTGAAACACTTGGCCTTGAGTTCAATATCAGGGGTGAGCAAAATTCATCAAATCTTATCCATCTCGAGTACTCACTCCTGAAGGCCCGGATTGAGAAAGCTCAGGAGAAAAATCACCCGGATTGAAGTCGGACACATAGGGTTTCATTTTGGCATGTCAAAACGTGTCATTTCCACTCTAGCATACCGTCGCCACATTTTGAGCCAAGACATTCCCGATGATAGCTGCAGAGCGTGTCATGCACACCCCGAGCATCTAGGACGCATACTATCTAGTTGTACAATTCATGCGGGAACGACCTACATCAAAAGGCACAATGCGGCACTGAGAGTGCTTTATTACCATCTCTGTCACTCTTACGGCATTAGCCCAGATACCGCTCCGCTAAACGCTCCTAGGGAAATAGAGTCAATTGTCGAAAATAAAAAGTGCCGTATATACTGGAACTTCATATTCTCGACAATTGTTTCTGTTGCGCACTCGAGGCCTGAAATAGTTCTCCTTGACTTCGAGAAACAAATCATGTTCGTTATCGAATTTTCGGCACCAGCTGACGAAAACGTCATAGCTAAGGAGAAAGAAAAGAAAGAGAGGTATAAAGATCTTATAAGGGAGTTGCGACGGTTATACCCGGAATATTCTGTTAAGCTAATCGTCTTAATCATCGGCGCTCTTGGAGGTGCCAAGGTTTCACTGGTTAATAGCCTGAAAAACATCCCTGTGTGTCAACAAAATGCTGAGACACTTGCAAGGAAAATGCAGAAGGCGGTCCTCCTTGGGTCGCTCCGTGTCCTCAGGATGCACAAGACTTTTTCCGGATCATCGTATTGAATTCGTCACAGACTGTAACCACCTATCTCACGGTCGTGAGACGTGATTACAGCTGAAATTTTACCGCGATTTCGCTGGGAGCGGGTACAATTTTTCAGCTTAGCACCCGCTCCCAGCGAAATCCTGTGGTTGTCCTTATGACAAACTTTTGAATTTATAATTTAAAAAAAGAGTTAAACAACCACCGCAGGGTTCCACTGAGAGCAACTGCCATCTAAAAACAAAATGTCAATATTCCCCAGTAGAACCGCGGTAAATCACACCTATGGCCAGGTCTCACAACCGTGAGATGAGTGGTCACAGGGAACGACGAAATCACAACGACAGGCCGGCGAAACCCTCGTGTGTCTTGAGGACACGAAGCGACCCAAGGATGACAGCTTTCTGCATCCATCTCGCAAGTGCCTTGGCATATTTTTGGCACGCGGGTGTGGCTTTAAGGTTACGAACCAGTGATAGTTTCGCACCTCCGAGAACACCTATCACAAGAACAATTACTTGCACCGAATATGCCTCGAGTGCGCAACGGAGGCTACTGCCCCAAAATAGT
This sequence comes from Andricus curvator, assembly GCA_932195095.1. Taxonomy (NCBI): domain Eukaryota; kingdom Metazoa; phylum Arthropoda; class Insecta; order Hymenoptera; family Cynipidae; genus Andricus; species Andricus curvator. Next base: position 145,000 of record CAKNYM010050348.1, read on the forward strand.
AGTTCCAGAAAATTTGGCACTTCTCGTTTCGGACAATTGACTCTATGTCCCTTGGAGCGTTCGGCAGGGCAGGGTCGCGACCAACATCGTAAGAGCGACAAAGATGGTAATAAAGCACTCTTAGGGCCGCATTGTGTCTATACATATACGTAGTTCCTGCGTGGGTCGGACACCCTGATAGTATGTGTTCTAGGTACTCAGCGTGTGCATGACACGCTCTGCACCTATCACTGGGAACTTCTTGACATAAAATGCGGTCACGGTATGCTAAGGTGGAAATGACACCGTGCTGGCATGCGAAAATAAAACCCTCTGTACCTGAATTAAGCCCTGATGGTTTGAGGAAAGCAAAAGTTTGCTCCTTCGATAAGGACTGTTTTTCTACATTTCTGTGAAAGTTTCCGTGCATTTGCTTGTCGAGTAGCTCTTGGTGAAAATTTTCAACCTCTGCTTTCTTCACTTTGGTTTTTAGAAGTGAAGCATCTAAATGAAGTAATGCACTTTCCTCACTTCTGATGTTAAAATTCAGGCCAAGGGTCTCGGCCGCTTGCTCCGCGGCTTTGTAAAGGAACGCTCCTTCGCCAATCATCTCGTGGTTCCTGACCATTTTTAGAAGAGGATCTCTGCTATTCGCAACGATGTAAGTTGTACTTAGAATAACTCGGTTATGAAGACACTGGATATTCAGAAGTCCGCGTCCGCCTTGACGGCGTGAAATGTATAATCGCGGAACTGACGAACTGATGTGCAAGCTTTTATGCTTATGCATGATCTTACGTGTGGTGACATCAAGGGCCTTAAGCTCGTTCTTCGTCCATTGAACCACCCCAAACGAGTAGAGTAGAACCGGGACGGCAAGCATGTTAGTCGCAGATACCTTGTTCAACGCCGACAGATTGGAAGACCAAATCTGTGGAAGAAGATGCTTGTATCTGCTTCGGAGAGATTCCTTCACTGATGTTACGTCCTGAATGCGGCTTTGAGACACGCCCAGGTATGTATAGGTCCCTCCAGTATTAAGATGTCTAATAACACTTATATCCACAAGCTCAGGGTCCTTGGGAACGCCAGTAATCTTTCCTTTCTTCAGATTAATTTTTGCACACTTGTCCAAACCATCCCAATCTCTCATGTGTAGTTCTTGACGATATTTATAGCAGTTTGAAGTTTGCTTTTACCAGAGGCATAGATCTTCAGGTCATCCATATAGAATACATGTGTGACCTTATGCTCGCGCTGATTAGTGGCGCCACAGAGGTATCCAGGAGAATTTCTTAGTGCGAGAGATAGAGGCAGAAGTGTGATGCAAAAAAGCAAAGGGCTCATGGTATCACCTTGAAAGACACCCCTCTAGATGAGATAATAAATCTAGTTTTCCAAAGAGGCATCAATCTCTCTATGCATCTCACTATGTGTGGATGTACCTTCAAGCTTTCCAACAGACAGATGATAAGTCTATGAGAGGTTGAATCGAAAGCTTTCCGGTAGCCAACTGTTGGTGTGTAAAAGTAAACTTCTTCCACTAAGTGCTTTTTTCATCTATTCGGCAGTGATTGGTGGACATTCCTCCTCAGATTTTATGAGGTTGTCGCAAAACTCCTTGAAGCGGATGATATTGTCAGTATCTTCTTTCCACTCTAGTGTTTTCGGGATCTTGTACACCTCTCTCCAAAAAGTCTCTACCTCCTTGGGCTTGGGTGGATTTTTTACAGAAACAGGGAGATCGCTGAAGAGGCGCGATGGGTCAGCGAGAAACTGTTGATTCTCCCTGATCCATCTCTCCTTCTTATGTATTCTCCTCCTTGCGTCAGATAACAGCCGTATTTTGTCAACAATAGGCTGCTTGACTGTCAGCAGCTTTGACTTGTTCAGTGTGTGATTCAAGATCCTTAGTTCTTGGGCGAACTTTCGAACCCTTTCCGTGAACGGTCTACCAGATGTTATGTAGTCAATCACACACTGCAATTGATGGTCCAGAGGTCGGACTCTTGCGAGATATCTCTATGAAGGAAGGCATCAATTTCAGCCAGATCTTGGGGCTTAGGAGGGACTTGCATGCTAATGTTCCTCCCTGTACTGAAATTGCGATCATCTCTCATAAGGTGCCTGCTTTCTGCAGTTGGTCTTAATGTCGATTCCTCATCTTCGTCTGCAGCTTGATCAAGCAACGGTTGGGGAAGCGCTCCGCGTACATATCCATTTTTCCGGAGGTTGTCGGCTTGATTTCGTAAAGACTGATGGGAAACGTGCTGAAGCTCTGGGTGTCTCTGGCACCACAGAGTGTGCATACGCGCCATAAAGCCTCCGCGAACAGGGATAATGCTGGCAAATATATATATATATATATATGTGTGTGTGATTTACCGCGTTGCTACTGGGGGCTATTGACATTTTCTTGGATGGCAGTTGCTCTTAGTGGGACCCTGCGGTGGTTGTTTAACTTTTTTTCTTTAAATTATATATAATAGATTTAAGACTTTCACGATGATCCATTATAATAAATTTAAATTAAAAATTCAAAGATTTTTCGGGTTTCAATCGTGTGCGAAACTTTGAATGTTGCCGACGTTTCGTGAACATTGCAGTTCACTTCTTCAGGGCTGACCTGAAACTGAAGTTTCAGGTCATGTTGTTCTTAGGTATGTATTCTCTACGATGCCTGTGATTGGCCAGAGTGCCCCCTGGTGTGGGCTGGTTGAACTTGATTGGCCAATCAAGTCTTTTTTAAAAAACCCGGGAGGACGGAAAGCCAAATCGGATTGGTATTATATCCATTGTCCCTATTGATGTTATTAGGGTGTTTTAAGATTTCGATTGCTTCTCTATGTTTTCTTGGAAATTTATTGTACGTTTTTGCGATTACGGTTGTTTTTTCAAATAAAATGCTATGTCCTGTTTCAATATGATGCTCAGCTACTGCTGATTGCGTGAAATGTTTTAGCCTGACTTTACTCTCATGTTCTTTTACACGCTGACTTACCGCCCTCCCGGTTTCTCCAATATAGACTTTGCCACAAGAACAAGGGATTTTATATATTCCCGGATCACTGAAAGGTTCTTTTTTATCTTTAGGGTTGTTTAGAAGTTGTCCTATTTTTGCAGGTGGTTTAAATATGGTTTTGATGTTGAGTTTGTTGAGAATTCTTCCTATTTGTTCTGTGATACCTTGAATATAGGGTAGGGTGGTGGTCATTTTTCTCTCTCTTTCTTCAGTAGGTTGTGTTGACTTGTTTTGTTGAGTGTATTTTCTTATTGCTTTATTAATTTGTTTGTTTGTGTAATCGTTTTGTATTAGGGATTTTTTAACATTTTGTAGTTCTTTTTGTAAGTTATCTTTATCTGTTATGGAGACAGCTCTGTATACAAGGGAATTGATGACCGATTGCTTTTGAGATGGGTGGTGGTGGGAGGAGGCATGTAGGTATCTGTTTGTATGGGTAGGTTTTCTGTAAACTTCATGTCCTAATGTGTTATCAGATCGTTTGTAAACTAGTACGTCCAAGAAAGGCAATTTTCCGTTTTGTTCTATTTCCATGGTGAATTTGATATTAGGGTGTAATTGATTGATGAAATCGAAGAACTTGTGTAGTTCATCAAGTCCATGTCTCCAGATGACAAAAGTGTCGTCAACGTAACGGCACCAAAATTCCGGTTTAAGCTTGGATTTGTTAAAGATTTTAGTTTCTAGATTTTCCATGAAAATGTTGGCTATTACAGGTGAGATTGGAGATCCCATTGCTGCTCCTGAGGTTTGTTCATAGAATTCGTTATTGAAAGAGAAATAGGTATTAGTGAGACAGTGTTCTATCAATGGTGTGAGATTGGAGGGGAAGTGGAATTGGCCAATCAAGTTCAACCAGCCCACACCAGGGGGCACTCTGGCCAATCACAGGCATCGTAGAGAATATATACCTAAGAACAACATGACCTGAAACTTCAGTTTCAGGTCAGCCCTGAAGAAGTGAACTGCAATGTTCACGAAACGTCGGCAACATTCAAAGTTTCGCACACGATTGAAACCCGAAAAATCTTTGAATTTTTAATTTAAATTATATATATATTAATAGTAATATTTCTCAATTGTAGAATGTATTTTCTCAGTCATGTTCCATTCTTTTGTCAATTCATGACCTTTCAGTTTCACGAAATAAAATAAAATATCCAAAATTTCAGGTTGGTGGTACTCTAACCTCAAATTTCGGACAGGCGCTTGTATTTCGTGAAACTTAAACGTCTTCAACCGATAAAAGAATGAAGAAACAGAAGTGCGCAAATGCATTCTACACTTGAAAAGATTACATATCGTCGCAGTAAGTTCTGCTGCAAGACTCAAAATGCCGCGAAATATTTTAGTTGTTTTTTGATTCTACGATATTTGTTTATAGTTGGCAAATTGCGATATTTCCAGGAAATGTGATCATTTTTACAATATGCGATGATTTCATATTACTGTATGCAAAAATGTGACATACATAATTTTATTTTATTTTTAGTATGAAAAAAGTCGTCATTTTTTAACATTTTAGCAATTCTTAACAACAATTGAAAGAAAGAAGTTGTCATTCGAACGGAAGATTTCGTTTTGCGTTCAAGAGATCTAACCTCGATATAGAAAATGTACAAGTTTTAAATCTTTCTGAGCAAGCAGTTTATCCTACGAAAAAAGTGCGAGATACAAAAAGTTTCATTTTTGGTCGGAGGTGCTAAAAAATTTTTGACTCTTTTTGTTAATATATAATGAAATTGTTTAAATAAAAACTGACGAAGATTTTGAAAAAAAAATAACCAAGATATTCGTAATCAGGGGAATCTGTTTGATCTATTAAACTTGTTCTTATAAACGACTTGATATATTGTCAAATTGTTTTCATGGAGAAGCCATTAAAGCCTTATTAAAGAAACATTTTTATTCTTTTATTTTTTCTTGGTGCTAAGGTTTTAAATTTTTCATCTCACATCTTTTATATATTTTTGTCTATTGTATGCGGAATGTTCCAAAATTTTGGCAACCCTCAAAAAAAGGTTGAGGGACACAGTTCTTATATCTCTGTTCCCAAGAAATAGTACTTTTTATGACTTTTACCGGCGCTAAATAACTTTTTTCCAATCGCACACTGAATAAGAATTTTTCCTTTATATTAGCTACAATTTTCATTTAGAAGATATTTCTCTACAACTAATATCTATATTTAAAAAATAAATAAAAACCACCAAAATCTCCATTTTTACGTAAATTGAATGTTCGCAACCTCTAAATAATTTTCTAAAAATCGGAAAAAATTAGGAGAGCATTTTCTCACCTAGAGAAACAAACTGTCGCGATACGACCGCCGAAAAATAAAAACAAGTTTTTTCGTGAACCACCCTAATATGTACACATGATGGGAGGATTACATAAAAAGTAAAATTTATTTTTTGTCGGAACGTAATTTTTTTTGTATTCGATTAAAGTGTAATTTTCAAATTACATAATTGAATAAGAAAAATTACTCTAAATTATAATTTGGAAGCAGTAGTCATAAAAATATAGGTACAATTTTCTTTCGAGATAGTCTTGCATTTGATTCAGCTTCTCCATGTCATCGCGGATTGACGGTCATCAAATTCGGATTTCTGGAAGCAAACTCATATTTAAAGAGCGGATTAGAGTAATTGTGAAGTTAGCTGGCGAGAGCCGCTCGGTTGTCCCACGCCGAGAACCACGACTAGACACTCATTTGTTCTATAAAATAGTTTCTTAATTTTTGGAGGTTCAGAATTGCAAATTTCACAATGTTGTGGTTTCAAATTATTTTAAAAGTCTTGATAGTCAGTTTTTTTTAACCATTTTAATTTAGATATTCTAAATTCTTTGGTTTCAATTTTAAACGTACCAAATTTTCTGGTTTTTTGAATTCTTTGAAATTGTAGAGTATCAACTTGAAAGACTTGATAGTTGCACAATTTTAAGTTTAGAGGATTGATAATCAAACTATTTTGTATTAAATGTCTACAGAATAAATTCAAAACAATGAAAAATTAAGACAATAATTTCTCAAATTCAAGTCTTCAAAATGAGTTTTTTTTTTTAATTTGAAAAAGGTTAAAAAAAAATTCAACATTTAAACTGAGCTTAGTTCAATTTCGACAAGCATAACTGACCATTTAAAAACTGTTACTTTTTAAAGGATTTACATTTACTTTGAAATTTGAAATTCAAAGAAATTAAAATTGTATTATTTCTAATTGAAAGTATTCAAAATTAAATAATTTAAAATTAAAAACTTTTGAGTTTGAATAAATATAAATTCCAAGCAATTATAATTTCACAATTTGTAATTAAAAACTAAAGTGAACGTTTTAAATTTCAAAATGGAAACATTTTTAACTATAAACATTTAAAATTGAACTATCCTAAGAAAAAGGTGCAAAATAAACAGTTATTTTAAACGGGAAACTCAAACTTCACTCAAACGCTTACAAATATTAATTATTTTAAGTAAATGTATATCCTTTAGAAATTAACACTTTTTAAATGGTCAATTATACTTTTCGAAATTGAACTAAGCTAAGTTTGAAATGTTGATTTTTGTAAACCTTTTTCAAATAAAAAAAAATCAATATTTAATGCCTGGTTCTAAAATCTTCTCACTTTGAAGGATTAACTTTGAGAAATTATTTTCTTAATTTTTCATTATTTTGAATTTATTCTGGAGGCATTTAATTCAAAACGGTTTAATTATAAATCCTCTAAACTGAAAATTGTGCAACTATGAAGTCTTTCAATTTGATACTCTACGATTTCGAAGAATTTAAAAACTCAGAAAATTTTGTACGTTTAAAATTGAAACCAAACGTTTTTAATATCTAAATTTAAAATTGTTAAATTAAAAACTGACTATCATGACTTTTAATGTAAATTTGAAACTACTCTTTACTCATATTTATCTCAATATTTCGCAGGTCTCCAGGTTTTCCTCAGTTTGAAACCATGCCTTAACATCCTTATTCGAATGAATTTCAAAGGAAGTTACCGAATTCAACAAGTCTGTGACATCAGTTACGATGGGATCGGACACTTCCACAACCGGAGCCTGGTCCCCTAGTAATTTTTTCCAACATTTGGAAATTGTTATCGCAGGAACCTTGTCCCAAGCGCTTGCTACGGCAAAAGTCGTTCAATAATGCCCTGATTCATCGGCTGAATCAAAGAGGTCACGTTTGGGGGAAGATATAATACCCTGAATTAAGGATCGATTTTGTGTAACTCTTCTTCCGATGTACTGTCTGAAAAAAATAACAGTGAAATACGTAAACGTTTTCAAAAAGTACAAGTCTTCATTATGTAATACATTAAAATTGTAAATAATGCACCTTCCATCAGATTTTTAAAATTAGAATGAGAAGTAAAGAGACTGAAAGCTGTCGGAAGATTGAATGTTTTAAAAATGCAAATGAATAAGATTCTTCTCATTAAATAATTGGCTTTTGTTAAACACATTTACAAAAAATAGTTCTCGTGAATTACTATTGAAAATTATATGAATAATTAATTAATTGAAGTAATTAAATTCCTATTGCTCGTGAATTATGAATGAGAGTCATTAAGTAAAAAAATATGAAACGAAAAAAGAAATTTACATAAAAAACGTAGCATACTGTTTCGATTACTGACAGTTCAAAAGGTAATGTTAATTACCTTTCCGACAGTACTGAATTTTTTTTTAAACATGGAAGAATTTCTTATCGGTCATCCAAGTTCTACTTTGGCCCGCGTAGTTTACTGGAAATTCAACATTTCGAAAACATCTCAGTTTGGCAGATTTTCCTATCATGAGAAGCGAAATTTTGTGTGATCCAGTAGCGTTGGCGCAATTCATGATCGTAACTCTTTCTTTATTTTCTTTGAACCCAGACGCGCATGTTTCCTCTGCAAATGCAAGCGTTTTGGCTGGCAGTGATTTGTGGAGAAGTCTTCTTTCTCGCATCCCATGTCTGGCTTTGAACTTTGCATACCAGCCCACGCTGGCTTTACATTTTTTCTTATGTATATTCAATTTAAAGCTTTGATCAAACAAAATCTCAACTGGCGCCGAGTGCGGTCGTACGGTGAAGTCGCTCCGTGTTTCGGGTTGTTTTTATAGTGTAAATCATCGTATTTAATTACAAAAAAGTGTCTAAAGTATGAATTTCGCGAACCTTAACACCCCTCCTATGTGTGAGGAGGGTGCGGATAACGGTTTTGTTGCAAAAACACTCATTGCAAAAAAACCATGAAGTTCCCACGTGGCCAGTAAACGGTGTCTGTGATTTTTAGTGAAAAAACATTGCTTCAGTGCAGAAAAGGGATTATCAGTGAACATCGATTCGATGAATAGGATATAGCTATCATCTGATGTTGTTTAGCACCTGTGAGTTATGTTAAACAAATGAAAACAGAGCTGCCAGCCTCAGATATACGTATATCATTCGTCGATGGAGAAAAGTGTTTCAGATTTTAGTTTTTGAACATTCATCGTGCTCCTAACCTCAAAGCACACATAACCTCGCTCGTGCCCACGTGTCTCTAGACCTGGACATAGTTATACCAATATGGCCTCGAACAAAAAAACGTCTAAGATTACTCTCTCCGCAGAGAAAATCTGCAGACGTTGCGCATCTAAAGTTGTTGATGCTACGTTTTGCTCAGGATGCTCCGCTCCCTACCATCCTGCCTGTGCAGGTCGCTGTGATACCTTGCCTACCGGTGCTTACTCCCGTTGCTGTGGCTCTCGACCACCATCTCCAACTTGGGCTTTCGACCTGGAAGACATCAACAGGATTATTCAATCTGCTTGAATCTTTTGATTTAAATAATCATTCTGTGCTTGACGAAATGGAGCGTCGCACTGCTAGGAGACGCAACTTGATACTTTTCGGGTTACCAGAACGTAGTCAGACCAACCATCCTCCTGGTGGCTCCACCCCTGAACCCAACCCAACAACTCCTCAAGTCCAACGGTTCCTGGAATGTGTCCTATCCCCAGGTTCGTTGCCAACGTTCGAAGCATTCCAGCTTGGCACTTTGTCTCATGATTTGCTTAAACCTAGACCGGTAAAAATCTGTTGCCAGGATCAGCGTGCGGCGGAGGCGCTCTTGCACTCGTTCCTTGTTGCAAAGAAGAATACGGAAAAAGAGAGAAGGACAACGAGTGCATCAACGGAGAAGAATCTCAGCATCTGGATGGCCCCAGACAGAACAAAGACGCAGCTTCAACAGATTCAGCAGCTGAAAGAGATACTGAAGATGCAACAGGAGGCAGGAGAAGTGGACCTAAAGCTCGTGTTCAGGGATAATGTCCCAGTGTTGGTGAGTGTACGGTCGAAAACCATAGTCTCTTCTAGTAATCAAGCTCACATATGTAATAGTGTCGGTGAGGCTCTTACACCACCTCAAGCGTTTTCTACTGATACTAATACTCTCGCATCTCTCTGCAGCCTGCTTGAAGTGTACTACCAGAACGTGCGGGGCATGCGCACAAAGTTACCCGAACTAAGAAAGATAATACCGGCTTGTACAGCAGATATAATTATTCTTTCCGAAACCTGGTTGCATAGTGTCATTATTAACTCTGAATTAGGACTGAATAATTTCACTTTGTATAGACTCGATAGAAATTCTCTAACTAGCAGCCACGAGCGAGGTGGTGGTATTCTTATTGCGGTTAAAAATAAATTTCACAGTGTATCCATTCCTTGTAACACCAACTCAGTTGAAGCTGTATTTGTTCGTATAAGCGTGCGCAAATTTTCTCACATTTGTTGTGCCGTTTACTTTCCTCCTCGCTCTGAGATTACTAAATATACTGACTTTTGTAATATGCTTGAAGAGGTTTTGAATGTATTCCCGAGCCACTCGATTCACATTTTAGGCGACTTTAACATGCCTTTCATTCGCTGGAATAACAATGCCACACTCAGTAATCAGGATACCCCCTTTTCGATTAACACTGATTCCTCTTCTTGTCAAAATGCAATCACTCAAAACATGTTAGATACAATATACTTTTTAAATCTTTATCAAAAAAACTCCATAGTGAATAAATTCGTCTCAATGCTCGACCTTATCCTATCCAATTATAAAAATTGCTCGTCTTTTCTGGTACCTGATCCTTTGCTACCTTGTGATCCCTATCATCCACCGATAATAATTTATGATGTATCTGCTCCCAGTACACCCAGTGAATTGGCAAATAACATTGTATCCTATGACTTCAAAAAAGCCAACTTCGCACTTATTAACTCGTATTTAGAAAAGGTTGTCTGGAAAAATAGTCTCTCTAATTCAATAACCCTTTCCAAAAATAATTGTCTCAACTTTAATAAGAAGGAAATTATCGATGATATGGTTGACTTTTTATACATGCACTTGTATACTGCGATAGACGAGTATACTCCCTAAGTATTATTATCATACTTCAACCTACCCTTCCTGGTTTTCATATGAGCTTAAAGATCTCGTGATTGCCAAGAAGATTGCGCACTTAGTATACAAGAGAACGAGAGATCGGATTTAAGAGCAGACTCTTGTCCGCAGATCGCCGAATTATTTGCTATACATTTTAGAGCAGTTTAAAATCCCACTAACTATTGTGCCTACATTCATTCTTATGACGATAAAGTCGATTTAAATATTGTTTATATTTCCAGAGACGATTCAGGGCTAAACTACGTAATCTCAAACAGAATAAGGGAGCGGGTATCGATGGCATCCCTCCCTCTCTTCTGAAGTCTTGCTGCTCGTCACTTACTGAACCTCTTTTCTTAATTTTCAACTCTTCCCTGGAACTCAGTTACTTCCCGTATGCCTGGAAAAAGGGAATAATTGTTCATATCCATAAAGAGAGTGACAAATCTGACGTCACTAACTACACATGTTCAAATAAATAAATTTTCTGCCTGATTTTCCTTATCAGACTCTGTCGATTCAGTTTCTTTTTGCTCAGATTTTTTCTCTTCGTACGCCTCTTTCTCCATTTTTATAAGTTTTTCGTTCATCATTAAAGCCTTCTCGCGGATACACGGTCCATTTATCGTAATACCCTGGCTGCTTTTCTGTTTTATCCACTCAACGAGCGCGCATTCCATTAGACCATATTGCCATTTGTCTGGTCTACTTCTTTTAAACAATTTTTTTTTCCATTGACATTCAAGTACTTGTCTTTTTCCCAGTATGTAATCTACAGCTCTTTTATCTAGGTCGTATTTCTTTGCAGCATCAACTTTCCACATGCCCTCTTCAACGTCTTGTACGAAACGACACTTCTCTTTTATAGATACTTTGACGTATTTTTTCTTCCTGTTTTCCTTTCGAGTTTTACCTAGAATGATCCATATCATTACAATATGCCATCACTAACAAACATTATTAAAGTGTGAACAAATGTATTCACTTAAAGATCTGCCTTCCAAGTTTGACAAATGTCCTGCCACATTTTTTCTAAACTGTCACATATCACATTAGGGAGCGTTCACCTATTACTGCGCCATTAACTTTGTATATAAAAATTTCTAAATAACTAATTTTACTTCATCATAGAATTTATTTCTAAATGTTTGTAAACGTTATTTTAAAACGTTATTGCTAAAAGAAGAAATATAAATTGTAAATGATTATTTAATAATGGGAAATAATTGTTTTCTTAACATTTCGCTACTACACTATAATTTCTCAACTTTTTCTCATTTTCAAAGAGATAAGAAAAATTAAATTATGGGAAAAACTTTCAGGATTTAAAAAAATTGTAGGTAAACTCAATTTTGCAGTGTGTCAAGAGAATGAAAAAAATATTCTTAAGAATCATGGGAAAATTTCAAATGATTGTTTTGTAATTAATTGTCACGTCCAGCGACTATTATAAGATAATTATCGTTATTATTACTATAATTTATAATATTCATTATTTGTTCATTAATAATTATTAGATAATAATTGATAATTAATGATTAATAATTTATAATAATTAATGATAATAATTGGTAATTATTAATATTATTACTATTATTGCATTGTTTATCTTAATCACCTATTGTAAACTTTTACTTGGCGACCATTACTCAATTATAAACTTTTACTATCATCACGTTAAGCGATAATTAACTTTTGTTGTCTATTCTCAATAAACTCTCACTATGTCAAAAATATACGAACTATGTCAATGACCTTTTGTGAATGAAACGTTTCAAACTCGACCTAGATATGATCTTTTTCGTTACAACTCCAACTACCTGCCCCCACCTAAGGAAGCTTCGAACCTCTAGAAAACACCAATGACTTACAGAGTCTAGCCCGGCACACCAAGTCAATCCATGTGTTACGTACACAACCAGAGACTCAACTACCACCCCGGTGGAGAGGAAACCCATTAGCCCTCGCACGGCTATTCAAATTTATAGAAGATGAAAGCTGTCAAACCATTTTCCATGGGACCCAAGGATTCCATAGGACTAAATTCCAGATATAAGCAGCAACCCTCGAACTAAAGCCAGTCTAAAATTGGAACGGGACGACAGTCTTTTAAAATCGGAACGCCACTATACAGTTTTAAACCGAAAGGGAAACGGCAGTTCTACAGTCTAAAAATTGGAACGGGACGACAGTCTTTTAAAATCGGAACGCCACTTTACAGTTTTAAATCGAAACGGAGACGACAGTTGTACATTCTAAAAATTGGAACGGACGACAGTCTTTTAAATCAAAACACCATTATACCAGTTAACAAATCATACCGGAGACTCATAAATTCGCAGTTCTCGGAGGTTACTTACCAAGTTCTGTAAAGGATTACGTGAAGCGGTTTGCTCATCCAAGGAAAGGATTAACTCAAATAAAAACTTCAAATACTGGTAAGTTGAGAAAAATCTTTAATTTAAATTTATCAAATTTTTAGTGTCAAAAATAGATTTTTAAATCAGTTCATTTGTTTTAAAGGTAGAGATAATTTGAATCCACGTTTCAAGGAAAGGAAAAAGTCAAGTGTCCATTCAAATCTTTTCACCGACAACAAGGGTCATCATAGTTTATGTAAAATCGAATAAAAGAAATTAAATGTATTTAAACTTATTCATTCAGCTTGCCCTCATCCTACTTAGCTAGAAATAGTTAAGTAAATAGAGGAAAGATTAATAGGGAAATAGGCTTCGTTATCCAAATAGAAATTTAGCTGTTTAGGTCTTTACGACGTAACAGAATTCTAAGAGAAAATTGAAAAAGATTACGAAACATTTTTTATTACTTCCTACAATTTTTTAAAAGTGAGTAAAAAAACTTTAAAGCAAAATTTTGTAACTTTGCCATATAACATGATTTTAGAACAAATTTGAGTAAGTTTAGGAGATATTAAAAAGTTTTGAAGCGATTCAAAAATACTTAAAACTTGTAAACCTTTTCCAAGAATTTTGTAAGGTTTCACGAAAATGAAAAACAAAATTTTAGGTTCCTAGGAAAAATTAAAAAAAAAAATTTATTTCGAAAACTTAATTGTAGGAGATCATTTCAAAAAATTTCAAAAGAAGATTAGAGGGTTTAGAAGGTCTGACAAGATTAAAAAAAGATTTTTCTTAATATTTGTGTGAAAATTTTAACTTATTTTTCATTTTGAAAAATGATCTTCAAGAGAAAATTTAAAGAGGTTTTTAAACATATCAAACGATGTCCTAAAATTTCGAAAAAGAGTGTAGAAGATTTTAAAGCAAAATAAATCGCGTAAATTCAAGTAATCTTTATTAGAATTGGAGAGATTCAAAAGGAATTTCAAACTTTAAAAGATTTCTAGAAATGTAGATTTTTACAAATTTCAAAAATGAACTTTAGGAGCTTTGAAAGAATTTTTGAGGGTTTCAAGAAAATAAACAAATTTTCTTAAATTTCCTGGGAAAATTTAGAAGATTATAAAGCAATTTTTTTACATTTGAAATGATTTTTCAAAATTTCAAGAAAAATTCGAGTCACTTAGAAATATTTTTAGGAATTTAAGACGTTTTAAATAGATTAGAAATATTTAAAAACTTGGAAACATTTCCGAAAATTTATCAAATATTTCTTGATTTCGTCTACACTTCTAAAAGTCCTGAACATCTTTCAAGCCAAATCGAATTTTTCCTAATATTTTGTAAATTCTTATGAAATAAAGAACATTTCTTTAAAATTTTCTAGATTCTGTTTTGAAACATCTGAAATATTCAAACATCTTTTTTTTAATATACTCATGAATCTTATAAAAATTATATTTATATAAACTTAAAAACAAACCTTAATTTCAACTCGAAATTCAGTGTTCAAAACATTTTAACAAATAAATAGTTATTTGAAAGTTTTATGTTATATTATTATTATTATTATTATTAATATTTTTTTGTATTCTTTATGGTATTGGAAAAAAGTTTTAAAAGTTTTATTTAAATATTGTTTTATTCATTTCTAGACAATACTTCACCTTAAAAAACCTTTTTTTTATTCAGAGAACGTCTATTATGTTTTAAAACATAATACGAAAAATGTAAACTATGTAAACTAAATTTAAACTATTCCCTTAAATAATAAACTCATTGAAAATTTTACCTTACCTTTTTCCTCGATCTCCATTTTTTTTTAACGTACGACTGCAAACAAAACTTCAAAAACACTCACTGCATTAACTTTGTTACTAACTCGGGGCAATCGAAACCTGAACCGTTTCCCATTGGAATGCATAATATCACGCAATATATTCGACTGAGTACTCGCGCACTGCGACCCTTCCGAGGCGAGAGTCACAACCGTGAAACTGCATGGGCCGGCAGTTCTAGGTATTACTAGGCCGATTTCAAATCGACCCGCGGGGGCCCTCCAGCGTGGAAATAAAAGAATCGTTACGTTTCAAGGCCGGCGAAATAGGCGGGACTTCACTGTAATAGTAAGAAATTTTAAAAATGATTCTATTTAACTTGATTAATGTTTAAATAGTGGTTGGGTTTAAAAGTAATGAACACTTTTATTACCTTCAGTTTTTTTTATGAAAAAAAGACTTAACCTACTTTTACAAAGAAAAACCTTAATCAAATTTAACAAGGTAAAATCTTAACCTAATTTGATAAAACAATCATTTTTAAAACAGGAATTCACGTTTATTACAAAAGTATTTAAGCATCGTATTTTTTGAAAAAGTATCTGAAGTTTCTACAGTATCTACACTAGTGTGGATCGAAAGAACAAAACTTTAAAAATTGAAAACGCGTTAGCGCTGAAAAGTTTCCTTTTGGGTCCCTTATAACGTGCATGAAATTTGAAACGAATCGATTGATATCTTGCGGTTGGGCGGAGTCAAAATAGAATACAAACATTTTTACTCGAATAGAAAAATTTTCTTATGTTCAAAATATACTTCTAAAAAAATTAAGAAGATCAGATAGTTAAAAATGACAAGTAAATAGAAAGTTTTTCTATGCTAAAAAAATTATTTATATTTTTTAGAGCTGCCACATTTTTTTTCTTCATTTTCAGGTCTGCATACAAAATTTAATTTCTCCTATATAAACTCAAATAAAAAATCTGAAAAAATGGTGAAAATAAGCACATTATGCAGATTAAAAAACAAAAATAACATTCACGATTTTTCCAAGACTGCGATTAAAAATTTTTTTTATTCTACTTCGACTCCGCCCAACCGCAAGATATCAATCGATTCATTTCAAATTTTATACACGTTATAAAGGACCCAAAAGGAAACTCATCAGTGCTAAGGCGTTTTCAATTTATAAAATTTGTTTTTTTCGATGCACCGTAATATACAACTTCAGTCACATCCTCAGCATCATCGTGGTCAGCACTACTTCCAGCATAATTCCTGATAGTTGGCTGATCCTGAGGAGTCAAGAACCAGGTCTTGAGCGTCAGCGCATTTCGGATAGCACAGTTGTGACTCCAGAGCTGGGTATAGTGATTACACGTGGTGGAAACTGCAGCGTGTAATTTCTTTAGCGAAGGACGGCACAGATCCTCCAAATTGCATACATTTAATCAAAACTCGTCAAACCGTTTCTTATTTTCAAGTCATTTGACATAAATAGTGCAAGCAATAAGTAGTACATCTTGAAGTATAGGTCTCAATTCCTCGTAGAGTATGTCACCAGAAGTCCACCTGATACCGTGGTAATTGCGCTTCAGCCACAAATTTTCACTCTTGTATCGGGCAGGCAGATAGTTTTAATAATAGGGAGGTTTAAAGAGGTCCAATAGAATCATCTGGTTGAAAGTTAACTTCACGATCACGTAGCTTCCAGTGGGTATAATCAACACTCGATCATCGACATAGATTTTATTCATTCCAGTGTCAACGTTAGGAATCGCATTGAATGTGAGCGTCTACCACAGAAGAAATTCCTGTTATCGTGAGAGTAAATGATTCAGTCTAGCACACACATACTAATATAGACAGTACTTATCTTTTATATGCAGCTGTCCACATAGAAATTCCAAAGACAAGTGGCTACCAACACCGAGGTAATCTACAAGATCCGATGGTGGACGAAGATTACCAAAACTCAAGCATACTTGAACACATCGGTATCAGTGAGTGCATGGTGAGATAGCTTCACTGCAAGTTTCTTGATGCCGGTCTTAGGCGAAGTCCCTGTCCTTTTCAGTAAGGTTTCATATGAAGACATCATCCTTTTCTGTAGGGTTTTAGGTATAAACCGGTTTCTAGAGCAATAGCCTCCATTGACTAGTTATGACGTTGAGCTTCTGCTAGTTGTTGTTTGGCTGCGCTAGCGTTGTTTAACGCCTCAACTACATCTGCTGCTACACCAGTATGAGCTCCAAGTGCACGGGGTCTAGCAAAAATTGGAATCAGTGGCAAAGCACCACCGAATTTCGAAGGGATTGGCAGGAAACGTGGATTTTGCACTTGATGTTTATCGCCTACGCTTTTGACAGCTTCCTGCGCACCTCTGATTGCTGACTTGATAGCCACTTTTGCATCACTGCTTCGTTTCATTGCTTTATTTGCTATATTCACAACCTTTCTAAACGCTATTAGTTTATTTTTTGTAGCTGGTTTCTTCTTCATACTGGGCTTCCTCTTTTTTGAATTGGTTTTCTTCTTGGAAATAGGGCTCTTCTTCAACCCCAAACCGAGTTTCGCTTTGGCATTCATCGCATTAGCTATTGCCAGTGCTGCTGCTTTCTCGTCAATTCCGGAGTCTTTGGCAAAAACACGCTCTCAGGCTTGACTAGCTAGCACACGATCTATAGTGTTTCTCGTTTCAACGTTCTCGCGACTTCGCGAGTATGCAATGTCGTGTTCTTTGCACGCTGCGTCTAAAGGATTGATACCAGGATCACCTCAAGCAAGTCGTTTGGCTAGGTTAGTACTTGGACCACAGTATTGGTAGCCAGGAAAGTGCAACTCAAACGGCAAGTTGTTGATGACTTTTTTGACCAATTCTTAACCTCGATGATAACGGCGTGACACTTTCTTCGTTTTACGGTGCACAATCATTTCGCACTCTACGGAGGTTAGCACGCAACTGACCTTAAAGTTATATAAGTATTTCATTTATAGCTTTCACGACAGTTACGTTCAAGATGTGATAAAAGTCACAAGTCAAAGAGAAACGCCGGATTCGTCAATTCCTTCATACTCTGAAGAAGATCGACATTCGACTTTGGCTTTGCGGACTTTCATTTGGACCCACTGAAGGAGGTAATGGTGGCACCCCTGTAACTGGAAGACTCTGCGTATTTATTATTCCTTATTACATGCAGGACAGCTTACAACTGATCTGAAAGCAAATTAAGGGCTGTACTTATAGCTTTGAAAACAGTTGAAGGCATATTGCGGTTCAAAGCACAACCTATTAAACTTCCGGTTGTTAACTTTGACAGTCTCGTTAAATCAGAGAGGAGGAGGCTGAAACAACATGGCAGTCTACTACTACTCACCATTCGTGCTATGTTTTGCGGACCATCAAATTCTGTCAAGACAAATAAATTACTTGCTTTAATCTTACACCCAAACGGATTAAAACTTGACAATGCCTACGTCTTCTCGAAATTCCTCAAACAACCAAAGTACAAATTATTGGTACGGGTGTTAAATAATGTAGATGGCGTTGAATATTTCCCTTTCAGTGAGCATGGAGAAGTAATACCACCAAGTGAATCTCAACCAAATTCGATAATTGTATTTGATTATGTGGCCTATGAGAAAAAGGACAACATAAGAGCCTTTATCTGTATGGGTAGCCATGCTCATGTTGACAGTTCTTACTATATATTTTTGACATGTGTGTGAAATTATATATTTGA
Organism: Andricus curvator; assembly: GCA_932195095.1. Lineage (NCBI taxonomy): Eukaryota > Metazoa > Arthropoda > Insecta > Hymenoptera > Cynipidae > Andricus > Andricus curvator. The sequence continues at coordinate 163,307 of CAKNYM010050348.1, forward strand.
GGCATGTGTATGATGAAAATGTAAACACTGATATGAGTTATTCTCAATTTTGAGACTTATGTTCAGCATGTTGGAATACTGACAAGTATGGATTTGTTGTAATTGACAACGATAGTGATCTCAACTAGGGTAGATACAGAAAAGGATTTGACTGTTTTATCTCTCTATAAATACATGTTATGTAGTGGAAAGTATGTCATTATAGATTCAGACGCATCAACATGTCAAAGTTTCACAAACAAAAGGAGGTGCTTCGTCAAAACGCAAAAGCTACTGAGACGATTCGCCGTAAACATCGAATGCTAAAAATGGGTAAAGAAGCCACTGAAAAGATAATGAAAGAAACGTTTAAGCCAATCTTCATGCCACTGCAGAAACTGGTAATCTTTCGATCAAGAAGGAAATTGAACAAAAGGAGCCTGCAACGCTTCATTCATGATTGCTGATGATGAAGAAGAGCAAGATACATCTATGCTTCAAGAAGAAGATGTAGCGACTAAGCCTGCTGATAATTATGAGTATTAGACAACCGAGTTTCTCAGAATGCTGCAACAAAATAGAAAGCAGTATTTGGATACGGTTTATGATTTGCGTATGCTCCATGATGGCAACCTTATGATAAACCCATTAGTTTTGAGGGAAAATATATCTAAGTTGATGGTAAACAGTAACTGAAAATCATTGGTCTGCTTGAACTGCTGTTCAGAAAAACTACCGAAGAGAGATTTATAAGCTCTGACGATTTAGACAATTATAAAGAAATACTGATTGCTACAAATGCACACAAGAAGCGGTACAGCTCAACTGAACCTGTTCGCACCGGCATGGATACCAAGTACAAGAAGTTTATTGCAAAACTTTAATATATCATGCAGACGATTCTTAACGAGTGAAGGGTCCCTACCACAGTATACGGTAGTAAGATGTTGGATTTAAGATTACATCCAACAGCCATTACGACGTAGGCTGCAAGAGATTTTGTAAAGTTAGCGAGGCCAAAAAACAATACGACGCAGTCATTTTGGGACTTGAACAGCGCATTGTACAAAACGAGATGCGTGCAGTGTATCAAGTCACATCATCTATGCCAACAGAGATTGATAATATTAATTTGATGATACGTATAATCGAAGAATCAATCAACGAGAAACTGAAAAATCTGCAGATTGACACCCAACAAGATTTGCCAGTCCGTAACACTGAACTCATTGCTCAGTTGAACGGTCGATCAAACGTACTCGAGAATAGACAACGAGAAATTGGCGGTAGTCACCGAACTGCATAAACCTGCTAGAAATAATTATCCACGTCATTGCGTGCAAATGTGTGGTATAGATGAGACGTGGCTAGCAGATTTGGTTAAAATGCTATCCTATGCCCAGAAGAATCTATTCTAGTGAAGGGTCGTGTTCCAAAAAACTTACACACTGATGAAGGCAAAGAATTTTGTAACTCACATTTTAAAAATCTTATACAACGATATGGTATCATTCTCTAATCAACGCATAATAATCTGAAGGCGTTAATCTGTGAAAGATTTAATCGCATGCTCAAGAGTAAGATGTGGCCAGAATTCAGTTTGAGAGGCAACTACAAATGGATAGACATTTTACCTGCTCTCATCTCCAAGTACAACAAAACCAAACATCGATCAATCGGTATGAAGCCAAAAGATGTCACTGCCGAGTTTGAAGAGAAGATGATACAACGCTTTAAAAAACTGCGAAATATACCCAGGAGAAGGTCAAAATTTAAAGTTCGATCGAATCATGTCCACAAATCCAGTGACGCATATGCTCAAGGACTTATATCAAGGACTTAAATGGAAGACTTGCTCAAGGACAACAACCCATCGCTGGCAGATTCTATGAACAAGAACTTTTCAAAGTAAAGCATCCAGACGTATAACTTGTGGAAAAAGTAATCAAGAAACGTGGAAACAAAATCTTTGTAAAGTGGTTAGCTTTTTATAGTTCACAAAACAGCTGGATAGTTAAATCAGATATGTATGTATGTATACCATTAAGCCATTTCCCTTTCAGGGTAGGCGTGACACTACCCGATTCGGGTAGTGTTTCTAGGTGGATAGTTTTCTTGTAGTTATAAATAACTACAAGTGTGGGCTCACCACACCCACGATGTGCCAACAGCACTCAGTATTCTTGAATGGTCACCCATCCAAGTACTAACCGCGTCCAACGCTGCTTAACTTCAGTGATCTGACGAGAACTGGGGTTTTCAGCGTGGTATGGCCGTTGGCCATGTATGTAATCTACATAATGCAATGTTGAAGCAACGATGAATCAATGTTGAACAAACAATAAATCAATGCTGAACCAACGATGAATCAATGTTGAATCAACGACAACGGCAAGTGGTTGAGAAATGTTTTAAAGTACCTTCATGAATTTGTTCAGATTCTTCTGTTATTTTTTCAATGAAAAACTATGCTCCAAAGTTTACTGCCGTTAAAATCCGTCAAATTTCCTTACTTTTTGTGAGCTTTTTAGTTCTGTGAGCCATGAAAAATTATCCAGTATATCGGTTTCAGGCTTATTAACGTACACCACTTTGAACTTTAAAATTATCATTCATTCATTGAGCTACCATTTTTTCTTCACTTACTTTTTTAATGTCAAAGCCAGAGGACTCGAATTTTCACGACGATAGTAGAAGATGTTAGATGAATCCTAAGCAACACCTAAACAAGGCACCGCCACATAATCCTCCTACACTCTCGCTAGAGGAACCTGAGTGTAGAATGAATCTATAATCCTCTAGATTTTTTGTAGGGATGGGAAAAGCCTTTCGGCAATTTCACCGAAAGGTTTTTTCTCTATATCTTCTGCGGGGTCCTTTGTAAAGTGTAAATATAAAATTCCACTCGAAAAACTCGCGGAGCTGTCAAAATTGTTCAGTTTTTTATATTTTTACAGTAATCTAGACATAGAAAAGCGAAAAACTTTTTTATAACTTTAGCACAGGGCATGGCCTAATAACCAAACCATTTTTTAAAAAAACATCCCAAAAAGAAGATAATTGAGTCTGAACTCGTTTTACGAACTTTAAAGGGTCTCACCATTACCAATGAAGCAATTTTCTTAAAATATAAACCAATATTGCGATTTTACTTACATATTTGCTGGACTGTCGCCAGCAGCAGCTACTGCAGGATCCAAATGTATTTTACAAGGCCTCCCGTGGAGTTGAAGAAACTGTGTAGGGTCCGATTTCTAAATGACATATGTAACTTGAGGATGGAGATTTAAACATTCAGAATTGAGCAATCTAAGATGACGTCACTAAAATGTATGGGAATTGTTGGAAAATATGCTGAACGTAAGAGTAAGCTAGATATTCATTAATAATTATATTTCTCAAGTGTGAAAGTCATTTACGCAAATTTTCAGCATCTTTTTGGTCGAAAATGATCTTTTACTTGAAAAAATAAATAGAATGATAAAAATTTTAGGTTATGTTGGTTAGCTGCCAAGTGTGTCGGAGTGTCAGAATCAACTCTAGCCAGGGAACATAACCTACAATTTTAGTCATTTTATTTATTTTCTGGAAAATGAAAGATCATTGACGACAAAAAAGGTGTTGTACATTTTCGGAAAAAGCTTTTACACTTGGGAAATATATTTAATAATAAATTTCTAACTTACTTTTACCATCAGAATATTTTTTTTTACCAATTCCCATACATGTCAGTAGGTATTATTGTTTTCGCCCAAGTTTAACCTTGTTGAATATTTTGCTCCTGCCATAGGACCTGTAAGGTCATCTTAAATTGCTCAATTAAAACTTATGCAGTCACAGGGCCGGCAAGAGATGAGCACTATGGGTGCAAATGTACCGGGCAACGAGCTCAAGTGGGGCCCCTTTCTTGGGACTTGTAATTATTATTTTTTCATTTCTTTTTATAATTCCAGTACAGTTATTATAACTTAAGTTTCAAAATTAAACAAACTTTTTATTATTTTAATTAGATAACATAGTTTTCTTGAGCTTAATTATAAATTCGACTATCATCCTTTTTTTCGAGTCAATTTTCTCCGTATTTTTCACTATATTAAAGGTTAAATCTTGAAAAGTCTGTAGATATCAATAAAAATAGATGATAGTATAGTGAGAAGTTTGAAATGAGAATATTTATCATCAACAACTATTTCTGTGAATAATATTTAGTAATCAATTCAGAAATTAAACGTAAGTCTCGAATCAAAGAGGTTAAGTTTGAGAAGTAAAAGATTTGAAAATTACTATAGTTCGGAATCCTAATATGACAGATTGAGATAAGTTGTGCACAATAAATTATGCCAGAAATTGATCTGACTATTATAAGTTAAAAAAGTATTTTTATACAACATTTGTTATGTGAGCAGGAGCACGTACATAGCATCCTTCTTCCATAAATAGACTACGAAAGTGAAAGTCATCAAGAACCAACTAACCTCACCTACAATGCAGAAGGGGCAACGGGCCAAACTTAAAAAGTTAAGATAACAATTTGAAGTATATTCAAGAATAAAGACTAGCAAGAACAATATTATAATGCCTTAAAAATTAATATGTTTTGCGGGAAAATGGTATCAGAATAGCACCGTTTAAAATTTAGATTATAATGATTATCTAAGATGAGCAAGAGCTATAATTTTGTTAAGACAATTATCAATTTCTTTCTTAATTAAAAACATTTCGGTAAAGGCTTCTTTTGATGCGATATTTTCTTGATTGATAAGCATAAAAAGAACCCTTATAGACGGTTCTAGTTTAAGAGATATTCGCGTTTTTCTATGGCAGGATCAAAATTATTATTTTCGGGCTATTTCCACCCCTCGTGAAAAGAAATACCAACTGTATACCGTTTCCAGAATAAATTCAAACAAGGTTTAGTATTTTTCTAGGATGTACCACTCAGTAAAGTTTATACCTACCTTACGGTCAGGGTCATAAAGTCCTGTGAGGACCAGAATATGTCTGTTTAGGTCAGGTTTCAGACAGGCCTATTATACCGTACTCATTAGTTGGTGTTTCCTTTCGCGAGGAACTATACTCATGTCCTAAAAAAAACCTGAAGTGAGTATATTTCATGTTAAAAGAAAAAGTGTAACACGTACGCTTATGACACTTGCCAACTTTAGATTGCTTTAGATACGTTTTAATCAAAGAACGGGTTTTCGAAGGTCCAACTTCAAAAATACCCCGGTGACTCGTTTGTAAAACTAAAGGCTTCATTTTGGGCTTAAAATGTTTTAAAATTTTTTATCCGGCTATGTTGCCCTTCACGAAAATCCATGGCGTACATAAGGGCGCTTTTCATGCGGAAGACCAAAATATAGTTTTTAATTATAACCTTTATATTATATTACCCCTGAAGAGGAGAGTAGTGGACTTTCGACATGTGGAGAAATATTAAAATAAATTGTCCAATAGAGTTATAGCAACATTTTTGTTTTTTACCTTCCTTTTTTTTAGTTAGTTGAGCCAACAGATCTCGAGAAGAAAGAGGAGAGTGTGATTACGAGGGATCCCCAAATGATGCATGTGCCGGGCCTCAAAATTTACGAGCGGATCGTCGCCCAGCTTCTAGAATTCTCCTTATTCCTTCCCCATTAATGTCAAGAGCCAAAGGCGTCCGGTTATTACCGATCGTGCACGATGTTTAAAAGCTTCGGGGCTATCGACATATAGAAATGGTCCGATAATGCTGTGGGGAAACGTGTAATAGTGCTTCCGAGAGAGAAATTGTCGTTCTAGGTCATTTTGCCTCTTTCTAGTCAAAGCCAATAGGTAGAGAAGATTTTCAGTGGGTGGAGCCTGATGGAATATTAGGTCTGTGCCAAGTATATACGAATACCCCATAATTCGGACATGATGTATAGCTTGGTGAGTGTTTCGCGGGGCCATCGAGAATAGTTTTTAATGTAATTTGTAAAGCATAATATATACATTTTGGTAAAAAATGGTGAGTACTTGCCTAATTTATCGCCGTCGAAAAGACAATGTGCAAGACCTCCAATTCACTTAAAGGCGGGTTTACACCAAGCGAGCATTGTTCGCGAACGTTCGCAAACGTTTGCGAATGCTCACGAGCTTTCGCGAACACGGAGGGAGCTTCCCGTTCACACTGCCTGAGCACGAGCACTTGTTTGCGAGCATTCGGTCGAGTTCCGACAAAAGTGCACGAACATGGGACCAACATTATCAAAGCTGTCAATCTGTGCTGCGTCGATAGTGATACTGTCTGAATTCGAGAAGAAGCGCCGCCAGAGGAGGAAACGCAGAATGTTCATGTTCATGTTTTTTTAATTTATTATGGTAATATTTATGGTCGCATTGCCAAAGCTCTGCCTTCTTTTCAAACAACCCAATTATTTCCAGGCACTTTTCGTTGTCCCACTCCATGTTTCACAATAAAAAAAATCTGCTCGCTTGGCGGGCAAATTCTCATCGCGCGCTTGGCGCGCTGCTCGCAAGTTTGAGCGCGCCTAGGGCGCGCGGTTGTTCTATCTCGCGCTTCGCGCTCGATAATATAATTACCTGTCGCTTCGCGCTCGCTAATGTATATACCTCGCGGTACGCGCTCGGATGCTTTTTGCCACGCGCTCGCCTTTTTTCGGTTTTCGCACATCGTGCTCGGCTTAGATAAAAAGAAGATATTTACTTGCAAATATTATAAAACAGACAAAACCTCTACGTTTTATGTGATTGTTAAATTTGCTTTTATTTTAGATTAAAAAGGAAGTTTATTTACTGAAGGCTCTATCGGCCTTAAGGAACAGTTTTTGTTTAACTCAATGAAAATGCTACCAAAAAATCGAAAATTCCGTTTCTGGTCAAACAGTGTTTGTTTTATTCATAGAAAAATATATTAAATTTTTTTTACATAAAACCCCATTAGGATGAGAATGTAAAAATTTGATTTTTTGTTTATTTTGCAATGTCATTTTTCACGATTAAAACAAAAAATACTAATTTTAGGATAATTTTTGCCTAATAATCTTTCATCGTATCTTGCATAGGCTGAAAGCAAAATGGAATTTTTTATTTTATTTTTTATACGTTTCATGGGGTCCAAATTTGAATTTTTGATTTTTCAAGAAAATTCAAAAAGTTGTTATGATAATCTTGTAGGGCTTGCAAAAAGCAATGTTTTCCTTCTCTTGTCTTTCTTTTATATCGTGCGTTGTTTGGTCATTTTTTTGAAAGTTATCGCGCCTACAGACAGACTACAGACAGACAGCTTCGCAAAAATCGTTTTTTCGGACTCAGGGGGTCTCAAAACGTGGAGATTTGATGAAAGCCGATTAAGTCAAATTTTACATCAAACCAATACCTTCTCAGATGAGAATGTAAAAATAAATTCGATGCACTCCGAAAAATGCTGTGCGTGCTCCTACAGAAGTACCGTTTACACCGGACGCGCAACGAACTCTGAATCCCTTTGATGGTTCGTCGATTTACCGACAAGTGACGGAACACGGACGAGCACGAACGAACGTTCGCGAACAGCGTTCACGAACACTGTTCGGTGCGGGCAAAATTTGACTGACGCACTATTACATGTTTCCCCACAGCGTTATCAGTTCATTTCTATATGTCAATGGCCCGTGCACCGGCGATCCAGGAATTACTGTAGTTGGCACGATAATAAAATATTCTCAAGATAGAACTTGTCACTATCATGGGAAAACTTTTTGTTGAAAAGCTATAAACAGGTTATTAATATTCACTCTGTGCAAAGTTATTCATTACATAAGAATGCAATTTTAGAAACATGAGAGAAATATTCACCAGAAACGAAATTTACAGAAAAATACAAATATACGGTTTTTCATGTCATAGTACATATTTCAATTACCGAATATGCAAGAGACTTCATGTAACTATTATTAAATTAAAACAGTAATATTTCATGATATATACAAATTGTATTGTATTTGGAAGATGTTATTTCTATATTTACGTCAGAGAGTTTTTTAAGTTTTAATTACAAATTTCGAAATTTTACACGATTGGTTTAGACGAAATGATTTTTTTTGAATGATGCATTTTTTTAGATTCTTTCTTGTTCTTGAAAAAAATCATTTGGTCCGAACGAATCTTAAAATCTAGAATTTTCGAAATTTGTAATTAGAATCTAATTATCTCCAACAATATTGATTTCTTGCAAGAAATTTTTCTCTAGGATAGTAGAAAAAAAAACTTCCAGTTATGATCATATTTTTGGTAAAATCAATAGTTTTCGAGATAAAAGGGCCAGACCAATTTTAAAAGTTTCAATTCAGTTCTAGTTTTCCACATGGCTGGAAAAAGGCGATTATCGTCCCAATATACAAAAAAAAAGGAGATAAAAACAACTGCAATAATTACAGAGGTATCAGCTTATTCAGTACCGTAAGTAAAATATACTCAAACATATTTATTCATAGAGTAATGAAAATAACAGAAGAAAAGACATGGGAAGTCCAAAGTAGATTTATGCCAGGAAGATCATGTACGGATCAAATATTTAGCTTAAGACAGATCACAGAAAAAAGTTCGAGAGTAGGAACGAAAGATTTCTGTGCATTTGTTGACCTAGAAAAAGCATTTGACAAGGTAAATAGAAGAAAACTTTGGGAAGTCCTCAAAGGGTACGGAGTCAATGGATGGCTCCTACAAGCAATAAAAACAATATATGCAGGTAGCAAAGCAAGTGTAAGGGTAAATGGGAAACTGAGTGACTGGTTCGATATTATGCAAGGCGTTAAACACGGATGCGTTATATCCTTATGGCTATTTATCATATTTATGGAAAAGTGTCTAAGAATAGCCCTCTTCGACGAAGAATGTGTAGATCTCGAGACAATGAGGGTACGTGGGATAGCTTTCGCAGATGACAAGGTTGTTATGACAGAATCAATCGAAGACCTGCAATGAATGTTGAGTAAACTAAATACAAGCATGAAGAACATGGGCCTCAAAATTAACGTAAATAAAACAAAAATCATGGTGTTTGAAGGAAAAGGTGAGAAAACAATGTGAAACATTGTCCTAAATGATAAGAGATTAGAACAAGTTGATAAGTACGTATATCTGAATAGCCTACTCACTAGTGACGGGAAGATAGATGGGGAGTTAGATAGGCGCATAAACGAGGATAAGAAGGTTATCGATAGAGCAGGGTCTATTATCAGAAGTAAAAACATATCAAAAAAAGCTAAAATGGCGGTACATAATTCTATATTTGTACCGACTGTACTATACGGTAGCGAGACATGGACCTGTCAAGAAAAGGACAAGAGCAAAATTATCGCGATTGACATGAATTTCCTGCGCAACATATGCAGGAAAACACTGATGGACAAAGTGAGAAACGGCATAATCCTCAAATAATGTGGTGCAAAAGTGACAATAGTTGATATATGGAAAAGAAATCAGTTAAGATGTTTCGGACATGCTGAAAGAATGAAAGATGAACGACTGATGAAACAAGTGTATAAAGGTAAAGTAAATGGCAGTATTCTCAGAGGCAGACCGCCGAAACAATGGTTAGAATGTGTGAATGAGATCTTAATCCGAAGAGACATGAGAAGCCATAGAAACACGAGAGCTTGCATGCAAAAACGCATGGACGTGAAGGAAGCTAGAGAAGTATGCCAGCACAGAAAAGTGTGGCGACAAATAGTTTATAAAGAGAGTGTCAGTACAGTGAATGGCGTCTGAAACAATTGACCTTGGATACTAATGGGCCCGAGTGGGGAACCTCACATGACGACCTTGTGAGGCTCTTCACTTGGGGTGATCGCTGGAGAGATTGATCAGCAATCTGGGTCGGAGCAGTGTTGCGGAACGAACGTGTTATTTAAATAAATAGCACGAGAATTCTAGATCAATCTAAAAAAATCTATACCTCCTTCCTCACATTACTCCTTTCCTCACCGAGCGAGTCTCACCTACCCCGAAAGGGAAATCGCTTGATGGTATAATAATAATTTTTAAAAACACCCAATTTCTACTAGAATCAGGGAAACTCTTAGAAAGCGCAAAATATAACGAATTTGTGAACAAAAAAAGGGAAAGACTTTTTTAAGAAAGGGCAAATAACCTAAGAATTAGATTAGACCAATCTGCTCATAGCTCTTTCGAAAGTAGAAGAAAATTAACAGAACCAACCAATAAGAAAAATAAAAGAGAATCATGCAATAGACAATCCGTACAATTTGATTTAAAGTAGACCGGCTACTAGAACGGTCACGTTGAAAAATTAGGTTTTTTCAACAAAGAAATAAGTCCTCTTTCGAATAATGCCTTTCTTATGGGCCCTTTCCAGGGCAAAATTTGAATTATCACTGTTTTAAAGTCATGTCAAAAACACGGGATCTTATGGAGATGCCTTTCGCGGGCTCCAAAAAAGGTTAATTTTGGCTTCAAAACACGTTGAATATTGTTAGGAAATCTGTTTCGGAGATAGAAAATATAATGAAGAATTTGAATTATTGATCATTTGTACTTACTATCAGGCTATTTGAGATGAATTTTTAGTAAAAAATATGGAAAAACAAGATCTGTGAAATATGACGCAAGCAGTGTAGTGCATGATCTCGACTCGAATCGAGTTAAACCAACAATTAACTTCACATTTTATCATTATTTTTAAATCACTTCATTAATGTTGACCAGCATAAAATATCAATATTTATTTTATTAATTGATAAACTGGCAAATTTTTTTGATTAAATTTAAAATTTCGGAAAAAATATTGGACATAGTTTTGACTATCTTTTCCAGTAGCCCAACTATTTTAAGGGAACATTCACAAGAAACTCAATCCTAAACAGATTCCGTAAACTCTCGACAACAAGGGACATATGAAACAGACGATCGCGAATTTACATAAATAACACAGATACAGATCATGAATCCGATAATCACTTAAATAATGAAACGATTCAAGCTACTTATTTGCCTTGCGGTATGTTACAAACTCCCTTTCAAATTATGAGCAAGTGGCCGATTAGATTCCATAATAATAAGGAAGATAGTCCCGCGCATTTTCTCGAAGAATTAAAAAGATTTAAAAGAGGTTAAAAATAAACGATCGTGATAGTCTAGAAAATTCAGAGGTCCCAGTAGGCACCGGGACATCCTAAACACGTCCTTAGAATGTACCTCTATGTCATGTGATTTGCCGTCTTTAGGACATCCTTTGGATCTTTTTATGTCTTTAAAGGTCCTCAGGACGTCTCTAAGATATCCTTCAAAAGACGTTTATAGGACAACTTTAGGACTTGCGTGCCTACTGGGGCGTTGTTAACCGAATATGCTAAAGATTTGTGTTCAATAAATAAAAATTCTTGGAGAACACTATCAGATTCCGTAGATATTTTAGGTACGGATATGCTAATGGTGTGCGGATGACCCCAAATTATCATTCAAGAACTTTGCGGTTACCAGGTAATCCCCCCACCCGCTACCCTATGGAAGCACACGCAAACACATTATCTCACTCATTAAATAGGGATATAAACGCAACTAAACCTGACCTTAAAGTAAAAGCAAATATTAGGGATAAGCCGTTGATTAAAAAAGAAAATAGGTATAAAGGCAGGAAACCGAAATTCGGAGGTAGTATTATCCTCAAAAGTAAAAGAGAGCTTAACAAAAGCAGTAAAACACTAAAAGATAGCGAAATCCATCTAGTACCTATCAAACTCAACCAATCCCAACCAATCCCAAAAACGTGCAAATTCCTGTTCAAAGCAACCCTTTCAATATTTCTACCCACCCCACCATGAGTTTTAGTCAGACGGGTATGCGTGGCCCAAATGTTTTGGAAGTGGTCCGTAACTGGAACCTTTCTTTCAGTGGAGCAAGGGACAATAGCGCGGAAGAATTTTTGAAAAGTGTTGGTGAATGCCGTTTGGGCAGTGGTTTGACTGATAGCCAGATACTTGCGGCAATGCCCAGTCTTCTCATCCACGGTGCTTTAACGTCGTTTAGATTATGTGTAGATGAAAATAAGTGCACAGATTGGCATAGCTTTGTGGCTCAATTCGGCGTAGGTTTGGGAGAATTAATTTTCAACTTAAAATTCAGGATGAGGTTAGAAGACGGACTCAGAACCGGACGAACCCATGGCAGATTATTTACAAAATATTGAATCCCTGTATTAATTTTTCCAGCCACCAATATGCACGTTGGAACAACCTGAGCAAGCCTATTCCAACTTCATCCGCGGTATACACAAGAAATATCTCGCACTGATTTTGTGAACTTTGAACAGCTCGAGATAAGAGGGGAGTTGTTTGAATCCGCTAACGGTAGGACAATTATTACATTCCACCCGCGTCTGCAAATGTTAGTTTATTACCAGAATTTGCTTATGTAGCTAACCAATCATCGGTTAGATCAGTAGCTGCAATCACTAGCGTGTCAACAGCCACTCTTCATGGTCCAGTTACCCAATCATTTAATAACCCTACTGACCCACACAATCCTCAGGGGGGAAACAAACCTCTCAACAAGGTCACACCGTTAATACCTGTGCATTTTCGGATTTCCCATCAGGATTACCGTTTTGCTACCCTCAGTCAATGTTGAGAGGTACGCCGTTAGGTTACCCTTTCAGTTTTTAGCAAAACTTCGCGCCCCGCCGATATTTCTGAACCCGACGGATTACAGTATGCCCGGAAATATTCAGGCAGTACAGCAAAGTTCTTTGCCTGTACCAAGAGTTTCTAATCTGCAGGGTAATTCCATTTCACAGTCACAAAGTGAAGATGTTAGTTTCGTAAGATTAGATAATATTTTACCACAGAGTGGGAACATTAGTATTTTAACTTTTGATAGGTTGCCATCTCAATGTAGTAAGAGTGCGCCAGTAAGTCTAGATCCTTCGCCGAGTTACTGTTGCGCTTATAATGAATCAATTCAATCCCCAACTAAGTGTAAGGGCCTCAGGGAATTATTACCTGGTCAGTTAGAAGTTTTGGAAAAACTCCTAGATGGGAAGATCCCCTCTATGTCAGAAAAATTACCAGCTACTCATTTATCCTCACATGTGATCGACGTACAAGGTCACCCTCCAATTAAGCATAATTATCGGAGGTACTCTCCTAATCCGTTCGTGATGACTAAAAAGTCTGATAATGAATTTAGATTATGGATTGATTTTAGAAGGTTGAATGAGGTTGCGAAAAAGGATGCTTATCCTGTGAGGAATATTAGCGATATCCTAGATAAACTTCGTTCAGCCCAATATATATTAAAAATTTATCTCAGTCAGGCTTTTCACCAAATTACGTTGTCGGCAGAAAGTAAGGAGTACACCGTTTTTTCCGTTCTGGGGAAGGGTTTATATCAATTTATCAGAATTCTCTTCGGTCTGTCGAACTCCCCGGCCACTTTGCAACGTCCGTTAGACCGATTGATAACGCCTGAGTTCGAACTTCATGTGTTTGCTTACCTAGTCGATATCATCGTAGTTACTGAAACATTCGAGGAGCACATGATCTGGTTAGAAAGAGTTCTGGACGTGATAGTCGGTGCTGGCCTTAAGATAAATCGACAAAAGAGCGAGTTCTGTTGAGAGGAAGTAAAATACCTCGGATACATGGTCAACCAGTCAGGCTTTCATGCTGACCCAGGAAAGGTGGAGCCCGTGACTAATTACCCGGTTCCAAATACCTTGAAAAGCTTATGCGATTTCTGTGAATGGTTTCGTGGTATCTGAGGTTTATCAAGAACTTTGCTACTATAGCCGAACCATCGTTTTGTCTACTAAAGAAAAGTCGTAGGTTCGTATGGGGCGAAGAGCAGCAGAAGTCTTTTGAAATGTTAAAAGTAGCTTTGACCTCTGCTCCCACTTTATCCCGACCAGACTTTAGTCTACCCTTTACTTTGCAGACCGAAGCAAGCAGTAGCGGATTGGGGGCCGTTCTGATTCAGTTTATAGATGGCGCTAAACGAGTGATCGCTATGCCAGCCGAACAATGGCTACCGCTGAAAGGAATTTCACGGTCACCGAGCAAGAGTGTCTAGCAGTTATCTGGTCAGTTACAAAGTTCAGTCCATATTTTGAGGGTTATCCTTTCGAAGTGATTACAGACCACAGTAGCCTCCGTTGGTTGTAGAACCTAAAGGACCCAACTGGTACACTAGGAAGATGGGCTACTGAATTACTTGGAAACCAGATTACCATCAAGCATAGGAAAGGTGCTTTACATCACGTACCAGATGCTCTGTCTCGAATGCATGAGACTTAAGTCGAAGCACTCAATGCTGTAACTGAGACAGACGATCCCTGGTATCTCAGGTGGGTCAAGAATTTCCAAGAAATGCCAACGCATTTTCCGGACTGGAAAGTGGAGTGTAGACATCTGCACTGTCATCGGCCCAACACTTTTGTCGATCCACTTTTAACAGACCTCAAGGCCTGCAAAATTGTTTTACCTACAGAGTTGAGGAGAAAAGCTTTGCATGAAGCGCATGATGCAGCTACTTCTGGTAATGGTTTAAATGTACAGAAGGCTTTCGAAGATTGTGTAGTTTTTAGGTGGGGAACCCTTGAGGTCTTGTTCACGGACAACGGCACTGAGTTTATCAATAAGCTTATATCAAAGGCTGCCTATTAGGTTGGTATTCTTCATTCCACCACCCCACCGTATTATACGCAAGCAAAGTCGGTGGAGCGAGTGAACAGAGTCGTAAAAACCATGATGGCTTCCTTTGTTGAAAGCGATCACCGAGACTGAGATAAACATATCCCAGATTTTCGGTTTGCTTACAATACTGCTATACATAGTTCAACTCGTGTGTCGCCAGCGCTCTTGAATTTCGGAAGAGAGCCGAGGCTGGCTAGTTCATTAGAAAGACAGGTAGAGGGGTTCCCAGAAATTATACAGTTAGCCGCAGAAGTTTGGGAAGATAGAACTAGAAGACTACACGCATTGCGAGATTTAGTTGCCCATCACTTAGAAACAGCGTCAGATCGTCAGGCGAAATATTATAATAGTAGGAGGCGAGACATCCGTTATGAAATGGGGGACATCGTTTGGCGTAAAACTCATGTTTTACCTTCCGAACCAGATTTTATTACAAAGAAGCTGGCTCCAAAGCACAACATTCCGTTTGAGGTTATAGAAGTGCTCTCTCCAGCTGTGTATGTAATAAAGTGTACGAAAGGAAATACAGAGAAGGTTCATGTGAAGGATTTGATACATTATTGGTCTTTCGATGAATCTGCGGTGAACGAGCCTCTCTTTCCTTCCAGTAGGGGCGAGGAAGAGGGTCCCGAAGTTCTGGGAGTCGACGCCGGTAGTCCAGGGGTTCAATGGAACCCACGGGATCGAACCTCGTCACCTCGTTGATCAAACTTTTCTGATCCCCTTTTTCAAGGAGATGTTGCCCTCCCAAGGGGGCTGAACAACCCCGAAGAAGAGGAAGACCTAGAGGAAAGACCACCAAGCGCAACAAACCAGGTGACCCCCTGTCCAAGCGGACTAGTTATCAACAACGGCTGCGTTCTTCGAAGTGCCGGAAAACGTTTGTCCATTGCTGTCGACGCGCATGAATATCCCCCAAATTCCATTTAACCTAAATTTTATTTAACCGAAAATCAGCCGTTTGTCATCATTTTTATTTTTTCAAATTTTCAGGTGATATAATCTCTATTTGTCCTAACTACCAGTTATCATAATTTCTATTATACCGAATCCTCATAATATTTGTTTGTCCTAATTTTCATTTATTACCATTTCTGCTTTTCCACATTTGTATTTAACATAATTGTCATTTTTCCGAATTTCCACATAACCTAATATTCATTTGCACGAATTTCTACTTGTCATATTTTACATTATCCGAATTATCATTTGACATCATTTCTTTTTCCCCGCATAACCACATAACCTAGCATTCATTTACTCGAATCGCCATTTATCATAATTCCCACTTCATCGAACTGCCATGTCACAGAAATTTAATTTGTCCTACAGCCCATGCAGCCTAAAACAAAGGCGCGAAATTCAAATAAAAAATCCTGATTGGCTGATTTTGAATTTTGCGCCTTTATTTTAGGCCGGATGAGTTGTAGGACAGATGAAATTTCTGTGACATGGCAATTCGATGAAGTGAGAATTACGATGAACGGCGATCCGTGTAAGTGGTAGGTAGGATAAATAGAGGTTGTTTCACCTGAAAATTCGAAAAAATAAAATTTTTGACAAATCGCTGTTCGGCATCTTGATTTTCGGTCAAATAAAACTTAGGTTAAAAGGAATTTCGGGGATCTTTATGCGACTCATTGCTGTCGAGCAACCCACGCCCGGAACTGAACACATGAGGCGAGGCGAACCTCCAAAAAGAACCTACCTCGCGCGCCGATTCTATGTCCCCAATCGAAATAAAACTGCCCGCCGCGGAAGACTGTTGCTCAACAAAGCAACAGCCAACCCCGGGTACCTAACTGAATTCTTAATCCCGCTTTCTGCCGTAGTTTATAAGTCTTTTTGTCGTAGTTTTAAGTGGTTTTTGGCCGAGAACAAATTTTAGTGAGCACAATGCACGGATAAGTAAATGTCCAATTAGTAATTCCCTTTATTTTTTTTATATAACATGGGTTGCTCTTTTAATCTTACTATACTCCTATATGATGTCTAAAGTCACGTTGACAAGCTGAATTCAACTACTAAATGTTGGAGGACAACGGTTTGGTCGAGATTGGATTGCAGGTATCCGGCGAAGTTGACTCTCCGTATTACCTGTCTGGGAGGGGGGTTTGTAACGTGACGATTTTATTTCACCAAGTAAAACGGAACTCTTACTTTGATGCAATCCCTTACTTGCCCACACGTTATTCTCACTATATTTTTTCTTGTATATTACCCACTCTAAAACCTTGTAATATTAGGGTCATTTGTATTATGTTCATTTTATTAATGTCGGCTTCAGAATTTTTCTTTATAGTTTCTTGTCAAATTATTACCTTTCATTATTAGCCGAAATCATCTGTTAACTTGCGACATAACCCTTATTTTAATGAAAGAGTTATTTTCCGACGTCACTATATTTTGTAATTGTATCACATATGTGAGGAGAGAGAGAGAGAGAGAGAAGAAATACTTGCGCTCCTCGAGTTTTGCTCCCTCCGCTCCACCCAATATCTGCGTCACACGATTTCCACTCATTTCCTGAGGGTTTAGTCTGCTTATCCAAAATATTATGGGTTTAACACTATCTTTATGATTGTTAACTCCACTTGTTAACAGCCTCCTACTACTAACAACAACTTGCTTTCACTTACGCGATGAGTTACATTCTTTATCACCCGAGCACCATGAAGTTCAGTAGCAGTGACGCCAGGCGGCGAACAGTGAGTTTTTTTTACAAAATTTTGTTCAAAATTCTGCTGACTGCTCAATTTTTGACCGATTCTAATAAATTTTTTTTTATACTCGTAACGAATTATAATTTCATGTAGCACTGCTACTTTTTTAGTTTTGTGCAAAAAACGAACCTAAAAAAATATGAACTTGCCAAGGTAGCTGAACCACGAAATTTCGAAACTTTCAAAACCATGAAATCGGTAATATCTTTACACACAAACCTCAAATTCACAAACCTCAAAACCAAGAACCTCAAACCCCCAAACCCGTAAACCCACAAACATCAAACCCACAAACCTCAAACCTCAGGCCCACAAAAATTATACCTCAAACCCACGAACCTCAAACCCACACACTTCAAACCCACGAACCTCAAACCCCCAAACCCGTAAATCCACAAACCTCAAACCCACAAAAATTATACCTCAAACCCGTAAACCCACAAACCTCAAACCCAAAAACCTCATACGAAAAAAACCTCAAACACATAAACCTAAATCCACAAACCCACAAACCGCAAACCCCCAAACCCGTAAACCCACGAACCTCAAACCCCCAAACCCATAAACTCACAAACCTTAAACCCACGAACCTCAAACGCACAAACCTCAACTCCACAAACATACAACCCCCAAGCCCATAAACCTACAAACCTCAAACTCACAAATCCATAAACCTAAAACCCCAAACCCACAAACCTGAAACCGCAAATCCAAAAGCCCACAAACAGCAAACCCACAAACCTGAAACCCACAAACCTCAAACCCGTAAACCCACAAACCTCAAACCCACGAACCTCAAACCCACAAACCCATAAACCTCCAACCCACAAACCTCAAACCAACAAACCTCAAACCCGTAAACCCACAAACCTCAAACCCACAAAAATTATGCCTCAAACCCACAAACCTCAAACACATAAACCTAAAACCACAAACCCACAAACAGAAAACCCACAAACATTAAACCCCATGTTCATAAAACTCGACAAATAAGTACATCATGCAGAATAGTCCACAATTTTTTTACGGTTTTTGACTGATTCTAATAAATTTTCTTTTAAAATACTCGTAACGAATTATAATTTCATGTAGGACTGCTACTTTTTTAGTTTTCTGCAAAAAACTATGGATTATGGATTTGTGAGTTTGAGGTTTGCAGGTTTATGGGCTTGGGGGTTTTAAGTTTGTGGATTTGAGGTTAGTGCGTTTGAGGTTTTTGGGTTGGAGGTTCATGGGTTTGAGGTTATATTTTTGTGGGTTTGAGGTTTGTGGGTTTATGGGTTTGAGGTTTGTGGGTTGGAGGTTTGTGGGCTTGTGGTTTTAGGTTTGTGTTTGAGGTTTGTGGGTTTGGGGTTTATGGATTTGTGAGTTTGAGGTTTGTAGATTTATGGGCTTGGAGGTTTTATGTTTGTGGATTTTTGGTTTGTGCGTTTGAGGTTTGTGGGTTTACGGGTTTGGGGGTTTGAGGTTCGTAGGTTTGAGGTTTGTGGATTTGAGGTATAATTTTTGTGGGTTTGAGGTTCGTGGGTTTGAGGTTTGTGGGTTTGAGGTATAATTTTTGTGGGTCTGAGGTTTGTGGGTTTACGGGTTTGGGGGTTTTGAGGTTCGTGGGTTTGAGGAAATTTCGTGGTTCAGCTACCTTGGCAAGTTCATATTTATTTAGGTTAGTTTTTTGCAGAAAACTAAAAAAGTAGCAGTGCTACATGAAATTATAATTAGTTACGAGTACTTAAAAAAAAAAATTAGAATCGGTCAAAAATTGAGCAGTCAGCAGAATTTTGAACAAAATTTAAAAAAAAACTCACTGTGCGGCCTTAAACAAATTCCGAGTTTGGCAATTTTTCAACCAGAAGGCTCAAGTTGTTTACAGAAGCAACAAAGAATGTCTTTCCAAGAACTCTTTCCTACTATACTTTGCAAATTTACAATTATTTAAACAAATTCAGAGTTTGACTATTTTTCAACGAATACGCTCAATTTGTTTACGGCATCACCCAGAAATGTCTTGTAGATAACTCTTTACTTTCATAAATAGATTTCGAGTTTGGCTACACAAATCCCAAAGACACAGTAATTCTAGGAATTCGTAAACCGGGGGTTCTTTTATCGAGAGTTGAGTGTAACTTTGTTTTGGGTCGTAGTTTACGATGCATGTACTGATTATTTGTATCGCCTTTTTCATTTGCATTTAATGAACCTGAATTATTGAATTTCGAAAGATAATTTTTTATATCATTTACTATGTGTTTCAATACGTACTAAAATTCCGGATATGACGGCACATTTCTCAGAATCAAAAGATCTTACACCGGAGCAGGTGTGAACATAGGTGTTATTATTTGCAAAATTATTCAATCTGTAACGTGAGAGGTCACCCATGTGAAGCCATGTATAAATAAAAGCTATTAAAGTGAAAATTAATTTCATGGTATTTTATTGAACTTCATTTTCAAATAGACTAATTGCATGTAAAACAATTAGACGTGCGTTTCGCGCGCGTATGAGGTTCTAGTGTTATTAGAAATGGTGCTTTGTTATTTACATCTTGGTAACAACTTTTGAAGAAAGAAAGTTTCCTAGGCTTTGTAAATTTTTATTTTTTTTTGTAACCTTTGTTACAAGTTATAAAGGGTGTCCCACCACCTATACAACCCCTTGTGTTGAATTTCTGTTATATAGCTTATAACAAAACTAACAAAAAACTGAACATTTACGAAGCCTAGCAAAATTTCTTTCTTAAAAATTAATTATCAAGATTTAAATAATAAAACACATTTTCTATCGACAAAAGTCGCCCTTTTCGATTCCTCTTAGAATTTCTGTTCAATAACTTATAACAAAATTAACAAAGAATCTCAAGATTTACGAAACAAAGCAAAAAAATTATTTTCTGGAAAATTTGTCACCAAGATTTAAAAAACAAAACACATATTTTAACATCAAAAGTCACCCTCTTCGATTCCTCTAAAAAGATTTTGTTACATAACTTGTAACTAAACGAACAAAAAGCCTCAACATTTACGAAACCCAGCAAACTTGTTTTCTTAAAAAATTTTTTTATGCAGTACAACATAAGATAACATCTTTAACAAAAAAAAATGTGCCCGCTGCGCGGGCACACTCTCATCGCGCGCGGCTCGCTTCGCTCATAAGTTTTTTGTGTTATTTTAAACTAGTTAGCAAATTTTGAATAAAGAAATTTTGGTGGATGTCTCGAATTTTTAGTGTTTTTTTTTGTTACTTTTGTTACAAGTTATTTGATAGAAATTCCGAAAGAAACCGAAAAGAGTAAAGATGTTATCTTAGGTTGTACTGCTTAAAAACTTTTCAAGAAAATAAGTTTGCTGGCTTTCACGAAAGTTCAGGGTTTTATTACTAGTCTTACAAGTTATGTAACAGAAATTCTGAGAAATAGGTTTTTTTGATAGTTTGAAATTGTTAATAAACGTTAGAGAGAAGGATTCAAAATTTAAAAAAGTTTTGGGGGTTTCAACTTTGCGTTTGGCAATAAATAACAGAAGAGCGACAACTCGACGGGGAATTACGGGAGCTCCCCATTGGTTGATCGGGCCCAACTTTGAAGCTTTTTTAACAGGGATTGGGAACGAAATGCCGCTCGCTACTTTTCTCTTTTCTAGGCAGAGGGGAGAATACAGCAGGTCAGGATCTGCTCTCCGCAGCCTACGAGATGAGTGAGTTTATGTGATGCCATAGATCTCGTTGAGTGGACTTAAGACATTTTTTTGGTGGGTCCCATTCCGGAATGAGGAAGGGGTCTGTAGCCAGCTGTGGTGTTCGTCTCTTCTTGAGCAATAAAATGGACATGTGTTGAACGTTCATGCTTTGCAGTGCGTTACGCGCAACCCTCTCAGATCTAAGCGTCGCAATGCGCGAGGTCTGATATTGAAGGAAAGGCGCTCCCATGGGATGCCGAGAGAACTCTCAGCAAAACAGGACGCTATTCGAAACTCTGCCTTGATTGAGCAGCTTTTCAGTTCCTCACCGGGAAAATGGGCATAGATTTTGGGAATATAAAATTCACCTTTCTTGTTGAAAATTTGTCTTTCTTGATTGAATTGAACTAGGTTTCATGTAATATTAAATCTTTATCAGTTTAAATATCAACTATGAAAATTTTGGTTGAGAATTCATCTTTTATGGTTGAAAATTCAACCACTTGATTAAAATGTTAACTACTTTCTTAAAAATGCATCGTTTACAATTAATTTATTTTGTTGAAAATTCGTATTTCGTGTTAACATGTACCTTCTTTGGTAGAAATTTCATCTTTTTGATTTAAAATGGAACTGTTTGACTAAACATTCATCTGTCCTATCTTTGAAAGTCGGCATTCGTAAGTTTAGTTACCGTAACCGTTACCGTATACTTAGTTTTGTGCACCAGGTCGTTCAAGACGTCATCTACGAGAACGTTTTTAAAATTTAAATTGTTCCAACAGCCAAAATAACTAACAGTGGTGAGTCGACGATCCGAATGCACCGGGTCGCGCACCAGGTAGTTTAACACGTACTCTACGAGAACTTTTTTAAAATGTAAATTGTGCCAACAGCCAAAATAACTATCAATGATCAGTCGACGATCCGGGTGCACCGGGTCGCACACCAGGTAGTTGAGCACATATTCTACGAGAACTTTTTAAAAATTTAAATTGTGCCAACATTCAAAATAACTATCAGTGATCAGACGACGATCCGGGTGCACCGGGTCGCGCACCAGGTAGTTGAGCAGATATTCTACGAGAACTTTTTTTAAATTTAAATTGTTTAAACATCCAAAATAACTAACAGTGGTGAGTCGACGATTCGGGTGCACCGGTTTGCGCACCAGGTAGTTTAGCGCGTATTCTACAGCCAAAATAACTACCAATGATCAGTCGACGATCCGGTTACACCGGGTCGCGCACCAGGTAGTTGAGCACGTATTGTACGAGAACTTTTTAAAAATTTTAATTGTGCCAACATCCAAAATAACTAACAGTGGTGAGTCGACGATCCGGGTGCACCGGGACGCGCACCAGGTAGTTTGGCGCGTATTCTACAAGAACTTTTTTAAAATTTAAATTGTTCCAACAGCTAAAATAACTACCAATGATTAGTCGACGATTCCGGTGCACCGGGTCGCGCACCAGGTAGTTGAGCACATATTCTACGAGAACTTTTTT